>OZ008370.1:241064328-241664328 GCA_963931995.1 Phaonia tiefii | reverse complement strand
TCCGTGCTTGTCTTTACAGAAGGGGAGCCCTGAACCATGTCCATGCGTTTTTACTTTTTGTTCAAATTTTCGGGTTTCGTTCTACCTTCTGTACGTCTCAATTTTCTTACTCTTTCGCTTTCTCAACTGCCGTTTCTTACGCCTAAAGAGACGGTTTACCTCCTTTTTTTCTCCCAATACCGCTCAGTCGCAGCTCGCGTTGCAATTGACTGAAGCATTACCATACGTGCAGCGTTCTTTTCATCTCGTCGTACCTTCATCGTACCATGGTTTATTGCGAAGCGGTTTTTCAACCCCAAGTACGGTTGTTGCGGCAGTTTTTATAGAGTCGAAAATGGGTTTCCACTGCGCTTCACGATCATCACCGAGAGAGGATGGGTTCTGTGCCAAAAGTTGCAAGAGCTTCCTTGAGTAGGCTGTGGATACCTCTGGTGTCTAGCTTTCTCTGTGTCTGGTTTCGTACGATTTTCGCTCTACTTAATCTTGTGCGAACCTTTGCTTCTACCAGGTATTGATCAGAATTGATGTTAGCTCCTGTGCCTTCCATCATTTACCACGTAATCAATTTGGTTCTTCGGTCTTTCATCAGGGGATATCCATGTAGCCTTGTGGAAGTCTTTATGGTGGAATTTTGTATTACTAATAACCATGTTTTTTGCCGCGTGAAGGTCAGTCAGTCTCATACCGTTGTCGGAACTGTCAGCATGTATACTGAAATTGCCAATAGTTGGATGAAACACATTCTCCCTGCCTACTTTAGCATTAACATTTCCTAGTACAATCTTAATGTGATGGCCAGGGCAGCGGTCTTACGTTTCCTCTAGGAGCTCTTTGGCATCATAATCTGCAACCAAACTCATATTTTTTCTCATGGCAACTGTAGTATATGTTGCAGTTTATTTTCCTTGTGCAGCCATGTCCTGTCCATCGCATTTCCTGGATAGTGGTAATGTCGCCTTTATAACTTTCGAGGACATCCGCCTATTGGATACTTGCACCGGATCTATATAGAATTCTTACATTCTTACCGGGTTTAAAACACGAATTTAAAAATTACAGCAGACAGTTTAACGTAGAAACATATATAACCATAAATTCATTTGCTTATATTATTTATCATTTATTGTTATATATGTTTTCTGTCTTATCGGATGGCGTATTCTACGTTAAACTTAATGGCCGTGTCTCTGACACAGCCTGCAGGGACAGTCCGTGGCCGAAGGCCTCGGACAACTGTCTGCTGTAATTTTTATATTTACCAACGGCATTTGATTCAAGTCCGTTAAAAAAAAAATATTATGTTCAATTTTTTTAAACTTAATTTAATTTATGTATTTTAATTAATATTTTTATTGAAATAAGTTCTGCGAATGTTGAGAGGGCCGCCCTAATATTAAAAAAGGTTTACCTTATCGAGTCTTCGCATTAGCATTCGAGCGTTGTGTGAAAGCTTTACGCTTTACAATTCAAAATTAATGCTACAACAGCTTTATTGAAGCTTTCGCAAAAAAGCTTTATTACGTTAGCTTACTGTTTGTTTCACTTTTTACTAGATACATGTTCCTAAGCAATGTTGAGCAACCAAAAACACTCAACCAAACACCACACATATGTTTGAGTGTATGTGTTTAAACAATTTTCATTTGAGAAATTAAAATACTAGAAATATATCAACCAATATGAAATGTATATCAAACGCAAGATAACATCTTCATTTACCTACAAAAAAATTCATCTAGCCGTTTCCTCAAATTCAATGAAATAAAGATTACAACAATAAAAACCTGACATGACTCCTCATACCGTAAGGTAAGACGTATTCTACGTCAAAAACCAGTTTTTGTAACCAACTGTCACATCGGATTTAATAGAATCGGTTTGAGCACATACCTTATGTTTCTAACGGGTTAATAACCCGGGTTTAAAAACCCGGGTTTAAAAAACGAATTTAAAACCCGGCTTTTGTAACTAACTGTCACGTCGGATTTAATATAATCGGTTTGAGCACATAGCTTATGTTTCTAAATTATAATTTAACATTTTTATAATGTGGTACCCTTATAAGGCCATCTTGGCAATTTTCCTCGAGATATCCTACTTTGCCGCAGGATAACATCATGAAACCGTTGCATGAATATACCGTGTTATAGCTTATTGGAAGCGTATAGACTTCTATTAGAAGGTATTGGAATCCAAGTTAAATATTTTTTTCATTTAAATACAATTTTTGGAAAAAAAACCCAAAAACCCAAATTTGCATTTTTGTTAAAAATTGCAAATTTTTTCAAATAAAAGTTTGAACCCTTAGAATGGTCAGATTTTACTCAAACTTGATCCAGTTTATAATCAGGTTAAACTAAATCAATTTGCAAATTTTTTTCAAATGCACCCAGGAGTGAAGAGTTTCTAGTGTATACGAATTTTCACCCAAAATGTCAAAATCCGAAAACTTTGACTAAAATGCGGCACGGCTTAGAGTTGTCCGATTCGGCTCAAATTTTCACCAAGTCAGTTTTAGACCATAAGGAACAAGAATCCATCTGGGGTTTATTAAATCTCGAAAATATATTTTCCTCCATACATTTCATTGTCACATATATATTAAACAACATCAAGCTTTCTCTATTATTTGTAATTGATATTTTTAGCTATGCCTGCTTGTTGTGCTACATCTGGGGTAATGATCCGAATCGATATTAAAGTTAAGTATCACGCTTACGTTGAGAATAATCGAACAGTTAGTTATCTATATGTCCTGTGGTATTTCGATCAGACCTTGTATGAATTATTTGTGTTAAAATTCGTGTTTTACAAATTATAATTTTTTTGGAATATTTCACTAAAATTGGATTTGTATCAAAAGTTGTAACGGATTGGATTAGAATGTTTCCTTCGATCAATATCCCCCTGTATCGAACGAATTAAGTCTTTCACGACATTGAATTAAAATCGACTTTAGGTAAAAGTGGAATATAGAACACCCCTGAAGAAGTATTTTGAATAAGATATAACATTTTTTATATATTTATGTAGGTACACGTGAAATTTCAGCTCTTAGATGTTGATAAGCTCCTCAAATCTCTCTCTATCTTTGTTTGCGCATTTGTGATTTAGTTTATCAGTTGAATTGAAAAGTCAATCACCATTTGACACCATTCAAGTGTATTAACATATTTTCTTGTTTTTCACGCTGTTTTCTTTCACGCTTCATGAATGCAGTTCAGTTCACATGGGAGCGCTATAAAATATAATAAAAATAAAAGAGAATAAATAGGAAAGAAAAGATCTCAACTACAACTCAAGTGAAACTTAACAAAAGCAAAGCAAAGCAACAATGAAATTAAAACGCGCGGTGGTGCTTCTGGTTGCCCATATGTTGGCGGCAATATCGGCACATCAGCAAGTAACAGAACCCGACACGAGGTTTGTTTGATTCGTAGCGTATGCGATTTTCTAATAGGATAATCATCCATCCTCTTTCAATTCACAGTAATCAATGGATTTGCTCTTCCACGGAGTTATGCATTTTAGATAATGCTTCAAATATCGGAGACGCGAAACGCTATGAAAGTCAACATGACTGTCGTTTGTCTTGTGGTAAATATGGTGCCATCTGGCCTCTGCCCACGGGGGAGTGTACATTGGGTCAGGAGCGTATACATTTGGATCCATGGAAGGTGCGTTTTAATGTTGTGGCTCCCAGTGCGGCATCGACGCAATTTATACGCGAAACAAATCGGATTTTCGTAAGTAACATCATAAAGGAGTGCCTGACCAATTGTTCGCTGGCCCAGAGCAAGGAAGTGTTGGTGAAGGCTACAGTCAACACGTCTGAATTAACACTGGATTGGTCAACCGATGAGTCGTATCAATTGTTCATACGAACTACAGGTTAGTAAATGGTAATTACAGCAATAACAACAAAAAGAACAAAATAAGAGAATGAAACAATAAATCTGGATTGTGAAGTGTTAGCTTAAAGGACACGTTCAGGTTTACCTAGAGTATTCTAAAACCGGAGCAAGTCTCCCTGTTTTTTAGACATCCACCTATTGTGCCTTTTCTTTAATGTATTCTGGTTTAAAATCTTATCTTTGAAGGAAAATTTATAATTCTACGTTAAATTTTTAATAGAAAATTATGTATATGTATATATATTGCGGTACAAAAATCGAAGTGTTCATGGATGTGAAATCTTGAAAACTATGAAACGTTTCACAGTGGTTCAGAAAAAATTTCCATCGGCCAAAATTCAATACCTTTTGATCTAGAAAATATATTTAAGTTTTGTAAAAAAATAATTGTAGACAAGGTCAAGGGATTATTGCGATATATCAACATTATTGAAAGTCGTACACTGGAGTTTTATATTTTTTTCGATTTCCAAGAAAACAAAAAATTTGTTTTTCCAAGAAAACAAAAAATTTGTTTTTCCAAGAAAACAAAAAATTTGTTTTTCCAAGAAAACAAACAATTTGTTATTATGCTAGTACCCACTATTATCAACAATATTGGGTACTTTTGCTTTGGTTTGTGTCTAGACTAACTAGATGTCTCACATATGTTGGGAAATGTATTGTTGAATGAGAAGTTTTCTAGGTGGAACCTTGTAGTTTTGAACCTAATAAAAAGTAAATTTAGAAAAGTCAAAGTGAAAGAAGTTAAAAAAGAAAATTTTCTTAAATAAGTGCCTTTTCTTAAAAAAAGTAAATTTTCTCAAAAAAATACCTATTTATATTCTTAAACAAAGTATTTTTCTTAAAAAAATACCTTATTTTATAGAAGTACCTTTGTTTAAAAAAAGTAAATTTTCTTACAAAAAGTACCTGTTCTTAAAAAGTCTTTCTTTGTAAAAAAAAAATCCATACTCTTGTGGCTTTTCTTACAGAAAGTACTTCTTCTTAAAAATAGTACCTTTTCTTAAAAAAACTTCGCTTTTAATAAAAGAAGTACCTCTCTCTAAAAAATGATCTTTTCGGGAAAATATAATATATATTCTTTCAAATAGGACGTAAAATATACTTTAAAAAAATAACATTCTATAAAAAACAAACGTTTCTTAAAAAAAAGTTTATCATTCTACAAAAAGTATATTTTCTTAAAGATCCATTTAAATTATCGTATTTTTCAACGGGCGCCTTAGGCGTGTTGGAACTAACTAGTACATCATAAATATCGAAAGGGACTTCGTTCCAACCGGGTGTCCCCTGACGGCTATGCGAATAATCGCCCAAGTGAAAATCGCCCAAAACGAAAAATGAACAATGACACAAAATTTTTGGGTGTTTTTTCATTAAGAAAAAAGACCCAAAAAAAGAGGTAAAATCGCCCAAAAATTTAAGATCATTCGCCCAAAAATATAAATCCAATTTATGAACAAACGCCCACTATTTTGTGGTGATTGTTCATAATGATAAATCGCCCAAGACTGTAGCGAACAACCGCCCAATTAAGTAAAAACACAACTGGAAGAAAACGATTTTTGTATTTTTGTAATATATTTGAAAACACTTGCATGGAATCTTTGACTTCTTCACGACAAGTAGGTCAGGTATAATTATTTTGGCCATCCGCAACACTTTGGGCCTTTTACATGATAATACAGTTACAACAGTTAACTTAAGAACAAAAATGACTTGTTCAACAAAAATAAGATAAGTGAACAATCGCCCAAAAAAATATTTTGGGCGAATTTACATTTTTAAAAATTTGGGCGATCATTCATCATGAACAAACACCCAAAAAATCAAAAATACCAAACGCCCAAACATGATGAACAATCGCCCAATTTTTTTCCCCATATTTTTTGGGCGATTGTTAATTTTTGGGTTTTGGGCGTTTTCACTTGGGCGATTATTCGCATAGCCTCCCCTGACACCTCATGTGATTTTTTCGTTTTATGTTTTCTTAACATATTTTGATGTAATTTCATAATACACACAAAAAATTAAAGTCGCAAAATTTTAATTCCTTTTTTGGAATTTCGTGAACTGTATCTCATTCAGTTTTAGAGATATTACACTGGCTTTAATATGGCAGCTAAGTTTTGTTTATACCAATTACAGTTCAGTTGCACTAAATATTTCAAAAAATTTCGTTTTTGAAAACAAATTTGACTTCGGACCAATATAACTGCTTTGCATCAAAAGCCTTCAATGAATATGATACATACGCGGATCACCCTTTTTGAATACAGGACATAATATACTGAGTCTCCAATCATCAGACATAGATTCCCCCAACCATATACCGCATAAAAGTTGATGCATGTGGGTTAGTTGTACTTCGCCACCTGCCTTAAAAAGTTCAGTGGGTAGCCCATCCGCACCAGCGGCTTTATTATTGTTAAGACGGAAGATTGCCGTTCTAATCTCGACTTGGTTGGGGGGGAGGGGGGTCAATATACACTGTCTTCCACAATCATTACCTCCTGATATTCAGTGGAAGAATCTGAGTGGAGTAGTGCTGAAAAGTGGTCTCTCCACATTTTAAGCACACACTTCTTATCAGTCACCAGATTCCCATTCACGCCCTTGCAGGAGATCAGCCCATTATTCGATCTTCTTACCCTATGGAATAATTTTCTTGATTCACCATTTATCCTGCACAATTCTCTCTCCCACTGCCTTTTTTCCGCCTACATAGTTGGTTTTCCTCCCTTCTCAGTCTCTTGTACCGCTGACTCGCAGAACGCGTTGTAACTGACTGTTTCGTTGCAATACCTGCAGCGTCTTTTTCATCAGTTGCAATCCGACATTCTTCGTCGTACCATGACTTATCCTTCTGCTATTTTTGATAGCCAAGTTCAGTCCTTGCAGCGGTTTCCAAAGAATGGGAGATGTGCTGCCACTGCGCATCTAGGTCCTCTGCCCTATCAGGAGAGACAGCTTTTGTTGATGGGAATCTAATAGCTTGTCAATATCTAGTTTTTCCCGTGTTCGGTTCGTACGTTTTCGCCCTGCTCAGTGCGAACTTTCGCAGCCACCGGGTAATGATCCGAGTCGATATTGACACCTCGAATCACACGTACATCATTACACTAGAAGAGTGCCTGGCTTCTATTACCAAGTGGTTACTCTGGGTCTTCGTGCTCTGATCACGACATATCCCGGTCGCCTTATTTATGTTCTTATGCTGGAATCGTGTGCTACTAATTACCATGGTCTTTTCAGCGGCGAAGTCTATCAATGTTATTCCATTATCGGAGGTGGTGTCATGTAGACTTGTGATTACCGATGGTTGGTCGAAAGATCCTTTCCTTTCCCAATTTGGCATTAAAATCGCCTAGAATAATCTTAATGTCAACATTTTACAGCTCTGTTTAAATTTGGCAATCACGTTTTATCTTTCGTTATCTTTCGTTTGATATACATTTCATATTGGTTAATATCTTCCTAATATTTAAATTTCTCAAATGAAAATTGTTTAAACACATACACTAAAACATATGTGTGGTGTTTGGTTGAGTGGTTGAGTTTGTAGCGTGGACACAAACTATGCTGCTGTTTCAGTGTGGACACAAACCTTCGGCTGTTGTTTTGATTGATGAAATATTGAAATTTCGTATATTTACTTATGTATTTAAGTGAAACAAAATGTTAAATGTGAATTTGAATTTAACATGGATATATAATTATAAAAAATATAAATCAAATTGATTTGCGTCTGTTATTTATCATTTATCCTTACTCTTTTAATTTAAAAACATATTTATCCTATTTTTCCTACCATAAGCTTATATATATTATCAAAAGTAACTATCAAATAAATAAATTCGTTTGCTTATGTTATTTATCATTTATTGTTATATATGTTTTCTGTCTTATCGGATGGCGTATTCTATGTTAAACTTAATGGCCGTGTCTCTGACACAGCCTGCAGGGACAGTCCGAGGCCTTCGGACCCGAATATGTATTAGATAGGTCCTTTTTTAAAGAGAGGTACTTCTTTTATTAAAAGATAATGTTTTTTTAAGAAAAGGTACTATTTTTAAGAAGAAGTACTTTCTGCAAGAAAAAACCATAAGAGTATGACTTTTTTTTACAAAGAAGTACTTTTGTAAGAACAGGTACTTTTTAAAGAAGTGGTACTCTTTTTAGGAAAAGGTTATTTTTGAACAAAATTTATTATATTATATTATTATATTTTTAAGAAAAGGAATTTTTGTAAGAAAGGGTATTTTTAATAACAAGATTTATTTTTAAGAAAAGGGTTTTTTTTTAAGAAATGGTAATTTTTTAGAATTGGTTCATTTTTCAAGAATAGGTAAGTTTTTAAGATATAGTAGATATTGTCCTACTAAATGAGACAAAATTAAACCATAGACACAATGTAATATTTAAAAATTATAAAATCATAAGCAAATATGGAATTGATGCAACAAGGGGAGGGGGAACTGCTATATTAATCAAGAATAACATACAATACTACAGTCACGATAACAAAAGTAGATATTCGCTAGATGCTTTAGAGACATGCGCCATAAAGACACCCGTTGAATGCGACAACCGGCCGGCAATATAAATTCAATACGAGCAGACTTGCAAAAACTATTTGATTTTATGAATCATCAAAATTCAAATAACTACTATGTACTAGCGGGAGACTTGAACTGCAAGCACACAGAATGGGGTAATACTGTTAACAACGCGAAAGTTGATAACCTAAAAAAAAGTCTACATATTAATTCCTTACACTTCTAACATGTTCAGCGAAGCCCGCTTTCCTTAGCCGTAATTATATCATAATGCTTTCCATTGAAGCCAGCACACTTCACAATGGCATGACAATCACAAAGCAAACATTAAAGAACACAACCCTCATATACGTCCCTGACTGTACGAATCTAGTAATAATTAACAAATCCTAAAAGTATGCGGAATAATACTGGGTTGTATACTGGGTTATAGCATAATACGGTTAACAAATGGTTGTTTAAAATTTTTTCATTTAGCCCCCATCCCGCAACTTGCGATAAGGAACTTCGTTCCAAAAATTGTGAATAGCTTAATTAATTCGTATTCGAATCATAAATTCATTTTGAAATTTGAATAAAAAATTTGTTGCTTAAAACTTAAAAAAATTATGATTCTTAACTCCAAAAATTCATTAAATTTTGAAAAACATATCATTTATTATTCAAGTGTTTCAGGATATTTAACAAATATTGAGTAAAAACCGGTTCACTGACGTCAAATAAATTGTTTTAGGTTTTTTCGACAAATAGGGATTTTCAAAAACCCGCCACACGGTTATTGATTCGATTTTGGACACTAGTAGTCAACCCCTCCACAGTGGTGGATTTCTCGATAAAATGGAAATAAAAAAATCGGTTAATCGGTTTCTCCGGTTTTTCGGATTCGATTTTGGACACAAGAAGTCAACCCCACCACAGTGGGGGATTTCTCAAAAAAAATTGAAATAATTCAGCTGTTTCTAAACGGTTGATCTGATCATACAGGCATAGCTGATGGTTTTGGCTAGAGAAATTGATATGTTTGAGCCTCACAGACTCAATTGGATCGGCACAGTGGTTGTCAAAATTTGACTACCTCGGCCAAAAAAATACATTTAACCGTTGTATAACTTAGAATTTTATTTTTATTGGCAGGCGCTACTAAAAGCCTGCAAAAAACATGCTGAAATGTTTAGTTTTGCTCTTATGGTTCTGGAGATACATATTTGGGAAAATATTTTGTTTTTGAGAATTTTAATTTTGCCGTTTTTTTAAATCGTTTAAATGGCACGCATTTAAAGTGAAAACTTCCAAAAACTTCGCTTTTTGGAAAAAAGGTATCCTCACATTACTAGAGGAATTTATTTTCAAATACATTAACGGCCTTATTCATAAAAAGTTGTCATGGGTTTGTTAAAGGTTGAAGAGGGTAAAGCCCAAAAATTGTATTCATAATGAAAAAATTCCTCTGTTAAGAGTTCTCTAACGTCGCCATTTTTGTTGAACGTTTCACCCATCTTTAAGGCCATTTTATCCGCATTAATACACAAAAGAAATAATTTTTTTACATTTCACGCGTACTGTGCTTAAATATTTATGCGATATAAACAATTCGAATTATTTTGTGTATATTTGCAGCGTTTATAGTGTCCCATTATCCTGCCAAATAGTTTCGTTCCAATTTTTAAAATTTTTAACCAAAAAGAACTCTTGTTTACATAGTGATGTATATAAAATCAAAACATTGAAACTACAACCCAATATCCGGTTTTATATTCGACTACCCAAAACTGAAATCCAATTCAATATGATTTTTTGACACTTCTTCCAAATTTATGAATATAGCAAATATTAAATGATATTTTTACTGAACAGTTCTTTCCATTATTGTTTAAAATTTTGCAAAAATGCATTGACGCATTTAAATAAAAAAATTTAATTCGTTCTATCGGTTATTGTTCATCTTGTTTTTACATCACAAGCACTGTGAGAATACATAAAACAGGGTTGTCAGTCAATTATCTGTTCCCTAGTTAAAATACTCATTATGAATACCGTTCTAATAAAACCTTCGCCAAATCTTAAAGCTTTCAATAACTGATGAATGCTTTAGAGCTAATTTAATGATTTTTTATGAATAAGGCCGTAAGTTTTTACATTTGTTTGAAACATAGCTAAATGTTGATTAATTTTATGCATACCAGAGTTTCCTATCTTTCACACACCTTTCTCCAGAAGCTTCGATATTCGGTCGATTTAATATGAAAATAATATATTTGGCGAAAAATATATCGACGTGCAAAGCTGCCAAATGATTTTTTTATCCTACTTCTGATAATAGCATGTGTTCCAACAAGCACGCAGAAATGCTAAAGTACCTCCAGACATATTTAGAAAATTCATACAATTTTCTAAAAAACATCCATTTTTGGGATTTTAGATTTCAGTTTTTGGGATTCTGTGATTGAAATGAAAACGAACTTTTAAAAATCTTCATGGCTTTGAATCAGCATTATATGGGTAATCAAAATGAATAATTTGATTGTTATATCTCATTTCTTTCTATATTTTTTTATTACTAAAACCATTCACTATTCAAATCATTTTTGGAATAACACAAACAAAAATTAATATTAAGTCTAAACTTATATTAATATATTAATTAATGGTTGAGTAATACAAATAAATATAAAAGGAAATAAATGTGCAGGAATACCTCGCATAGTACTGTTAATTGGTTCCACCATTTTGTCGTACTATTTGAAACCGGACTAATAGAGGCACTCGGGGGCCCTATGCACCTATTTACAGGCCCTATACCCCTATGAAGGAGGTTAAAGGACATGATGATGATAATAGAGTCAAAAAACAATAATTTGATTTTCTGCTTTTCAATAAAATAGAAACGAACATATATTTATTTAAAATAACTAAACCAACAAAAACAATTCATTTTAAAACTAAACCAACAAAAACCATTCATTTCATTTTAAAATTATTAAAAATAACTGAACAAAAAACAAGTAAATAAAATTAAATAAATAAATAAATAAAACAAATTAATTTAAAAAAGAGAAACGAAAATAATTCATTTCACAAATTTGTGGATCTTTTTTGGTCGCTTCTCCTCATACAATTCTTTGTAGCAACGAATTGCATTCTTTATTGTTCGACGAATTGTAATGCTACCTTCGATATTAGGATCAACTTTCATTATATGATCTGAAACTTTTTCGACCATTCCAATAATTTCACACGTTTCCAAAAATTATATTTAAAAATTAAAAAAAAAAAAATTTATTTTGAAAATAAAATTATTATTTTTTTAGAAAAATTTTTTCCAAAAACAACTTATTTTAAAAAATTTCAAAACCGTACTATAGAGAAACCACACTGATCGAAGCATTACTATGTAAGGTATTCCTGTACATAGATTCAAAGCAATGACAATTTTTAAAACTTTGTCCTAACACCATCCCAGAATCCCAAAAATATAATCTAAAATCCCCAAAAATGGGATTTTTTTTATAAAATTTTAGGAATTTTCCACATATGGCAATGTCTTTCGTGACATACGTAACATTCGCAGAGTTTTTACAACATTCAAATTATTCTATCTCGTGAACTGTTGAACATAGAGCTATAATTTTTTTTTGGAAAAATTATTTAGCTTAAGCTTAATTAAAATCAGTGATTTAATTGAAAAAAAATTACTGAATTTTGGCTGTAAAAATGGTGTAATTTGTCGTGACTGACGTAACGCATTTTTTCACCAATAATTCAGGTCACTTTTCCAAATGGCATTTCTCTAAAAGTTTCAATGTGAAGTTTATTTTTTTTGTCCGGATATCTTCTTCTATGTCTATAGTTTAGAATACAATCAGTATAAATGCGTCAAAAAATTATGCTCAAACGATGTTGAGGTTTGAGCGAAATAAGTTCCGTGACTGACGTAACGTGACTGACGTAACATTTTTGGTATTGAACAATTCTAATACGTTAAGATACATTCTGAAGCCGGTGTACATGTAATTGTATATCATTGTGTTTGATTTTTTGTTAGTTGGTATGAGTTCCGTATTTTAGGGTATGTTTGGGCGGATGATCACCATCCATCATCTTCGTACGCTATTGTAAATTGTACGAAAATGAGGAATTATAAAAAGACATTGCCATATGTCTCAAGTTAAGTTAGCTTTTCAATGTGCTTTGTTGGGACACATGCCATTATCAGAATTATGGTAAAGAAACCGCGGGGCAGCTTTGCACTTCAAGAAATTTTTCGCCAAATATGTATGTTTTTTCATTTTAAATCGACCGAATATGGAAGCTTCTGTGTTTGTGACTTTAAATGCATGCCATTCCCCACCAAAATAGAGTATTTATACGTTTTTTTTCCTATTTTATAACATATACTGTTATGAATTTAATACATTTTCCTATATAAAATTGCTTTTCATTTAGCTAAGATTTTCACTTAACTTAAAAAACAAGGCAACGTTTAAAAAAAAAATATTTTATTCAAAAATTAAATTATTCGAGCGTTTGGTCGTATTTTTAATTAATTTTATTCTATCCCTTTGGATAGCATCGTCAGGAAGATAAACACAATTATTAATAGAAATGAAAACAATTGATAAACAAAATTTTTTTTTCATGTTATTTCAAATATATTTTCGTAAATAACTCCAGAACATAAGAGCAAACCTAAACATGCCAGCATGTTTTTGTAGGCTTTTTGTAGTGCTACAAATATAAAACAACAATTTTTCAAATATAAAATAAAATTCAAAGTTATACTAGGTTTAACATTTTTTTGATGGCCGAGGTAGTCAACTGTTGGCTCCCACTGTGTAGCTCCAATTGGGTCTATGGTGCTCCTATACACCATTTTCTATAGCACATCACCTTAGCTATGCCTGTATGAAATTTCGTCTTGATCGGACTATCGGTTTAAAAATGACTGAATTACTTCAAATTTTTCGAGAAACTGTACCCTCGGCGATACTAGTCCTGTGTTTTGTATTCCCTGATAAAAAAAAAACAATTTTCGACCACTTTGTATAGGAAGCTAAGCTACATAAAGTGATTTTAAGCGGCTCCCATAAAAAGTCGTCAACAATTAGTTTAATGGGAAATAAACAATAAGCTTACTAGTTCCATACGAAGGGCCACATATGGGTGGAATTTTTTTACTGATTTGGCCATGTCATTCGTTCGTATATAACAATGGTATTTTTTATCTTCTCAATACTTTATCTAACTCTTGTTAGTCGAGAAAGATTTTTAAAAAAGTGTCGCCTTTTCTAAAGTTGTACACAGAATCAACAGAATGGTATCGGTCTCTCATACGGATTAGCTTAAGCTTTTTCGAATGGGATTTCTAATAATCCCTCTTAGAACATTCAGTATGTCAAAAGCAAAATATATGGAAGCAGATGTTTTAAGCTTGATACAGTAGGTGGCCGTCGGTGGTGCAATGGTAGTGCGCGCGCCTCTTGTACTTGAGATCCTGGGTTCGATCCCTGCTCAGACCACCTTAAAATTTCTTTCGGGGGCGGTCACCTCGCATAGTGACGGCGACACTATCGAGTATTTAGCCATGAAAAAGCTTCTCAAAATACCGTTCGGAATCGGTGAAAAACTGTAGATCCCAATCAGTGAGTGAAAACTGGAAAGCGCACAGCTCAGTGATTGTGAGAAGCTCTCCCCTGTCCCTTCATGGGATGTAATGGGAAACCATTTATTTATTTTTACAGGAGGTCTAAAAGCTTCATAAAAACGAAAAGAGCATCACTTAAGTATAGAGAGCTGTTATTTAAAGATTGTTTTTCAAATAAATCGTTCATATCCTTTAAGATTCGTAACTCAGTAATAAGATTCCTAACACATTTTACAGGCACGAGTATGAGCTTGTGTGCAACATTAAACGTGTTTTTTTATTTCCCGCTAAACTATACAAAGTCGTACAAGAACTAGTTTTGCAGGGAATAAAAAAACTGGCCTATTATTTCATTGTGAAAATTATCCATTTAAATGGACTTTAAATGCCCGATGTTTATCATTTAATATGAAAATTTTCTGTGAGGTTTTAATTGACGAGTGTGGAACTCGCCCTAAAACATTCAATATACAGCTTTCCCTCAATTGTATTGAGCTTTTTCAAACCTAAATAAAAGTACAATAATCAATCAATCTTAATTTATTTGGTACCTTTTTAGGCACTGCAACTTTTGTGGACATCAAAGCTCCCACAGTTTATGGAGCTCGCCATGCCTTCGAAACTTTAAGTAATCTGATAACCGGCTGTAAAGAGTAAGTAGCAAATCCTTCGTGTTAAAGTGTATCCTTGAGTACTAAATGTAAAGTGATCATTGTGTTTTAGTAATGGCCTATTAATGGTTAGCATCGCCCGCATTACGGACCGTCCTCTCTATCCACATCGTGGTGTTTTATTAGACACATCTAGGAACTTTATGCCGTTGCGGCAGATACGTAATACGCTCGATGCCATGGCTGCCTCAAAGTTGAATGTTTTCCATTGGCATGTAGTGGATACACATAGTTTTCCGTTGGAGATAACAAGAGTGCCAGAAATGCAGCGGTAAATATGGGATATCTAAAATTAAATAAACTAAAAATAAAAAAACCGAAATCTTTTCCAATTGTAATTCGGAAAATATTAATTGCAATTCAGAAAAGATGAATTTAATTTAAGAATTTCTAATTCAAATTTAGAAAATATCAATTAAAATTCAGAATTTCTATTTGAAAATCAGTAAATATTAATTGAAAATTATGAAGTATCAATTGAAATTCAGAAAACTTCTATTGTAGATCAGAAAATTTCAATTGAAATTTAGAAAACATCAAAGGACTCAGACAAATGTATAGAATGAGATTTTCATCTTCAATTCAAACTAAATTCAGAATTTCCAATTGAAATTCAGAAAACATCAAATGAAATTCAGAAATTGGGAATCGAAATTCAGTAAATATCAATTAAAATTCAGAAAATATCAAGCGAAATTCAGAAAACATCAAACGATATTCAGAAAATATCAATTGAAACTCAGACAAATGTATATAATGAGATTTTCATCTTCAATTCAAACTAAATGCAGAATTTCCAATTGAAATTCAGAAAACATCAAATGAAATTCAGAAATTGGGAATCGAAATTCAGTAAATATCAATTAAAATTCAAGCAAAATTCAGAAAACATCAAACGATGTTCAAAAAATATCAATTGAAACTAAAACAAATGTATAGAATGAGATTTTCATCTTCAATTCAAACTAAATGCAGAATTTCCAATTGAAATTCAGAAAACATCAAATGAAATTCAGAAATTGGGAATCGAAATTCAGAAAACATCAATAAAAATTCAGAAAATATCAATTGAAATTCGGAAAACATCAAACGATATTCAGAAAATATCAATTGAAATGCAGACAAATATATATAATGAGATTATCATCTTCAATTCAAACTAAATTCAGAATTTCCAATTGAAATTCAGAAAACATCAAATGAAATTCAGAAATTCGGAATCGAAATTCAGAAAACATACATTAAAATTCAAAAAATATGAATTGTAATTCAGAAAACTTCAAATGATATTCAGAAAATATCAATTGAAACTCAGACAAATGTATATAATGAGATTTTCATCTTCAATTCAAACTAAATTCAGAATTTCCAATTGATATTCAGAAAACATCAAATTCAATTCAGAAATTGGGAATCGAAATTCAGAAACCATAAGTAAAAATTCAGAAAATATCAATTGAAATTCGGAAAACATCAAACGATATTCAGAAAATATCAATTGAAACTCAGACAAATGTATATAATGAGATTTTCATCTTCAATTCAAACTAAATTCAGAATTTCCAATTGAAATTCAGAAAACATCAAATGAAATTCAGAAATTGGGAATCGAAATTCAGAAAACATCAATAAAAATTCAGAAAATATCAATTGAAATTCGGAAAACATCAAACGATATTCAGAAAATATCAATTAAAACTCAGCCAAATGTATATAATGAGATTTTCATCTTCATTTCAAATTTTTCTGAAATTCATTTAATATTATTATTAATTATTATTTATTATTATTATTTATTATTAATATTATTATATTATCAATATATTATATTTTCAGAATTTCAATTGATGTTTTCGGAATTACAATTGATATTTTTGAATTTCAAATGATTTGTTCTGAATTTTTATTGATATTTTATGAATTTCATTTTTAGTTTACTGAATTTCAATTGATTTTTTTTTGTATTTCAATATATATTTTTTGGTTTTCAAATAGAAATTCTAAATTACAATTGGCATTTGCTGAACTTCAATTGTAAATTCTGAATTTTGTTTAATCGTTTCTTAATTTCTATTGGAAATTCCAATTTCAATTGATATATTTTCTGAATTACAATTGAAAAAGGTGTAGTCGAAATTTTTAAATTTAAGAACCTTAGTACACGCTTAAGTGATTTTCTTTTGTCCACGCTGAACTTATTTTTCAACCGCTCTGTATGTGGAGCTAAACAACTTCAAGTAAGTTCATACAAACTGGCCAACAAAAATCGCTTAACCTCCCATATAAAACGGTCGGAAATTTAAAAAAAAAAACATCTACATATTAATTTTTTCTATTCTCCCCATAGCTTTGGAGCCTACTCGGCCTCTAACACCTACTCCCGCACAGAGACGATTAACATGATAAAATATGCTCGTCTACGCGGCATTCGTGTTCTAATCGAAATCGATGGTCCCTCTCATGCCGGTAACGGATGGCAATGGGGCCCTATGGCCGGTATGGGTCATATGTCAGTGTGTATAAACCAAAAACCATGGCGTTCATATTGTGTACAACCACCCTGTGGCCAATTGAATCCATTGAACTCCAACATGTATTCCATAATGAAAGAAATATACGAAGATCTTGCCGAAGTTGGAGCTCCCGAGGAAACCATACACATGGGTGGTGACGAAGTCTACATTGCGTGCTGGAATAACACTCAGGAGATAACAAAGAAAATGAATGAGATTGGCTTTGATCTATCACTGGGTAGTTTCTATAGACTATGGTCTCAATTTCATGAGAAAAACTTGGAATCATGGGACGATGTGAATCAACGTCAATACCCTCACGTTAAGGTGCCAAAACCCGTGATTGTGTGGTCCAGTCATTTGACGGATCCAGAGCATATAGAAAAATATTTACCCAAAGAGAGATTTATCATTCAAACCTGGGTGGGTGCCGATGATCCTTTAAATCCAGCCTTAATTCAAAAGGGATATCGTTTGATTATATCGACAAAAGATGCGTGGTATTTGGATCATGGGTTCTGGGGTCGTACCAACTACTATAATTGGGCCACAGTATATAACAACAAGATGACGAATAGCAATTCCATGATATTGGGCGGTGAGGTGTGCATGTGGAGTGAATACGTGGATCAAAATTCTGTGGGTAAGTAAATAAGGGTTTAACAAAAACAATAAAGGACCTATGTTTCATATCTGTTTTTGTCATTATTTCAGAGGCCCGCATTTGGCCACGAGCTGGAGCTGCTGCTGAACGTCTATGGTCCAATCCCAAAACTAATGCATTACAAGCCCAATACCGTTTCTACCGCTACCGTGATCGTCTGATATCTCGTGGCATAAGACCTGATGCCGTCGTGCCCAGATGGTGTGTCCTTAATGAGGGTCAATGTTTTTAGTTGACATCCTGAACATTTTAACAAAAAGTGCCTTAATATAAACCAAATATTTTTAAAAAATTATTAAATTATTTTTAAAAAACATTATTAAATTCATCATCCCTGATGAATTTTTAAAAAACATTATTAAATATTTATTTAACTTTATTCGTTATAATAAAAATTTGTTCTCTCTGAATTTGTAGTATGTAATATGAGATCTGTCTTATTCAATATAACCCTGATCAATGGCATGTTTGAATATATCTGCTATACGTTGACATTTCTTGGGCTCCTTGAAGGGTTTAATATTCCAAACATCGGTTAAAACTGAATTGGCAGTTATGTCATCTAAGTCAGCTATTTCATCCTCTTCTAATAAAGACATGGGCAATGATTCAATGCCCATACCACAACCAAAACGAGCAAATTGTTTCAATTCATCCTGTAATGCTTTCCAGGGTATGATCGATTCTGGATCTGCTCCCAGATCTTTGATAAGATCACAAGCACTTTCATGGTAGGCCTTGAGGAGAGATTCATAATGATTTTCTCTTAATTCTTGGCTTGTGCAAGAATAAATGAAGAACGAAATGTCCAGAGCGAGGGAAGCGCAACGGGCCAATTGGAAATCAATAATTTTAATGGCTTCAGCTTTGCCCTCAGCCGAGTAGCGTGTTAGAAAATTCGGGGTCCAACAATCACCGTGTCCAAAAACGGATAATTTAGCTGGAATAGGAAAAATCGTAATTATTTAATCTTATTTTACGTATTTAAGATAAAGTAGTTAACAGGACGACAATAAATGCTGCATTGACTTTCCGCTACTGTCGGCCAAGGCCTTCCAATTCAATATAATTTTTTATCAAGCTGTGTATGAAAGCTTATTCTATTATTTTCGATTACTTACACCGGGTTGATACCAAGTTGATCATATCATCATATAATGTATCCTGCAGAAAGTTCCCAGCCACTGTCTCATATTTTGAATTTGGAAAGGATTTTGTTACAGCATCTTGGGATACCACAAGAGCCAATTTCAGGAAGTCCGTATACCATTTACGATTCGATTCGGCATAGTATGTTTCCTGTGCATAAATGATATTAAAAATTTATAATTAATTAAACGACATTTAAAACTTTTCACCCTTACCTCTAAACACTTGGCTGTCTTTTCAAATTCTTCCGGCTCCAAAGCATTTAAGGCCAATGAGATGCCATGAAATCTACCTAGAGTACGCATTGTCAGCAGGCATTCATCTAATGATATGTATTCCTGACGATCTGGTGCTCCATATCCCAAGAAACTAACATCTTGCAAGGCTATGTAATCATGTTCTCCATCGCAATGCGAAGCATAACAGATGGGGTATTCGGTGAAAGGATTTTTTGGTTGACGTCTCTTTTGAAACTCCTCCCAAGCGGGGACCACCTTCAAATAGAAATTGATTTCGTTGCGGAAAAAGTCAGCGGAACGGAAAACTTTGCGCCTGGCCATATTATCGGGCATTCCCTTGCAGATAAGATTAACTTCAATATTGTCACTAGAAAAAGGAATTAAAAGGTATAAAATAAATAAAGAGGATCATTTTCTTGTGCTGCCTTGTCTCACCCATTTTCCTCATTGACCCCATAAACACACAAACGAAACACTTTACTCAAATATGAATCTCCTTTTTTGAAACCTTTACCAAATTTATAGGAACTGTATTTAGTGCCACCGGCCTTCTTTATAATATCTTCCAAAGTGGCTTCCGTTAATTTGCTAGATATGTCCGATAGACTCATGGCTGCGACTGCAATAAACGGGCAAATATTATCATTCAGATTTTTATTGCAAACATTAAAGTAAATTATCTCAATACAATTACTTTATCAGCTTATCTCAAGTATTGTTGTTAAACACCTTAAGTTAAAAATGTTTTTCTTTTAATCAAAAACTGTTAAGTTTATGCTATGACAAATTGTGTTCCAAATAGAGTTCAAAAATTTGAGTTTTTTAAAACCCGATTTCCGGTTTATCTGAAAAATGAATTTTTTAAAATGACAGCATCCGATTCGTATCGTAAATCTAGTATTGACTTGAAAAATACAACTATTTCTTAATATCGGATACAAGTGCCCATTTTTATCACGCTTCCAAAATACGGATTCACATTCGAAGCGAATGCGTTCATTCGACCTCAGGGTTTCGGTTTGTTCGAAAAATCCAGTTTTCACGAAACTACCATTTGTTTTGAAGGGTTTCGTATGCGAACAACTTTTGTTGGATTTGGCTCGTTTTGGAAGACCCATACAGTCGATTGCCGTCAGTCTCAGGTTCACATTCATAGATGCATGATTCTTTGCCTGACGTCTTTTGTCTTTTCTCGCATTTTATTGAGCAATTGACAAATTCGAGCATTTTATTGAGCGATTGACAAATTTGCGGAATGTTCAAGCAGTATGTATGGGAGTAGAATGTATGGGGGCGGAAGTAATACCCAAGGATGTGTCTATCTCACGGTATGCCACGTGACGATCTTGCAATACCAGTTCACGCACAGCATCGATGTTTACTGGCACTACAACAGATGAATGAAATGCACACTGAATCGAATGTCGGCCATAATTAAATTCATTATACCACGTGGTCGTCGGTGGTGCAATGGTTAGTTTGCGCGGCTCTTGTACATGAGAACGTGGATTCGATCCCTGCTCAGACCACCTTACATTTCTTTCGATTTCTTGCTATGAAAAAGCTTCTCAGAATACTGTTCGCAACTGGTGTAAAACTGTAGGTCCCAATCAGTGAGTATAAAACTAGAAAGCGCAAATCTCACTGATTGTGAGAAGCTCTCTCCAATCCCGTCATGGGATGTTATGGGACAACTTTTTTTTTTATACCAGGTTATCACGGTACTATAGGATGGTGCATCATAGGCATATAAAGATTTAAGTTCATCAATACACTCTTCTCTTGATAACACTGTTGTAGTCGAAAAATTTATCAGCGTTCTAGTAAATTGTATCGGTTAGAGGCATGCCTACTGAGTTGATCGGTACCCCTGAAATGTCTGTATCACCTTAATTCTAAAGTTTTCTAAATTTATAAGGACAAAATCGGACACGTCGTTCTCGAGTAATGAAGACATATACAAACAAATGACCATTTCCAAAATACAAAGTGGTCTTTATGAGCTGAAAAAGTGAAGAAAAAAAACTTTTATTTCAAAAAAAAGTACAGGAAAATCTGAAATTTGACGTGGTACAGACATTTGAGGGGTACCGATCTACTCAGTAGGCATGCCTCTAACCGATACAATTTACTAGAACGCTGATAAAAAAATTCATGTCAAAAACTACAATAGTGTAATCCACGTCGAGTTGTGAAAAATATTCGCACATAAATGTTCACGGGTTAATTCAATTTTTTGACTGAAAAAATTGAAAAAAATTTCAACACGTCTGAGTACCGTTAAACGGCATTTACACCAAACAAAATTATCGCATTTTTGGGATTATCGACGTTTTTCTACGGAGAATTAGAATTGAAAAATGTATATGGGGAATTCCAAGTCAAATCGGACAGCATGAAGAATTTTTTTTTTGGATTTGTTTCATTTTTCACTATGTTGATGTCCCTTTTCAACAGCGTGTCTCAGTAAATTTTCAGATTTTTGGGGCAACTTGTTACAGAGATATCGACGTGTAAAATAATCGCATTATAAGGAAACTGTGTTAAAATAAATACTCATAACTTATTCAATATTAGTCCAAATATAACAAATTTTTTTTTATTGTTTTTATTCCTTTGTAAACTATCCAAAAAAAAATAGGAAAAAATTGTGCACAGTGGGCTTGTATTGTATTTTTGGGATTTAAAATTTAAAATAAATTTTTCTCAGTGTATGTAATCTTCGATTTTCTTCAAATTTTTTTTAAAATAAAATAGAATATTTTTCACAAATTTATGCCAAATTTGGGAGTGGGGTTCGAAAAACTACTATATTTCACATTTTTTTAAAGTTTTGTAAGAACATATTTTTCACTTTAAAACACTGCGCATTTTCTTTTAGTTTGTTAAAAATACGAAAGTTCTTAATTTTTTTTTATTTTCTTTAAAATTTGAAAAACGTTTTCATTTTTTGATCTAGAGAAGTTTTTAGCAATTATTGCACCACCACAAGTAGGAACTATTGAATGTAATTTTTGCGTGCCCGGAATAGATTTAGCCGTTGAATTGAAAAACCGATGCAATAGTTAGGATATTGTCCTTTAAACGTTTTATATAGTTCTTTTAAATTACACAGAATAAGTCTTTTTTGCATGTGTTGTCTTTGCCCATCATCATTTCTCACAGAAATAAAATCCTTCTTACCAGGCAAATTGACACTAACGTCATCACTTTTATAAAATTCTAGAACTTTATTTTTAACTTCAGGAGATATGAATCGCCCTGAAAGTAAATTTTTTTATTATAAAATATTCAAAATTTTTAATAAAACAAACTCCATTTTATAAAAATTTGTTAGCACATTACCTTTTTTTTTTTCAGGGACTGACATAACTCCTTGATTTTCCTTTAAGCGTTTTGACACAACTGCCATATGCTTTGTTGCTCCCATGACATCACAAATTTTATTTATGCTCCACGAAACTGGTAATAATGTCAATATTTGCATTTTTTGATCTCGATTAGTGTTTTCATCGTCAAATTTTTCTTTTAAGTTTTCGATCATGTTTTTAAAATGCAAAGAATTTTCATAAAGATTATCTGTATATTCCAGACCAAAAAGCGTTGCAAATTTACAGCAAATTTCCTCATATTTGTCCTTTACATATGATGGCTTATGTACAGAATATTCATCTATTACAGATATATTCAATAAAAGTAAAGCTTGGTTGACTATAGGTAATTGTGTGTCAATACTCAATTCAGAGAGTGGACTTATTATTCTTGCAACTTCATAATCAGCATCATCCGTTGCAATTGTTGAAGAAGAGGAAGGTGATTTTAAGGAAAGCAAGTTTTTTCTACAATTTGAACACAGATAATGTGAACGACTTAGGCCCCATGATTCTTGCAGTTGTGCAGAAGCTTGTCTTAAATCTTTCTTAGGCCGGTGATTTTCTAATTTTAATGGGTTGCAGCATTCTTTAAACCGATGTTGGTATTCCATATTGAATTAACTATTCACCAAAAGCTTTTTATAACTTTAAAATAATACTCGGCGTTGCAATTATAACTATAAAGCACTAGAACTTAGAAAATTTGTTTAACTTTATAAAGAATTAGAAGAACAAAGCAAAATCGAAAAAAACACATTTTTGTTATTTGCTTTGAAGCAGCAATGCAAATTCTTTCATTTTACTACTTTTTTCTACACCTGTGCTCTCTGTCTCCCTCTTTTACTATCATTTCAAATATATTACAGTGTTTTAAAGTGAAAAATATGTTCTTACAAAACTTTAAAAAAATGTGAAATATAGTAGTTTTTCGAACCCCACTCCCAAATTTGGCATAAATTTGTGAAAAATATTCTATTTTATTTTAAAAAAAATTTGAAGAAAATCGAAGATTACATACACTGAGAAAATTTTATTTTAAATTTTAAATCCCAAAAATACAATACAAGCCCACTGTGCACAATTTTTTCCTATTTTTTTTTGGATAGTTTACAAAGGAATAAAAACAATAAAAAAAAATTTGTTATATTTGGACTAATATTGAATAAGTTATGAGTATTTATTTTAACACAGTTTCCTTATAAAGCGATTATTTTACACGTCGATATCTCTGTAACAAGTTGCCCCAAAAATCTGAAAATTTACTGAGACACGCTGTTGAAAAGGGACATCAACATAGTGAAAAATGAAACAAATCCAAAAAAAAAATTCTTCATGCTGTCCGATTTGACTTGGAATTCCCCATATATTGAAATGTGTCCCAAAATCCATGCCAGATTGAAGTGTAATTGCATTCTTCTCGGGATATATGGCATGTGGCACACTCTTGTTCAAACTACACTTATGTCGTCCACTTATGTGTTATTGCCCGACCAGCAGTATTTTCGAAGAAAAATGGGTCGACGATGGCTCCAGCCCAAAAAGTGGAACCTTGTAGATGCATTTGCTTCTCAACAATCGCTCGTGCATTTTCCGAAATCTAAATTCGACAATTTTGACGATTAACGTTGTCATCAAGATGCAAATGAGCCTCATCGCTGAAGATGATGTTGTTCGAAAACCGTTCATTATTTTAAAAATATTTTTCAACAATGAAAACGCGTTGTTCTTTAATTTAGAGTTTTATTTCTAATATCTGAACTATCAGCTGTATTTTTTTCTTCAACTACACTATACCGCATACATTGTACGAAATTCAAATCCTGCGTACATTTTTGCACAGTTTTATAACAAAATCACTAAATTACTAAATTAACAAACAGTTAATTAGAAATCATTAGATCATTCGAACAAAAAAATTAAAAAATCATATTTTTTCAACAGTTTTTCGATTTTATATGTCGATAACTAAGACAGTTATTGAAAAAATGCTATATATTTTCCTCTTGCTTTGACCCTTTCTATAACACGCGTTAAAAAATAGACTTTTTTAAATAATTAGCCTATTTTGGAGCATCTTTTTTGGACTTTGTAGGCGCCATAGGCCTGTCCGACAATTTTTTTTTATTTTTCGATTTCTCTAATTTTGCTCCATTCTTTCTTTTGGTTGTTTACAATTTTGTTTTTACCCCTGCCCCTGGTCCCGAAATTTTGTCGATTTTACCTTATAAACTTAAATAAACTCTAATACAATTTACCCAAGCCTTACATTTTTCAGTCACCAATTCGGAGTCACACGCGCAATATTTGTCTTAAAAAGTCACGTTATTATTATCGCAAAATGTTTTAAATTTTAACACGATATTTACCGCGTTATTTTGTAAAACCGAATTAGTCACTTCTCTTCTGAGTTCTCACTAGGTACTGTCCTGTACCACTGTCACTTTCACTGAAGTTTCCCATAATTCTCATTGTCGTGTACCCAGCACTGTGGGGAAGTTTTGATAAAAAAAAAAAAACTAATAATATTATATATGTGTTTTTCAAATCCACGAGGCCGGTATTCGAGTTATAAATAGGAATAGGTCTTTACAATCTAAAAACTTCCACCGTCCAAGAACTGTAGCAACTTCTGTGTTCACAGATTCCAAAACCACTTGAGTGTCTGAGGACATTCAATCAGGAATGGTTGCTGAATCTGAGGAAGAACCGCTTTATGATGAAGTATGCGGTAGCGACTTGATTTTGCAATATCATGAAATATGTTCAGTTACGTTATCACTCGAAACACACTTTGCTTTCTTGAGTTATTTATACTTATACAATATATTCGTGTCCGTATGAAAACAGTTACTAATAATTTATTTATTCAACGTTATCGATGACAATTGTCAGTCATATCTTTCATCGAAATGCAGAAGTGTTGCGAAGGGTTTGTTGCACAAAAATGATAAGGAATATTTTTTCAAAAATCAGTTTTATATTCTATTACTAAATGCCCTAGCAATGATTATTATCTACTCTCCACTATTATATTGCTCTCCTAGCCGTGAAATTTACATTTTACATTTCAATTATATTGTAAACATTGATAAGCCATAGCAAATATGTAGATACTGCTCAGAATATAATGATGAATTAGACCAAGATACTACCGCTAGTGTGTAAACACTTTTTGCCAAAGGACGATAATGTAATTGCAGGAATAAACGAGATACGACTTTTCTACAATATTCTGGCTTAACATGTTTTTGCACAAATAAATAAAGCATAGAAATTTGAATTTCTTACCAAATTTGAATTTTGATGTTCATTTGAATTTTGATGTTCAGGAAAATTCTGTATGTTATATCGCATTTAGACCGGAATTTATCGCGACCAGATTAACGATACAATTTTTCTCTAATCTTTGCCACTTACACCACCTAAATCCCGGTATTCAGTTTTTATGAAATTTTCGTTGCCATTGGAAGTACGTGTATAAAAAAATAACGAAAATTTCGCTCACTTTTCATTTGCCTGGTACTCAGCTCCTGGCGAAAATTTCGTAAGCAAAACCAATTACAGGGTTGTTACGCCAAAGTTATTTCGTACGAAAACAATTGTTTCATAATTGTTTGGTACCGCAATGTTGGCAGTTCGATTATTTTAGTAAACAAAAGTAATACCACATGTATTAAAAATAAAAAGGAGTGCGAAGATGAAATATTTGCAAGGTAAATCAGAGATATGTGGCAACTCTCTGTAAAGAAATTTTCCGTTTAGAGATAATTGACAAAATTTCTTACGAAAACTTCACATGAATACGGGGCTTAATTTGAGATTAAATTGACATTTCAAGCTCCGTATTCAGTTCTTGCGAAATTTTCGTAAGAAATTTTATCATTTATCTCTAAACAGAAAATTTTGATGCGAAGAGTTACCACCTATCTTTGATTTACCTTGCAAATATTTCGTCATAGTTCCTCTACGCACTCCATTGTATTTTTAATGCACGTGTTGTTACCTTTGGTTGTTAAAATGATCGAAATGTCAAAATTCCGGTCCCAAACAATTACCAAACAATAGAAATAGCTTTGGCGTAACAGCCCTGTAATTGATTTTGCCTACGAAATTTTCGCGAAGACCTGAGTACCAAGCAAAGGAAAAGTGAGCGAAATTTTCGGTTCATGAAATTTTTGTTATTTTTTATACATGTACTTCTTATGACAACGAAAATTTCATAAAAACTGAATACTGGGCTTCATGTGGAAAATATGTGCTTAAACCAATTTAAAGCAACTCCGAGCCGAGGCCAAGTCATAGAAGTCGGAAGCACACTAGAAAAAATAAATTGAAGGATCTTGGTCTTGCCAGTTTTGTACAAATTTGGGCTTAAACCTAGAATAGGTCGGCAACTCGCTTCGGCTCCAAACTATTACCATTGGATAGAACTTTTAATTTTAAGTAAAAAAAATTAAATAAAAAAAACGGGGGCAACGCCTATTTTCGGAGTTGTGGGCACCCAAAGTTCGGACATACAGGATGATACTACGAGTGTGGTGCCGTGTTATGGGACCGATTTCACAACTTTTTTGTGTAAAACGAGTCGAAATAAGCAAAAATAAATAAATACATTTTTTCGATAACTGCTTAGTTATCCACGTATCGGATTTTTAAAAATATCCAGAAAATATTTTTTTTTCAAGCAATCGAGTGATTTTTCGGATTTTGCCACACATCGACTTCAGGTACAGAGGGAATTTTAACCCCCCTGCCCCTTGCAATATAAATTTAACGATTTTCCAAAAGTTCTACCACACGGTACGAGCAACATAGGTCCCTGCCAGGGCTACTTGGCCCGTAACTCACAAAATAGGGGTTCCCCCCGATTTTTTTATTTTACTTTTTTTACTTAAAATAGCGATCCCTACAACCAAAAAAAAAAAGCAAAAAAATTGGACGTGCCGATCTATACTAGGTCTGTTCCCAAATTTGAAATGTTTTTGAAATAACTAAACCTTTAAAATCAGATCGGTAGGTCAAATTGGGCAGTCGGTCAAATCGGTTCACCGATGAGAGTCAATCATATCGGCGGCGGCGAGAGGTTCAAAAAAAAAAATTACGGCTTCCGTCTGTCAGTAGTTTTTTATCTTTATTATGATTGCATTTGCATTTTTTATTTATAATTGCATTTCAAATTGTACACCAGTTTAAAATGAGGTTAACAATTAAAATCTTTCATTTGAAATGGCGACCAAAAATGTATTGAACATTTTTTGGTGGTTGTCCATTTTTTGTTTTGGGTGAGTATAAAACTAGAAAGCGCAAATCTCACTGATTATGAGAAGCTCTCTCCAATCCCGTCATGGGATGTTATGGGACAACTTTTTTTTTTTATACCAGGTTATCACGGTACTATAGGATGGTGCATCATAGGCATATAAAGATTTAAGTTCATCAATACACTCTTCTCTTGATAACACTGTTGTAGTCGAAAAATTTATCAGCGTTCTAGTAAATTGTATCGGTTAGAGGCATGCCTACTGAGTTGATCGGTACCCCTGAAATGTCTGTATCACCTCAATTCTAAAGTTTTCTAAATTTATAAGGACAAAATCGGACACGTCGTTCTCGAGTAATGAAGACATATACAAACAAATGACCATTTCCAAAATACAAAGTGGTCTTTATGAGCTGAAAAAGTGAAGAAAAAAAACTTTTATTTCAAAAAAAAGTACAGGAAAATCTGAAATTTGACGTGGTACAGACATTTGAGGGGTACCGATCTACTCAGTAGGCATGCCTCTAACCGATACAATTTACTAGAACGCTGATAAAAAAATTCATGTCAAAAACTACAATAGTGTAATCCACGTCGAGTTGTGAAAAATATTCGCACATAAATGTTCACGGGTTAATTAAATTTTTTGACTGAAAAAATTGAAAAAAATTTCAACACGTCTGAGTACCGTTAAACGGCATTTACACCAAACAAAATTATCGCATTTTTGGGATTATCGACGTTTTTCTACGGAGAATTAGAATTGAAAAATGTATATGGGGAATTCCAAGTCAAATCGGACAGCATGAAGAATTTTTTTTTTGGATTTGTTTCATTTTTCAATATGTTGATGTCCCTTTTCAACAGCGTGTCTCAGTAAATTTTCAGATTTTTGGGGCAACTTGTTACAGAGATATCGACGTGTAAAATAATCGCATTATAAGGAAACTGTGTTAAAATAAATACTCATAACTTATTCAATATTAGTCCAAATATAACAAATTTTTTTTTATTGTTTTTATTCCTTTGTAAACTATCCAAAAAAAAATAGGAAAAAATTGTGCACAGTGGGCTTGTATTGTATTTTTGGGATTTAAAATTTAAAATAAATTTTTCTCAGTGTATGTAATCTTCGATTTTCTTCAAATTTTTTTTAAAATAAAATAGAATATTTTTCACAAATTTATGCCAAATTTGGGAGTGGGGTTCGAAAAACTACTATATTTCACATTTTTTTAAAGTTTTGTAAGAACATATTTTTCACTTTAAAACACTGCGCATTTTCTTTTAGTTTGTTAAAAATACGAAAGTTCTTAATTTTTTTTTATTTTCTTTAAAATTTGAAAAACGTTTTCATTTTTTGATCTAGAGAAGTTTTTAGCAATTATTGCACCACCACAAGTAGGAACTATTGAATGTAATTTTTGCGTGCCCGGAATAGATTTAGCCGTTGAATTGAAAAACCGATGTAATAGTTAGGATATTGTCCTTTAAACGTTTTATATAGTTCTTTTAAATTACACAGAATAAGTCTTTTTTGCATGTGTTGTCTTTGCCCATCATCATTTCTCACAGAAATAAAATCCTTCTTACCAGGCAAATTGACACTAACGTCATCACTTTTATAAAATTCTAGAACTTTATTTTTAACTTCAGGAGATATGAATCGCCCTGAAAGTAAATTTTTTTATTATAAAATATTCAAAATTTTTAATAAAACAAACTCCATTTTATAAAAATTTGTTAGCACATTAAAAAAATAAATAAATGATTTCCCATTACATCCCATGAAGGGACCGGGGAGAACTTCTCACAATCACTGAGCTGTGCGCTTTCCAGTTTTCACTCACTGATTGGGACCTACAGTTTTACACCGATTCCGAACGGTTATTTGAGAAGCTTTTTCATGGCTAGATACTCGATAGTGTCGCCAGCACATTACCTTTTTTTTTTCAGGGACTGACATAACTCCTTGATTTTCCTTTAAGCGTTTTGACACAACTGCCATATGCTTTGTTGCTCCCATGACATCACAAATTTTATTTATGCTCCACGAAACTGGTAATAATGTCAATATTTGCATTTTTTGATCTCGATTAGTGTTTTCATCGTCAAATTTTTCTTTTAAGTTTTCGATCATGTTTTTAAAATGCAAAGAATTTTCATAAAGATTATCTGTATATTCCAGACCAAAAAGCGTTGCAAATTTACAGCAAATTTCCTCATATTTGTCCTTTACATATGATGGCTTATGTACAGAATATTCATCTATTACAGATATATTCAATAAAAGTAAAGCTTGGTTGACTATACGTAATTGTGTGTCAATACTCAATTCAGAGAGTGGACTTATTATTCTTGCAACTTCATAATCAGCATCATCCGTTGCAATTGTTGAAGAAGAGGAAGGTGATTTTAAGGAAAGCAAGTTTTTTCTACAATTTGAACACAGATAATGTGAACGACTTAGGCCCCATGATTCTTGCAGTTGTGCAGAAGCTTGTCTTAAATCTTTCTTAGGCCGGTGATTTTCTAATTTTAATGGGTTGCAGCATTCTTTAAACCGATGTTGGTATTCCATATTGAATTAACTATTCACCAAAAGCTTTTTATAACTTTAAAATAATACTCGGCGTTGCAATTATAACTATAAAGCACTAGAACTTAGAAAATTTGTTTAACTTTATAAAGAATTAGAAGAACAAAGCAAAATCGAAAAAAACACATTTTTGTTATTTGCTTTGAAGCAGCAATGCAAATTCTTTCATTTTACTACTTTTTTCTACACCTGTGCTCTCTGTCTCCCTCTTTTACTATCATTTCAAATATATTACAGTGTTTTAAAGTGAAAAATATGTTCTTACAAAACTTTAAAAAAATGTGAAATATAGTAGTTTTTCGAACCCCACTCCCAAATTTGGCATAAATTTGTGAAAAATATTCTATTTTATTTTAAAAAAAATTTGAAGAAAATCGAAGATTACATACACTGAGAAAAATTTATTTTAAATTTTAAATCCCAAAAATACAATACAAGCCCACTGTGCACAATTTTTTCCTATTTTTTTTTGGATAGTTTACAAAGGAATAAAAACAATAAAAAAAAATTTGTTATATTTGGACTAATATTGAATAAGTTATGAGTATTTATTTTAACACAGTTTCCTTATAATGCGATTATTTTACACGTCGATATCTCTGTAACAAGTTGCCCCAAAAATCTGAAAATTTACTGAGACACGCTGTTGAAAAGGGACGTCAACATAGTGAAAAATGAAACAAATCCAAAAAAAAAATTCTTCATGCTGTCCGATTTGACTTGGAATTCCCCATATATTGAAATGTGTCCCAAAATCCATGCCAGATTGAAGTGTAATTGCATTCTTCTCGGGATATATGGCATGTGGCACACTCTTGTTCAAACTACACTTACATATGTCGTCCACTTATGTGTTATTGCCCGACCAGCAGTATTTTCGAAGAAAAATGGGTCGACGATGGCTCCAGCCCAAAAAGTGGAACCTTGTAGATGCATTTGCTTCTCAACAATCGCTCGTGCATTTTCCGAAATCTAAATTCGACAATTTTGACGATTAACGTTGTCATCAAGATGCAAATGAGCCTCATCGCTGAAGATGATGTTGTTCGAAAACCGTTCATTATTTTAAAAATATTTTTCAACAATGAAAACGCGTTGTTCTTTAATTTAGAGTTTTATTTCTAATATCTGAACTATCAGCTGTATTTTTTTCTTCAACTACACTATACCGCATACATTGTACGAAATTCAAATCCTGCGTACATTTTTGCACAGTTTTATAACAAAATCACTAAATTACTAAATTAACAAACAGTTAATTAGAAATCATTAGATCATTCGAACAAAAAAATTAAAAAATCATATTTTTTCAACAGTTTTTCGATTTTATATGTCGATAACTAAGACAGTTATTGAAAAAATGCTATATATTTTCCTCTTGCTTTGACCCTTTCTATAACACGCGTTAAAAAATAGACTTTTTTAAATAATTAGCCTATTTTGGAGCATCTTTTTTGGACTTTGTAGGCGCCATAGGCCTGTCCGACAATTTTTTTTTATTTTTCGATTTCTCTAATTTTGCTCCATTCTTTCTTTTGGTTGTTTACAATTTTGTTTTTACCCCTGCCCCTGGTCCCGAAATTTTGTCGATTTTACCTTATAAACTTAAATAAACTCTAATACAATTTACCCAAGCCTTACATTTTTCAGTCACCAATTCGGAGTCACACGCGCAATATTTGTCTTAAAAAGTCACGTTATTATTATCGCAAAATGTTTTAAATTTTAACACGATATTTACCGCGTTATTTTGTAAAACCGAATTAGTCACTTCTCTTCTGAGTTCTCACTAGGTACTGTCCTGTACCACTGTCACTTTCACTGAAGTTTCCCATAATTCTCATTGTCGTGTACCCAGCACTGTGGGGAAGTTTTGATAAAAAAAAAAAAACTAATAATATTATATATGTGTTTTTCAAATCCACGAGGCCGGTATTCGAGTTATAAATAGGAATAGGTCTTTACAATCTAAAAACTTCCACCGTCCAAGAACTGTAGCAACTTCTGTGTTCACAGATTCCAAAACCACTTGAGTGTCTGAGGACATTCAATCAGGAATGGTTGCTGAATCTGAGGAAGAACCGCTTTATGATGAAGTATGCGGTAGCGACTTGATTTTGCAATATCATGAAATATGTTCAGTTACGTTATCACTCGAAACACACTTTGCTTTCTTGAGTTATTTATACTTATACAATATATTCGTGTCCGTATGAAAACAGTTACTAATAATTTATTTATTCAACGTTATCGATGACAATTGTCAGTCATATCTTTCATCGAAATGCAGAAGTGTTGCGAAGGGTTTGTTGCACAAAAATGATAAGGAATATTTTTTCAAAAATCAGTTTTATATTCTATTACTAAATGCCCTAGCAATGATTATTATCTACTCTCCACTATTATATTGCTCTCCTAGCCGTGAAATTTACATTTTACATTTCAATTATATTGTAAACATTGATAAGCCATAGCAAATATGTAGATACTGCTCAGAATATAATGATGAATTAGACCAAGATACTACCGCTAGTGTGTAAACACTTTTTGCCAAAGGACGATAATGTAATTGCAGGAATAAACGAGATACGACTTTTCTACAATATTCTGGCTTAACATGTTTTTGCACAAATAAATAAAGCATAGAAATTTGAATTTCTTACCAAATTTGAATTTTGATGTTCATTTGAATTTTGATGTTCAGGAAAATTCTGTATGTTATATCGCATTTAGACCGGAATTTATCGCGACCAGATTAACGATACAATTTTTCTCTAATCTTTGCCACTTACACCACCTAAATCCCGGTATTCAGTTTTTATGAAATTTTCGTTGCCATTGGAAGTACGTGTATAAAAAAATAACGAAAATTTCGCTCACTTTTCATTTGCCTGGTACTCAGCTCCTGGCGAAAATTTCGTAAGCAAAACCAATTACAGGGTTGTTACGCCAAAGTTATTTCGTACGAAAACAATTGTTTCATAATTGTTTGGTACCGCAATGTTGGCAGTTCGATTATTTTAGTAAACAAAAGTAATACCACATGTATTAAAAATAAAAAGGAGTGCGAAGATGAAATATTTGCAAGGTAAATCAGAGATATGTGGCAACTCTCTGTAAAGAAATTTTCCGTTTAGAGATAATTGACAAAATTTCTTACGAAAACTTCACATGAATACGGGGCTTAATTTGAGATTAAATTGACATTTCAAGCTCCGTATTCAGTTCTTGCGAAATTTTCGTAAGAAATTTTATCATTTATCTCTAAACAGAAAATTTTGATGCGAAGAGTTACCACCTATCTTTGATTTACCTTGCAAATATTTCGTCATAGTTCCTCTACGCACTCCATTGTATTTTTAATGCACGTGTTGTTACCTTTGGTTGTTAAAATGATCGAAATGTCAAAATTCCGGTCCCAAACAATTACCAAACAATAGAAATAGCTTTGGCGTAACAGCCCTGTAATTGATTTTGCCTACGAAATTTTCGCGAAGACCTGAGTACCAAGCAAAGGAAAAGTGAGCGAAATTTTCGGTTCATGAAATTTTTGTTATTTTTTATACATGTACTTCTTATGACAACGAAAATTTCATAAAAACTGAATACTGGGCTTCATGTGGAAAATATGTGCTTAAACCAATTTAAAGCAACTCCGAGCCGAGGCCAAGTCATAGAAGTCGGAAGCACACTAGAAAAAATAAATTGAAGGATCTTGGTCTTGCCAGTTTTGTACAAATTTGGGCTTAAACCTAGAATAGGTCGGCAACTCGCTTCGGCTCCAAACTATTACCATTGGATAGAACTTTTAATTTTAAGTAAAAAAAATTAAATAAAAAAAACGGGGGCAACGCCTATTTTCGGAGTTGTGGGCACCCAAAGTTCGGACATACAGGATGATACTACGAGTGTGGTGCCGTGTTATGGGACCGATTTCACAACTTTTTTGTGTAAAACGAGTCGAAATAAGCAAAAATAAATAAATACATTTTTTCGATAACTGCTTAGTTATCCACGTATCGGATTTTTAAAAATATCCAGAAAATATTTTTTTTTCAAGCAATCGAGTGATTTTTCGGATTTTGCCACACATCGACTTCAGGTACAGAGGGAATTTTAACCCCCCTGCCCCTTGCAATATAAATTTAACGATTTTCCAAAAGTTCTACCACACGGTACGAGCAACATAGGTCCCTGCCAGGGCTACTTGGCCCGTAACTCACAAAATAGGGGTTCCCCCCGATTTTTTTATTTTACTTTTTTTACTTAAAATAGCGATCCCTACAACCAAAAAAAAAAGCAAAAAAATTGGACGTGCCGATCTATACTAGGTCTGTTCCCAAATTTGAAATGTTTTTGAAATAACTAAACCTTTAAAATCAGATCGGTAGGTCAAATTGGGCAGTCGGTCAAATCGGTTCACCGATGAGAGTCAATCATATCGGCGGCGGCGAGAGGTTCAAAAAAAAAATTACGGCTTCCGTCTGTCAGTAGTTTTTTATCTTTATTATGATTGCATTTGCATTTTTTATTTATAATTGCATTTCAAATTGTACACCAGTTTAAAATGAGGTTAACAATTAAAATCTTTCATTTGAAATGGCGACCAAAAATGTATTGAACATTTTTTGGTGGTTGTCCATTTTTTGTTTTGGGTGTATTTCATTGGCCGCTATGTGGAATTGTGGCTAAAAGGGGGAGGCGGCGGCGTGTCGTTTTAAAATCGACTGGCCCGCATCTCTGCACAAATAAAAACTAATTAGCCGAGACCAAGATGTAAACAAATACTCCTCGTTGTCAATCGGTATATAGTTCTTATAAGAATTATTATTACAATTATTGTATATTTACATTATTTATTATTGGTTTCCTACTTTTTGTGATTTACTTACAATTTTGTTCTTTTTTAATTTCTTTCAAAAAACTTAATCAACACTTCCGTTTATTCAACAAATAACAAATGACCACATCAACAACTTTTCGACGTCAACCCTCAATTGCACTCCTACAATCAAAAGTGTTAAATAGAGAAAGATTTTAAGTTACGCTCTCTAATATCAGCAGTACCATGGAAGCAACAATAGTTTTTGTGAATTAAATCATCGAAGTACACAGAATCACTAACATTTAATATTAATTATAAAAACAAATGTATTATGCCTTTATAATCATTATTTTTTAATAAATATCTATTTAATTAGAACCTATAAACCAATTTCTGCGGCGGAATCGAAAACTTAAGTTAACAGTAGTTGAGAGCGAAAACTATTATTAAAAGCCTTTTACTCTAATGTTAACAGTTGCTCATTTAAGTATTACTACGATAATGTTAATAGCCATTGTGAATGACCTGCGCCAGCTGGTTGAATTTATTGCAGGGGGCATTTAGATTGTGCGTTTAACTCATAACTTATACATACGACAAGAAAGAAACAAGAGGCAAGAAACTTACTGGGTACACGGAAAAAATAACCATTGGTAATATTGCTTAATTTAGGTTATGTGATATCTTTTGTAAGAGGACATCAAAATCGGGCAATATTGCCAAAACCGAAAGTGCAAAACGTGGTAGAATTATCTATCGGGTAAACCTGCCCGCCCAGCTGATTTTTGTTTTTTTATATTTTCCGTGGGTAAACTGTCAAATTTGATTTTGTTTGGGTTTGATTGTTAATAAAATTAAAACAATTTCAATCAAAATGCAATTTCTAGCACAGACTTTTGATAGAAAGTAAGACAAAGTTATTAACTTTTTGTACATAGTGTTTTTCATTATTCAGCTAATTTTGATAGCTTCGGAAGCAGCAGTCGGAAGATCCACCTGGTACCACCACCATCATAGTGAATAAAGATAGTCATGTTAAGCCCTCACCATTGTGGTGAACAACAGTTCCAACTTCAAGATGAACCATGGTAAGATTATCTCAGATGTTCTTAGGCAATATACCCATCTGGTGAATAGCAACAAGTATAATAAATAAATGGTTTCCCATCACTTCCCATGAAGGAATTGTGGAGAGCTTCTCACAACCAGTGAGCTGTGAGTTTTCTGGATTTATAGTCACTGATTGGAGCATACAATTTTTCACCGATTCCGAACGATATTTTGAGAAACTTTTTCATGGCTAAATACTCGATAGTGTCTCCGTCACTATGCAAGGTGACCGCCGCCGACAGAAATTTAGTATATTAAATTGAAAATCATTCCAAACCCAGGGGGTCATTTAAATCGTGTTGATCCTCAAACTGTAGAAGACATGAAACGTTGGTGGCGGGAAACAGCTGGATCGCATATGAGGACCAAATCACCAGGAGCAACAGGTTTTGTATACTCGCACCACTTGTACCTGAGCGTTAGTGTAGGCAAATACTCAACAATCCACCTTTTCCAAAAGTTGTCTCGTAGCTGACGAGATATTCGCCACTGCTTTACCCGATGACCCCAGCAAAAAATGATTAGGCGTTAATGGATCCTCATCCTCATGGCTGACAGGCAAATGAGTCAATGGACGAGAATTAACGATGTTTTCCGCCTCAACAAGATAACTTTGTAGGGTGTGTTCTTTAGGGGCCATTTATTTAAGTCACTCTTAGAACCTTTTTGACACATTGCACCATTCGTTCCCATATTCCACCTTCTGCAGGATTATGTGGGCAATTGAACTGCCAGTCTATGCCCTTTGAAGACAACTCATCTTGGATTCGAGCCACGTCAAAGACTTCCTCGAACCGCTTAGCGTCTTGGTCGACACCAACAAAATTCTTCCCATTATCACTGCGTATCTTCAATGGGGTACCACGCCGATTTATAAAATTTCTTATTGCCAAGATACAAGCATGTGTTGAAAGGTCAAAGGCCACCTCCAAATGCACTGCTCTGATAGTTAGGCAGGTGAACAGAGCTACCCAGCGCTTTTCGTGGCGACGTCCAATAGTTATGTTGACTGGCCCAAAGTAATCCACACCAGTGTATGTAAATGGCTGCACATATGGAGTCAGTCTGTCCGTTGGCAAGGGACCCATGTATGGTGGTACTGGAGTTGCACGACTAATTTTGCAAATATTTCAATTTGAGACACACTTATTCAGAGCACTCCTAAGTCGTGGAATCCAAAACGTTCGTCTTATTTCACCCAATGTAGCTTCAAAGTTTTGATGTTTCATGTTGCTATGCACATGAGCCACAATAAGTTGGGTCATCTAGTGGTAACCAGCTGGCAGCATCGATACGACCATATATTCGGAGACAATTGTTTTCATCAATATATGGCGAAAGGGAATACAGGTCGTTACATTTCGGTATTTTACCACCAGATCTTAACATTTTTAAGACGTCCGCAAAACTCTCCTCTTGTGCGAGCCGGCAGAGAATTGTTTCTGCACATCGCAATTCGATAGCAGTCAGGCAAGCTGTGTTATTATTAATCTTTCTCTTACGGCAGCTATCAACAAATCTCAGTACCCATGCCATAGTACGTTTCAGCAAGAGAAATGAAGAGAAACGATTAAAATCAATGATTAAATTTGAACTAACCAGTAATGCAAATTTAGGGCGCAGTTCTTCTTCGCAGGAATCATCTTGTACTCTAGAAACAGGCGTTGGCCAAACATCTTCGTGGCTATAAAGAAATTGTGGCCCCTGGAACCATCGTGTCTCATTAGAAATTGGCAAAATTTCTCGTACTTGTTGCAGCTGGCATCTTATCAGCAATTCCGGGCGACCATACTGTAATTGCAGTTGCTCAATAACAGTGGGAACATTATTTGGATGGATAAGCAGATACTTGACGCACTCCCGGGCCTCACCTTTCAACGCCTTTTGCAAACGCAAGCAATTTTCAAAATTGCTGTACAAATATGCGGCCGTTGAGTGATCAAAGGCAGATGAAAACATCGGCCAATCAACAATTTTCCTCGCTATCGCCACTGAATTCTGCATCTGATACGGCGCTGGCAGCATCTGATACGTCCCTGTCGGCTGCTGTACATTTAGCGACTGCGCTGCTAACCGATGTTGCTGATTTCCATAGCATGGAGCCACTGTGGCGCCATTACTTGCAAAGGAAAATGGCGATAGATCCCGACGATCTAAAATGTCCTCAGCTCCACTGCTATTGGAACTACCGGCGACACTGTTAACCGACATAACTGGTGCTGTGCTACTCGATGTCGTCATACTTGTTGAAATGCTCAAGTTATTTGTAGTTGAAGCTGCTTTCAGGTCTCGTTGGGCATTTAAAAGTTGCGCCTGCTAAACATCGATTTGATGCTAAAGGCTTTCCATGGCTGGGCTGGCTCCCGCGGCATATGGGCCACATTCTCATTTTCAGTTGTTCCGGCAGGCATGGAACTGTTGAGTGTACTTACTGAGGAGGGCAACGAATCGGCAATTGTCAGGTTCCGCGGGCTTCTTCTTGGAGATGAACGCTGCATGGACATCTAAAAGGCAATCGGCAAAAAAACAACAAAAAATCGCAAAAAGTTTGCGAAATAAAATTTTTCGCTGGCTGCGACCTGAGGTATTCCTGCGGGGATAGCGAATTTAACTCCCAAATACAAAAAACACGACAATGTGTATTTATAATAATACGGTAGGGTAGGGTAGGGTTTATTTCTAAAAAAATTATTACAATTATAATAAACAGTCTTTATCCCCAACAAACTGATTTAACAGCAGAACAACTGCTTTGCTGGAGCCCTACATTGTACTTGCTTACAAAACTTAACAGTTCCTTTCCAACACAAGTACAATGTAGGGATAAAGGGGGAACTGCGGTAAGTCGTAAACAAATGACGACTTAAAAACTCAAACATATGATCATTATAGGCAAACAATAATAACAAATTAATGATCATAAACAACCAAATGCTAATAATATGACAAAAAAAGGCAAATGAATAGAAACAAAAATATAAGTAAATACAATAATAAACATGAGCATCAGCGACAGTTAATTTGATTTCAATAAGTTTTTATTTCAAAAGTAAGCTTAACATCAATATATATGTAGGTATAACATAAAAAATATATTGAGTAATAACAAATATATATTACTTCTATTTAATAAATCAAAATGTTCCTATATTGAAAATGATCTCTTAATTCTCTATCATGTTGCTTTACATTATTTTAGCAATTGGAGTGAAACCCCCTTTTGCTTAGACAGCTTAAAGCGAACCACGGACTTGTCACGCTTGAGCACGAACATATACAAAAACGATGTACTAAAGTAGATATTCAAAATTTTTCTTGACTCAAGTGCCAGCAAACAAAACGAGTGAAGCGTTACGACTGTCTGCTCTCTCATACTCTCTTCACTGAATATTTCAATAGACGAGCAGTTATTTTATGATGTAATTGAATAAAACCAAAAATATTCCACAATCTTGATTGATATCAAATCCGTTCAGGTACAGTTGTCTAATGAAGTATACATACAGTCATCTAAAATTAACTTTTACGGAAACTAAATCAGTGTTAATTTTTTAAAATGTAAATAATTAACAAAAAATCTTGTACATATTTCTGTTATGCAGTAAAATTTTTATTATGGTGAAATTGAAACACAAAAAAGTGGCAATACAGCATCCTAAGTTAACGTTAATATGTTTATTAGGTCAGTGTGACGTGCGTAGTTAGACATACAGCACGAATAAAGGGGAAGTTATTATTTTCTTTTGTAAAAATATCACAAAACACTAAGGAATTTCACAAGATGTTACAAAATTGATTATAAAGTTAATTAAAGTTAATTTTTTGTTTTTGTCGTTCTTCGATTCAAACTATTATAAAAGTTTATAATTAATTCAAAACAACTGAAAATAATTATCGTTCTGGCAGACCGAAAAAGCTTTCTGAGAGTGAAAAGCGAGAAGTAGTAAGAATTGCTACGGCTGCACCAGAAGCAACCGCAATTGATATAACCATTAATCGTTATATATCGTTCCATAAAGTATAGTACGGAGCTGAACGTGACTTTCAGGTTGCATATACAACTTTTATAAAAAAACCGCTTTTCAAGGGTCTTTCCGTTTGGTATCGCAGGACGCAGCTGCAAAGAAATCTAACCGACATTTTTACCCTTTTTTATTATGGAGTTGTTTACAACAAGCGTTGGAGATTTTATTCCGCAACCTTAAATACAAATTCAAGCTCCGATAATTGTTAGATCAAGGAATTACATACAAAAAAACCCTATAAATATTGAGTATGTGCTGTGAATTAAATAGAATGTTCATATATAATGTTTTCCAAAATACATATGTATACATGTCCAGAGAGTGGAACCCACCCGACATGGAACGCACAATGACAATGCGATACCAGTTATGTTTTTAATTTTTTTTTTAAATATTTGGACCCTACTGGCTGGCATCTTTGTTTATTTACGCTAATTTTTTTAAATCTAACCAAACGTCAAAACATGCTAGTATAAATGACAATTTAATTAGACGTTTTAATTTTTTTATGCTAACAAAGCATCTCAAAATTCTCGTTTTGTTTTAAAGCATGTTCGTAAGTACTTTTTTCGAACATGCCTTGCAAATACAACACTGCGTTTTCGGTGATTGTTTGAAAAGTTAAAAATAAATGGTTTCTCATTACATCCCTTGAAGGCATTGGGGAGAGCATCTCACAATCAGGAAAAATTATCTCTAAAGTCGAAAAACGACATTACAATGTAAAAAACATTTGTTTCGTGTTATTAAATGCCAAAGCAAAATAGTTTTTAAAAGTATTAATCATAGAGTAATGATGTATAGTGACACCATTATTCTCATCTGACATTTCCTTTCACACTATTCGTGGTGCGGTCTGTGCGACATAGAGTTATTTGACGTAGATTGACTTAAACCAGGTGAAATTACAAAAATTTTTGACTTAAAGTTTTCATGTAGTTTTGATGACAGACTTTGAAATTTAAAGGTATTTTGGACTTGTTTGTTATATTTTATTGTTAGTATGTGTTTGTGGTGTATTTATACAAATCGAAATGCCGGTGCTGAATTATTGTTGGATGGTTTGAGCTATTGCCTCTATCTGGTATTATTACAGAAATACTTTCCAGCATGTAACCGCCCATATGCATCACAATAAATGTCATAAAAATACTGAGAGAGATGGCGTCTCTATACATCATTACTCTATGGTATTAATTATGACAGGCAGATGGTAAAATTAAGAAAACAAAGTTAAGTAAAACTGCCAAAGTTTTGGTTTTCTGCGGAAGACCCCAATGCATAGAAACCTATTAAAACTCTTCAAAGAATATTTCTATTCCGAAATTTGTATCGGATTTTTTCAAATTTTGTAAAAGCCTACACAATAGTTACAATAGGTAGTCATCCGAAAGTTATTCTGGAGAACTTCATCACCGTTTAATATGGCTTGATGGCTTTTTGTAAATATTACACAACCGTTTCGTACAAATGGCCAAAACCTCGCAGTTACATAAAATTACTGTTCCTTTCCAGAAGATATAAAATGTATCTTTTAATCAATATCCTTCTCATTTTTCGCCGAGGTAATACTTTTTGGTGATGGTTGGTTGTCGAACAAATATTGCACAATTTGCCGACCTTATTAGGATTTTGTAACATCTATGTAATTATTGTATAGTTATTCTCTAACCTTTTTATATTTCCCTTTTTTCCGAACAATAAACTATAAATTTTCATCCTTGTTTCTTAGTTTACATCAAAGATGAAACTGTCAAAGTAACTTCGAAATTCGAAAATCCAAAACGCTTCAATCATAGTGGAAACGGTATTAGGTGTTTTGAGAAAAGTAAGTGCTTTAGGTAGGATTGGAAATGCGCTATAAACATGACTATGTTTTTGGTTTGTATTTAGTTTCCAACATGTTGTTTAGCATTTTTTTTCAGAAACATGTTTTCATATTCACAAATTTTGTATTGTTTGACTTGAGTCAGAGACAAAAACGCATGGGTTTTAAATCCTTAACGATGTTTACACGCTCCGGGTGTGGGCACCTTTCTATCCGACAAATGAGAATTGAATAAATTACTTGATCTACTCGCATAACACTAGGCTGTGATTAACACGATTCTATTCCTTATCCAGGGCCAACAACATGGTAAATGAGTAAGGTAAACACGTTAGAACATGTCAAATTACTCTTATGTCAAATTCACATGCATTTTGTTTGTGTACTTTTTTGTTTACTTTTACAGTAGATACACACAAAAAGAAAATTTGACAGATTATGGACACCAAACAAAAACAAAATGCCTGTGTTTGTTGTAACAATTCCTAGTGCGTTTACCTTACTTATTTTACAATGGCCAACAAGATCCATTTGTTTCTATAGCCGAACGGTTATTTTTTTCAGTGTATTCTATTGTGAGAATTCATCGATACACTGCAGTTTATACATCTCTGTGTTTTGTTGTTGTACGTCATCCAACAAAAGGCGCAACAGCTGACTGTTAATGTTACCACAAATGTTTACATCCACCGGAACGGAAGTAGCAAAATGCAACAAGTTTTTAAACAACTGAATATGAACAAAAACAAAACATAAAATATTCAACGCACAATTCATAACAGTTCTAAGGTATTACAACAAATCGTATGAAAATGAATCGCTACAAAGTGAATGCATTGGTGGGTGAAGGGTCATTTGGTCATGTATACAAAGCCATACGAAAGGAGGACAATCAGGTGGTGGCCATTAAAGTTATATCGAAAGTAAGTAAGATGGTGATGGAATTCTGGATGTATATAACTGAAGTTATTTTCTTGGTGTTTTAAAGCGATGTCGCACCAGTCGTGACTTGAAAACCCTACGACGCGAATGTGAAATTCAGGCTCATCTCAAACATCCCAATGTCATCGAAATGCTTGAGTCATTTGAGACCAAACATGACTTGGTTGTGGTCACAGAATTTGCCTGTATCGATTTGCATCGTTATATGGAAAAGAATGGTTATTTGCCGGAGGATAAAGGTCAAAGATTGATTTGCGATTTAGTATCAGCCCTATACTATCTTCATTCTAATCGGATATTGCATCGCGATTTGAAGCCACAGAATGTTTTGCTAGACGAAGATCATAGAGGCAAGCTGTGCGATTTTGGTTTGGCCCGTAACATGACTATGAGTACACACATGTTGACTTCGATTAAGGGCACACCGTTGTATATGGCTCCTGAGTTGCTGGAGGAAAAACCCTATGATCATTTAGCGGATATTTGGTCATTGGGTTGCATAGCCTATGAGTGTTTGATAGGATATCCACCGTTTACGACGACATCGATATTTCATTTGATTAAGATAATAAAGAAGAATGAAGTTACATACCCAGGATACTTGAGTAAACCATGTCGTTCATTTTTACAGGTGGGTCAAAACACAGGTCATTACATTTATATCGTTAAACTATTTTATATTCCCAAATGTTTTATGAACATAATAAACAAACCCCCTGTCTTTCTTTTATCTAAAAAAAATGTATTTTCCTATTCAATGACATGAAAGGATTGGGGAGAGATTCTCATAATCAGGTGGCCAGTACGATGAAAGGACCAGCGTTCTTCTGTACTAAAGTCCTTGCACGATCGACTGTCATATTGAATGAGAATCTCTCCTTAAAAAGTATTCTTAAAGGAAAACGTTGTTAAGAAAATCTGATTCCTTGGTGTCATATTTTTTTTATGGAAAACTTTGTTCCATGAATTGTAGAAATATTACTCCGTCATACAGGATTTTATAAAAAAGGTCTCAGCGAGAAATTGTGTACTTTTCTAAAGCTTCTTATAAGGAAGTTGTACAGAAATAGTACAGCGAGGAATTGTGTACCTAAACAATTTCAGAATAACTTTCCTAAAGCTTCTTCTTTTAAGGAAGTCTCTTAAAAAGATATATTTTTCATACAGAAATATAGAACAAAGTTTATGTTGTTTTTCTTATTAAAGTATCCAATTTCATTTCTAATTCTTAATCCGAACAAATGACTCTTCCTACCCTAGTCCCTTTTGGAAAAAGAGGCCACAATGCGTGCAACTTGGGCTCAAATTTTGTGTCATCCCTTTGTGGAGGGCAAAGGATTTTGTAACATCTATGTAATTATTGTATAGTTATTCTCTAACCTTTTTATATTTCCCTTTTTTCCGAACAATAAACTATAAATTTTCATCCTTGTTTCTTAGTTTACATCAAAGATGAAACTGTCAAAGTAACTTCGAAATTCGAAAATCCAAAACGCTTCAATCATAGTGGAAACGGTATTAGGTGTTTTGAGAAAAGTAGTGCTTTAGGTAGGATTGGAAATGCGCTATAAACATGACTATGTTTTTGGTTTGTATTTAGTTTCCAACATGTTGTTTAGCATTTTTTTTCAGAAACATGTTTTCATATTCACAAATTTTGTATTGTTTGACTTGAGTCAGAGACAAAAACGCATGGGTTTTAAATCCTTAACGATGTTTACACGCTCCGGGTGTGGGCACCTTTCTATCCGACAAATGAGAATTGAATAAATTACTTGATCTACTCGCATAACACTAGGCTGTGATTAACACGATTCTATTCCTTATCCAGGGCCAACAACATGGTAAATGAGTAAGGTAAACACGTTAGAACATGTCAAATTACTCTTATGTCAAATTCACATGCATTTTGTTTGTGTACTTTTTTGTTTACTTTTACAGTAGATACACACAAAAAGAAAATTTGACAGATTATGGACACCAAACAAAAACAAAATGCCTGTGTTTGTTGTAACAATTCCTAGTGCGTTTACCTTACTTATTTTACAATGGCCAACAAGATCCATTTGTTTCTATAGCCGAACGGTTATTTTTTTCAGTGTATTCTATTGTGAGAATTCATCGATACACTGCAGTTTATACATCTCTGTGTTTTGTTGTTGTACGTCATCCAACAAAAGGCGCAACAGCTGACTGTTAATGTTACCACAAATGTTTACATCCACCGGAACGGAAGTAGCAAAATGCAACAAGTTTTTAAACAACTGAATATGAACAAAAACAAAACATAAAATATTCAACGCACAATTCATAACAGTTCTAAGGTATTACAACAAATCGTATGAAAATGAATCGCTACAAAGTGAATGCATTGGTGGGTGAAGGGTCATTTGGTCATGTATACAAAGCCATACGAAAGGAGGACAATCAGGTGGTGGCCATTAAAGTTATATCGAAAGTAAGTAAGATGGTGATGGAATTCTGGATGTATATAACTGAAGTTATTTTCTTGGTGTTTTAAAGCGATGTCGCACCAGTCGTGACTTGAAAACCCTACGACGCGAATGTGAAATTCAGGCTCATCTCAAACATCCCAATGTCATCGAAATGCTTGAGTCATTTGAGACCAAACATGACTTGGTTGTGGTCACAGAATTTGCCTGTATCGATTTGCATCGTTATATGGAAAAGAATGGTTATTTGCCGGAGGATAAAGGTCAAAGATTGATTTGCGATTTAGTATCAGCCCTATACTATCTTCATTCTAATCGGATATTGCATCGCGATTTGAAGCCACAGAATGTTTTGCTAGACGAAGATCATAGAGGCAAGCTGTGCGATTTTGGTTTGGCCCGTAACATGACTATGAGTACACACATGTTGACTTCGATTAAGGGCACACCGTTGTATATGGCTCCTGAGTTGCTGGAGGAAAAACCCTATGATCATTTAGCGGATATTTGGTCATTGGGTTGCATAGCCTATGAGTGTTTGATAGGATATCCACCGTTTACGACGACATCGATATTTCATTTGATTAAGATAATAAAGAAGAATGAAGTTACATACCCAGGATACTTGAGTAAACCATGTCGTTCATTTTTACAGGTGGGTCAAAACACAGGTCATTACATTTATATCGTTAAACTATTTTATATTCCCAAATGTTTTATGAACATAATAAACAAACCCCCTGTCTTTCTTTTATCTAAAAAAAATGTATTTTCCTATTCAATGACATGAAAGGATTGGGGAGAGATTCTCATAATCAGGTGGCCAGTACGATGAAAGGACCAGCGTTCTTCTGTACTAAAGTCCTTGCACGATCGACTGTCATATTGAATGAGAATCTCTCCTTAAAAAGTATTCTTAAAGGAAAACGTTGTTAAGAAAATCTGATTCCTTGGTGTCATATTTTTTTTATGGAAAACTTTGTTCCATGAATTGTAGAAATATTACTCCGTCATACAGGATTTTATAAAAAAGGTCTCAGCGAGAAATTGTGTACTTTTCTAAAGCTTCTTATAAGGAAGTTGTACAGAAATAGTACAGCGAGGAATTGTGTACCTAAACAATTTCAGAATAACTTTCCTAAAGCTTCTTCTTTTAAGGAAGTCTCTTAAAAAGATATATTTTTCATACAGAAATATAGAACAAAGTTTATGTTGTTTTTCTTATTAAAGTATCCAATTTCATTTCTAATTCTTAATCCGAACAAATGACTCTTCCTACCCTAGTCCCTTTTGGAAAAAGAGGCCACAATGCGTGCAACTTGGGCTCAAATTTTGTGTCATCCCTTTGTGGAGGGCAAACTTTACATAAAGGCAGGTGTAAAGTCGGATAATTCACCTTTCATCAATCCACAGACGTCTAAACCCAAACACAGATCATCAAGTCATGCTAAAGAAAGGTAAATTCTACAACAGAAATCTGTCACTTCATCTGCATTAACATAAATTAAACCTCTTAACCAGTTCGTTGAATCTAAAGAAAATCACCGAAAAACTTCTTACCATTAAATTGGATGAAACAGATAACAATATGACTTCATCCCAAGATAGTATTAATGCTATACCACCCAGTGATATTGAGCAATTGGAGACGGATATTGAGGATAACATCAACAAGGGTGTTGTGGTGCCTTTTGCAGATGATTCTTTCAATGAAACGGAGGTTATCGCTAAAAGCAATATGGAAATGGCAGCCGAAGCCGTACAAGATCTAGCACATATACCGGGTATTCATATGCCGGTGATTAATTCGCAGACGTGTTTTGTTAATGGCAACAATAATATGATTTTAAACAATTTTAATGATAACTTTGTCTTAAGTGACCTCAGCAATAATCATCAGTACCAGCAGCAGCAGCAGCAGCAGAATGCTGATCCATATCTTAATAGCAATATGATGGTTATTAATACTTCAAATGATAATTATGCCTTAAATGATATGATCAACATGGAGGATCAAATCTATAGTCGAAAGAGAAGTGATGCCACAAGTGGCAGTTCGGCGAAAAAGTCTCAAAACTCGCTGGGGGAGAAGAGTAAGGACAACCAATGCAAGGAAAGCTGTAATACAGTCAATGAAAATCATAGAAAACCTTCCTTAGACAGTAGTCAACGATCCAAAAAGGATCAACGTAGAGAAAGTGCTGCATTAAAGGCACCACTTTCTCTCAACGATGATAATGACAGCCTCAAGAAAGCATCCATCAGAAGATCTAAAACAGATAAAGAAAATATTTGTTTGGATTTAAAATCTACTTCTAAATCAACGAATCAAGGAGCGGAGGATAAAAGCCCAGAGTAAGTTGTACTTTTATTAGTTTTTTTTATTGATGCTTGTTATTAATTTAGTGTTTGTTCTTAGAAATACTGGAACTTCAGGCGTAATGCCTCTCTGGGACTCATGTGATGCCTCACAAAGCCCTGCCATGGAAAGTGATGAGTGGTTGGAATTTTTGAGTCGTAATATGCAAGAAGTTTTGGACGGCGAATTGGATTCATTGAAACAAAAGAGCCTGGTAAGACTACGTTTGCTTTGATTGGAAATTAATTGTTTTATGAATTTTATTCTTCGTAGGTGAGCTTTATTGTTACGCCTTTAAGGAACTCGAAAGTGATTTCCAAGGTGGTGGAAAGTGTAACTCAATTGCTGTCTTTACCATTCGTACTGACGGAACCCTTAAGTACTATGGAGGTTATTATAAAGGTGAATGGGAAAACAAGAACATACGTTAACGTAGGGACTTTAGGAATAGAAAAAGTATATTACCTTGTTTCCAACTTTGTACCTGTTCAAGTTTTAGACTTGTTTGTAGTTTAACGTACTATAGCTATTGTAAAGTGGTGGATTAGAAAGCATCGATCTATCTTCCATACATACAATCGTGTTTGAATACAGATTTATAGATACATGTTTCATTAGAAGAATATTTTTCGATTTTATACAGGAAAAAAATGGTTTCCCATTACATCCCATGTAGGAATTGGGGAGAGCTTCTCACAACCAGTGAGCTATGCTCTTTCTAGTTTTTTTGCTCATTGATTGGGACCTACAGTCTTACACCGGTTCCGAACGGTATTTCGAGAAGCTTTTTCATGCCTAATTACCAGAAAGTGTCGCCGTTAATATACGAGATGACCGCAGCCGAAATAAATTTAAGAGGGTCAGAGCAGGGATCGAACCCGGGATCTCATGTACAAGAGGCGCCATTGCCCCTAGATGGCCACAAGCTATACAGATCAGGGCGTTTTCTGCAATTACTTACTTACTTATCCGGTCTCGCCAACCAGTTCCATCTTTTGCCTAATCTTCAGTGGGCAATACCAAGTGTACCCAGGGATTCGTCAACTTGATCCCTCCAGCGGAGTCTTGGTCTTCCTATTTTTCGCCTTCCTTCAAGTTCGGTTTCGAAAACCTTTCGTGTTGGTTCGTCTTCATCCATTCTACTGACATGGCCTAGTCAGCGCAATCGCTTTATTTTGATCCTCTTAACTATGTCAATGTCAGAATAAAGCTCATACAGTTCATGGTTCATGCGTCGCCGATACTCGCCGTTGTGCACTACAGAGCCATACATTTTTCGGAGTATTTTTCTCTCGAAGACTCCAACAGATGTTTCGTCTGCTTCCTATAAGACCCAGGATTCTGCGCCATAAAGTAAGACAGGTTGTATTAGAGTCTGAGAGTGGGATTTATTTCTAAAGTGCTTGCTTAGCCCAAAATAACATCTATTCGCAAGCACAATTCTCCGCTTGATTTCAAGGCTGACATTGTTGTTTATGTTTACGGCAGATCCGAGGTATACAAATTCGTCCTCCGCCTTGAAATTATATCGGTTCTCAACCTTCACGCTTTGGTCTAATCGCGTGGAGGCGCTGCTCGTTGAAACCATTAATTTTGTCTTGTCCTCATTTACCGTCAGACCCACTTTTGCTGACTCCTTCTCAATTCTCGAAAACACCGCAGTAACTTCTCTAACTGTGCGTCCAATGATATCGATATCATTAGTATACGCGAGCAGCATGTGACTTGCTGCTGATGGTTTTATTCATGTTGACTGCAGCTTTTCTCATAATGATCTCCATTAAGATGTTAAAGAGATCGCACGCTAGGGTGTCGCCTTGCCTGAGGCCTAGCTTAGTTTCAAAAGGTTCGGTAAGATCCTTACCAACTTTCATTGTGGTCATCCTGCAAAGGCGTATGAGTTTTGCTGGAATACCAAGCTCAGACATTGATTCATAGAGTAGATAGGTGATAGGTGTCGATTTGTTTTACGTGGGTCTTCTCCAGGATTTGGCGTAGCGTGAAAATCTGGTCAGTTGTCGATTTTCCAAGCCTGAAGCCACACTGGTATGGTCCAATCAGGTCTTTTTCTGCAATTAGAAAAAATGAAAACAGTCGGAGCCAGGATTTGAACTCACGTTGATGGACGATCGTTTCGAAGTTTGTGACTCTTGTCATTAGCGCCTTAGTGTTCTAGGCCAGTGACCGACCGTGTTGTTGACATTGTCACTATTTCACAGTTGTCGTCGTCGGAGTTTCTCAACTCTTTCTTTTCTTTCTTACCTAACTTCGATGGTTTGGTCTGTCAATTGTGTGTTCAACTTCAATTATTTTTTTTTTATAAAAGTCATTCCTTCTTAAAATCAACTGCCTAAGCAAACATTTTTTCAAGTAGGATCGGTTCCATTTGTTCTTTAAGAGAATTCCCTTATACTAATGTCACGTAAATTTATTTATTGAATATTCAATTATATTCAACTATTCAATTATTTCTAAAAAGTGATTCAGTTAAGTGACTGATTTTAAGGTTTCATCTTGAACGGGCTCGTCCTACAACGTTTACAAGTAGTGAGATACTTTGTATTAAGACTTACTAAAATCTACGCCGTCTATATAGAATGGTACTGTGGCATCTGGCCAAGTTGCCTTTTCATTCAACAGTCCATTGCGCAAGAATTCCCGATGCAACATGATATCACCCTCGAACAAGCCACTATGCTCCCATATATTATCTTCATGATCATCATTCCAGTATTCAAATGCGGGACCTAACAAATAAATAGAATTTACAATTCGATCATGTTCCAAAGTGCTCCATATACATGTATCCAGCTATAGTTACCACATACTGTTGTTTTTTCTCAACATTTCCATATTGGGACCCCATCGAGGTTTCGGTGGCTTTACCGGATTCCACTTAGTCATGGCTACACATAGCGCAAACGTTATAGCGGAGAATAGAATAAAGCTTAGCCAATAATGCACTGCGTGCATTTTCGTTCTTCCTCCTCAATTGTGGGCTTAAGTCCAATGTAAACTTTCTTTTCGTACACAACTTCACTTTCTTTGTTGAATGACAGAAACATAAAGAAAGACTTTCAATAATATCGAGGGTCTTTTATAGCTTCACCTTGCCAAGTGGCGGCTGCCTAAGCAAACATTTTTTAAAGTAGGATCGATTCCATTTGTTCTTTAAGAGAATTCTGACAATAAAAGTGTCTGAAAATACAGGTTTCTTATAGTAAATTGTCTGCTCAAACCACAGCTTCTTTGTAGAAAAGTATCTTCAAACATAGTTTTCTTATTACATTCATATTAAATTTCTTGTGTCATCTTATCTTCCACAGGTGTATGTTGAATGCAAATTAGTTCCTAACTTAATGTATGCATCCAAATTGCTTATCTACGAACGGCACATGGCCGATTCGACAACGTCATTACCACGTAACGCTCGCTCGATAAACCAACTGAAAAGCGAGGAAATCAAATGTATATCACGGGTCTATGAGCTGATCTGTCATTTGGTGCATTTGAATCAAAAATTCCTTAATCAATTCTGTGATGCTGTCACTATACTCTCCGCAAATGAGTTCCTAATCGATTTTATTAATCCGGAATTTAGAAATCATCATATTTTACGTATAGCCAATTGTGTGTTGGCCTTATTGGGTTGTGTTCTTAGGGAATTGCCAGAAAATGCCGAATTGGTGGAGAAAATTGTATTCTCCAGCAAGGTAAATATGGCCGCATTGTTACGTAGTAGCGATAACCTTTTGCGTTTAAGAATGTGCATGTTAATACGCTTGCTGGGACGCTTTAGTTTGAGAGCTTTACAGGCAGCTTGGTCCAAGGAGTTACGGGAAGCTATTGAACGTTTAAGGGATGATGACAATGTACAGGTTAAGGAGGTGAGTGTTCATATGATACATTTAATTAAATAACGATATAAAGTTGTTTCTGTTTTGAATGTTTTAGGAAGCCAATCATACTGTGGACGAATTGCGGCGTTTTTCATTTTATTCTTAAAATAGATTTAGTAATTTGTGTCTTCCTAACTTTAAGTTAAGATAACTCCTGGCATTTACTTTTGTCTTAATACTCAATTTGTATTTTTTTTTACATGTTTTCTATAAACTTTTGCATGTTATATTGGATCAAGTAAAGAATCTATCAAGTGTTCCTTGAAAATAATCAATTATTTCATTTAAATAGTTGCCGAAACGATCAAAATCGAAAAAACTAAAGCCATTGCAGTCTGCCTCGTACATTTCATTCAGTTTCGCTATATCCTTGTCGGACAGGCCTTTACGCTGGCCCAAACTGGCATTTGGATCCTGTAAATAAGGATTAGCTGTTGTTAGTTGCATTAGCAAAAGTTATACGTACAACTTACCAAAGTTTCTATGGTAGATTGGCCATTTTTCGTAAACGCTTTTGAACTATAATGCATAACACTTTGATAATCATATTCCACGCCGTAGTTGCTGACATGTGTTCGGGCGTATTTATTGAAATTGTGAGCATGACCTGGAAGAATATTCTCCCAATTGATTTTAACATATTCATCTCTTTCCGTCGCCGATTGTTGGTGATAGAAACCCAAGGCATGCAGTAGTTCATGGACCACCACGCCGTGTGTTACACATTTGGGAGTGTTGAGATTTAAAACCTAACAAGGAAAGAACGTAAAACATTTATATATTTAACTGTTTGCTTGTGTGCGACTTACTTGACCACCTTGTCTTCTGCCCACACTGGACCAACAGCCAGAGTAATTGCCTTTGAAAATTATCCAGTTTTTATCTCTTTTCTCATATGGCCGGAAACGTATACAAGTCTTGTCGTGATACTCCTTGAAGGCTCTCAAAATGGTCATGATTTGTGTGTCATCTTAAAGAGAAGTACAAGATATTAAACTAATAATCAGTTATTGTTGTCAATAAAATATATTTATACTAATGTCACGTAAAGGGATTCAGTTAAATGACTGATTTTATGGTTTCATCTTGAACGGGCACGTCCTACAACGTTTACAAGTAGTGAGATACTTTGTATTAAAACTTACTAAAATCTGCCCCATCTATATAGAATGGCACTGTGGCATCCGGCCAAGTTGCCTTTTCATTCAACAGTCCATTGCGCAAGAATTCCCGATGCAACATGATATCACCCTCGAACAAGCCACTATGCTCCCATATATTATCTTCATGATCATCATTCCAGTATTCAAATGCGGGACCTAAGAAATAAATAGAATTTACAATTCGATCATGTTCCAAAGTGCTCCATATACATGTATCCACCTATAGTTACCACATACTGTTGTTTTTTCTCAACATTTCCATATTGGGACCCCATCGAGGTTTCGGCGGCTTTATCGGATTCCACTTAGTCATGGCTACACATAGCGCAAACGTTATAGCGGGGAATAGAATAAAGCTTAGCCAATAATGCACTGCGTGCATTTTCGTTCTTCCTCCTCAATTGTGGGCTTAAGTCCAATGTAAACTTTCTTTTCGTACACAACTTCACTTTCTTTGTTGAATGACAAAAACTTAAAGAAAGACTTTCAATAATATCGAGGGTCTTTTATAGCTTCACCTTGCCAAGTGGCGGCTGACAGTGCCCTCACTCTCTCACGCCATGGAATTTTATAATAAGAATTTTCATTTTCAATTGGTTTTCGAAATGAACTGAAATGACAGAAATACGAAACACTTAAGCAATTGAGATTGGTAATCAAAATTGCTGTTTTGAATATCATTATAAACAAATTGTACTCGTGCTATGTACGCGCGAGTTGTACAAGTGCGAGTGTTATTTTGAAGGGGGTTTGTCTTATTTTAAGAGCGTTTATGTTGTTTTTATGCAAATTAAAAGTTACCACTGACTATGGAATAGAGTTGGGTTTTGGAATACCCTATACAATTTATTGTTGCACTTTTGTGAATTAAACTTGACATTAGTCATTATTGAATCTTTCAGTATTCTGTCAAATTGGATTATGACTCATGACTACACAACAGCTTTGTACTTACTCTCTACAAATATTCAATACTAACTCCCAAAATCGGTGGTCATAAAAGGGTTAAGGTTATGAACTCCCTTGGTCCAATGAGGGCCTCAGATACGGGAAATATCAAACCGCTTAGAAATCTCGAATAGAGATGCCCGACAATTTTTGAAGTCATATTAATAGATTGCAGGGATTTTTGACTGTCAGTAGATGTTGATGCCACAGCTCGTGATAATATTTCGTGCTACCCAGAGTGTAAATTTCGATTGCCATGATCTAGATGCTTTAGCCTTCAGCCAAATTTCTCTAAGACCTATAAGCAATGGCTCAATATACGGAATTTCCTGGGAAGTAGTGCGAGTTCGATATTCCCCGAATTTGCAATTGCCACGTAGTAACCATATTCTACCTGATCCCTGGAACTCGAACAAAACACTAACTAGTGTTAAGTTCCAGAGAAGTGGGACTATCTCTTGAGAGGTTCCTCTAATATTATTTTTACAGATTAACCTATTTCTGAATTCCTTGATGAAAATTCAAAGATCAGCACTGATTAGCGTTAGTGGGGCAATGAGCATGACGTCAGGTACTGCACTCAGTGCTATCCTGAACATCTGTACTCCTGATATCATGGCCGAATCGGCAGCCGCTACATCCCTGGTGAGAATCAGAGATTGCGGCGTTTTGATATCGGGGCACTCCGGACGCGCTGGAATTACTACACCGGATCAACTCTATTCCCGTAAAAACGGACTACTGTATCCCCTACCTTCTACCAGCGACAAATCTAAGGACTTCTCTTCCGAACAGGAATACCTGGGAAAAGTCACTGGAAGGGGATACCAGTAGTATCAGATTTTTCATGGGTGGATCAAAGTTGGGCGAGCAAGTAGGCTATGGGGTCCATTCACCGGTGCTAAATGTAAATATCTCCTTCAAGCTGCCTGATCACTGTAGTGTATTTCAGGCGGAAATTACCGCCATACTGGAGTTTGCTGAACTACTGAAAAGTAGTGTCACAACCCTCCGGTGAATATGTATCTACACAGACAGCCAGGCTGCCATAAAATCCCTGGAAGCCATGTTTGCTACGTCCCTAACGGTGAAAGAATGTAACTCATCACTTAGGGTGATGGCAGAGTATTTTGACATCAGGCTCATCTGGGTACCGGGACACAGCGACATTCCAGGCAATTGCGTAGCGGATGCGTTAGCTAGACAGGGCACTACGGCACAGGTTCTTCCGACAAAAGAAGGTGTTAGTATTCCAATCTCTACCTGCCGTTTGCAGATCAGGCAGTGAGCCGATAATATGTTCAAGGTCAAGTGGAGACTTACTTCAACTTGCAAACAAGCCAGGGTCCTCTGGCCACAGGTGGACAAGAAGAGGACTAGGCAACTACTTAACTTGCCAAGAGCAGGTTATCCACAATGATAGGAACACTTACGGGGCATTGTGTTGTAGGAAAACACGCCCTAAGATTGGGACATAGAACTTCACTCTCTGTAGATGCTGCATGGAAGAGGACGAGGAAACGACGAAACACTTTCTCTTTGATTGCCCTGCTCTGGCAGGACTGAGAAGTAGGATATTCTGAACACATTTAGTTAGCATCGTAGCCCTACAGGATATTCCTGTAGGTCTTATAGACAAATTCATTGAAAGGTCAAATTGGCTAGACGACTAGTCAATAGTTGCTAGCCTAAGTGTGCAAGACAGCGTGCTGTCTTGCAGCCTTTTCAACTAACCAACCAACCTATCCAATCCAATTTTTTTTACAGATCTTAACCTCAAAAGTAATTGTTCAAGACCTTTCTGCTTAAATGGAAACGTAAATGTTGCAACTGATATATAAGTAAAGATTAGTCTGAGAATGAAGCGGCCCAACTTTTTATGATGCTGGTGCGAGAAGTAATTTGGCCGCCGGTAGTGGAATGTTGAGCGTTCGCGAGTTTGGGTGGCAGTCGATTTTCGAATCAACAATTTAGTCCTTCGGTGGTGCAATTGGAACCCTGATCTTACCATCTAACATATATTTCGGTCGTTTCGCTTAGTGACGGCTTAAGTTTATGGGTTTTGTCCTTTTCCCAAAATAAAATTATATAATGAGAATATTACTGGCAAAAGAATAAGTGGGCTGGCCAAATTGCCTATTTAAATTGAATATGAGACATATATTCCTAGAAAAGTCATCAGGAAAAAAACAAATGTATGTATATACATATGTAGTTATATAATAAGTCGCTGAAAATTTATAAGTAAATTACTGGACAATAAAGATTGAATTTAATGCAAAAAAAAAAAAAATTAGTGACGGCTTATGTAACATCGATTTAAATTGCCATGGCTAAAGCTTCTCATAAAACCTATCGGAACCGGTGTAAAACTAAAGGGCTAAATCAGTAGGTTAGTTTATGTTAGGTTGAAAAGAGGGGCCCGATCTTTATCGTCAGATCCGCCCATGCTGCCGCGTACACCTAAGCCAGACAATCGGGCTGTTGTGCGCTCTCCGTATGGCTCGCCCATTTTCTAAGGAAGTATTCTTCATCTCGGGAACTCTGTGCCCTTAGCGTAATTCCTCAGCTTTCTCCAGTCGACCACCGTCAGATGTGTCAGGTCATTTATAGTCTCCTAATGAAAATGTGTCGTCCTGACCGTCGCGAAAGCCGGGAATTTGCATAGGAAGTGTTCCATTGTTTCGACCTCCTCTATACCAGCTCTACATTGACCTGTTTCGGCACACCTAATTCGGTGTAGGTGTGTTTGTTGACCGGAGTGTCTACTAAGGATTTCCATCATCATACCCAGTTCAGCTCAAGAAGTTCCCCCGTCTTCAGACTTTCAGGGTTTCCCCATATTGTTTTAGTTATCTTGGCGGTCGGTTCCATGTTCATGTGGTATGGGTGGACTTAAATAAATAAATAAATGGTTTCCCATTACATCCCATGAAGGGACTGGGGAGAACTTCTCACAATCATTGAGCTGTGCGCTTTCCAGTTTTCACTCACTGATTGGGACCTACAGTTTTACACCGATTCCGAACGGTAATTTGAGAAGCTTTTTCATGGCTAGATACTCGATAGTGTCGCCGTCACTATGCGAGGTGACCGCCGCCGAAAGAAAATTAGTAGATGGTCAGAGCCGGGTTCGAACCCAGGATCTCATGTACAAGAGCCGCGCACACTAACCATTGCACCACCGACGGCCACAATGGGTGGACTTAGTCAAGCTATTCAGTTCAGTCTTCATTTCCCTAAAGAGTTTCGCGCTTTCCAGGTTGACCGTACTCATCTCTCTACTCATTTTGGAACATTTCATCAGCCTTCCTATTTCCCTCGATTCCGCAATGTCCCTGGACCTATATGATATGCAGTTGGATTGGCTTCGAGAATTTTTCAATCTGCCTCTTGGAATCTAGTTCTGTCGTAGATATTATAGTCTCGGTTTCAATTGCCTGGATTGGCGCTTGACTGTCCGTGAAGAAGTTGACTTTCCAGGATCCATGTTTTTACACAGCCACCTCAGGGACTCCGCAATCGCCCTTACCACTGCTTGTATAACTGTGTTATGGTCTGGAAGACGGAAGTATAGACATGTTCCCATTTGTTCAATAAATAGACCTAGTCCCGTTCTGCTTACGTTTTGTGAAACATCCGTGTAGCAATGCGTTTTCAGTTGCCCATCGCGCATAGTACCGCTTCACCAGGCGTCTTTCTCCGGTATCAGGGTGTTGCACCTTGAAGCCTTGGCGGTTTGTAATAACGTAAGTGTAAAACCACTGACTCAGAGAAGCTTTCCCAGTCCCTTCATGGGATGTAATGGGAAACTATTTATTTATTTATTATGATATTATGACTAACGAGTTTGGGCGCTAGCCCCTCCTGAGAGCTAATGAGTTCTAAATCGGGTCAACATATAGATGGTACAAATCACCCAGGTTCCTAAAGAAGCAGGATCGCGTACTGGACATCTTCCCGCTAGATAGTGATGGACACATGACAAGGATTCTCTCTCGTCAGTCGATTTCCTCTCTTATTCAACGTTACAGCTTTTACAAAAACCATTTATCCTATAATTCAGTCGCGATACATCCACGCCAAAGAGGCAGGATCCTGTCAAAGCCGGAACAATCATTGACACCTTTTGTTTAAATAGAAATAGAAGGATCATAGATCTGGTCGTATTTATTGACCCATTAAAGAGATCTGATGCAGTCCTGTGATTATATTGAATTCAGAGAGAATAATTCCAGGCACATGATAGCCGCCTGACCGTCAGAGAAGACATTGACTTATTATCCTTCACCAAACTGTAAAGTTCCCAAATTATCAAAATTTCTACCTTACAAACGTTACAATAATTGGCCTACGAGAAATAAACAACCCTAGTTTCCTAGAATAGATCTCATTCCCTATTTGATCTTTGAGTTTCGAAACATAACATGGTTACATCCCATGAAGGGATTAGGGAGAGCTTCACACAAACCAGTGAGCTGTTTTCATCAAAACGACATTAAAAATTTAAGTCAAAAACTTTTTTGTAATTCCACCTGGTGTAAGTCAATTTACGTCAAATAAGTTTTTGTAATGCCAAGGAGTGAACAAAATTTGTTGTTCCATTACGTTTCAAATTATAGCTATGGCTGCTATATCGGTTTCTTTCAAAGGGGGCGTGACACCGGCCTCTTTCACCCTGGCTGTAATTCATACTGTTCCAACAACATATACACCAAATCTCATCTTCATATATCTGACAGTTCATGAGATATAGCCAATTTAAATTTCAAGCTGTATGGGCGGTGCCATGCCCCTTTATCACGGAAATTTTGCTAGTTTACATTTCCGTTGTCTTCTTCGGTCCAATTTGTTCGGTACCAATTTGTTGTCTTCTCCGGTCATTTCAATATTTTTTGGCAAAATTCCAGGCGAATAGGCAAATCCAGAGGGTTTAACTTGCTTGTAATTTGGACTTTGTACGGATACAATTTTAAGTCATCACGAATTATCCGTTGTAATAACCGTCTGGGAACTCGAATTTGCGCCGATAAGTTTGGAGTCGAAACGCTTGGATTTGCCTGCATTGACGATGCTACAGCCGCGATTGTGTCTTGAACCCGAACATAGGGATATCGATGGTATGGTCTTCGTGCGATGCTTACAGATTCGGCAAACATGTTTACACACCTCATAATGGCCCGTCTACTCGGGGGCTGCTGGCAAACTCCTAGCTAAATTGCCTTTGGACGGAAATGAAGGACTTGCAAAACATGGTACCGCTGCACTATTTAAATCGTCATTTCGGTATCCCAAGCATTTCACTTTAATAAATCTAAATAGTAATCTGAAAAAAAAAAATACCGATGGCTCACAAAGAAAATAAGCTGTGTATCACGATTCACGGGCAATCCTGTATATAATGTTTCGTTAAAACTCCGGTTATTCGTTCTTTAAATATTCAGATAGCAAATCAGCTGTTTACTCAGCTGTTCTTAATTCCTCCAAGTTTTTACTGTAAGGGCGAGTTTCATATTCGTCATTTAAAAGCTCAATTTAAAAGCTCACATACATTTTTCATATTAAATGACATTTAAATGACAAGCATCAGGCATTTAAACTACCTTTAAATGGAGAATTTTCAACTGTAAAACTGGCCATAAGTCGTCTGTGTTATATAGGAGTATATGAGTAATAGGTCTGTCTGGCTGCGTACTTTTCCAGTGGGTTTTAGTGATTTCATGAAAATACGAAAATAGGTACAGTTTTTGTGTGAGTTTGAGCTTTTTATGAGCATGAGTTTTTTAAATCATTTTTTCAGTAAACGTTACAACAAAAAATTTTCTGCAACATTTGACTTTATGCTGTTAACCTTCATCGGCCTTCAAAGAAAGTTCAAACTTCAAGATTTATAGAGTAAGGTAACATTAGGTCGTCTAATACCGCTTTTACTTTACGTTGTGCTTTAATACTTCGGCAGCATTGGTTGTACCATCAAAAAAGCTTTCTTTATTTAGGACAGTGGGTTAGTACTGTCATTTGTTGTTCGTTGCTCGTATTTCGTTGATTCATTCACTTCGCCTGCATACAAATCAATTCAGAAATTTCGTTAATCATAATCATATGGTGTTTTAGAGTCTAATGCCCTCGTCTGCGATTAATTTCGAATTGAGAGTATATTTTCCACTCTCTTGCTCTTTCTCTGTATCGCGCATTACAGTCTACATGTATGAGGTGTCTTAATTTGTTTTGTTTATGCCATAATTAAACATTTATGTATGCGGATCATGACTATGTTTGAATTTAATGATGTGATAATTAAGAATATACATACTTTTTTTGATAACAACTTAAAGCTTAGCTTTTTGCGTCAGAGTCAATTTTTATCCTCTTGGTTTTATTAGACGAGCCGATGGGTCATGGACCAAGTCTGGAGCTGAGAAAAAGAACTTCTTATGGGAATTCATTTTTCGAATTGTAGAAATATCGGTATCGGTGGAACTATCGGTTCTGCCACTTGATATTGCCCCTATATTTCCGGTCTTGACATCGCACGGTTGTTGAAGACATAATTGACATAGCAAAGTTTCTTTCATCTTTTCATAGTTTCAAGCTCTTTAAATATCCTTGTCTGGATGGGTTATTATCGGCAAAGATGCATAAATGCGCCATATTTGTCAGTCCATAACATTTGGATTATGGCCGTCGGTGGTGCAATGGTAAGTGTGCGCGGCTCTTGTACATGAGAACGTGTGTTCGATCCCTACTCAGACCACCTCACATTTCTTTCGACGACGGTCACGTCGATTAGTGATGGCGACACTATCGAGTATTAGCCATGAAAAAGCTTCTCGGAATACCGTTCGGAACCGGTGTAAAATTGTAGGTCCCAATCAGTGAATATAAATCTAGAAGCCCACATCCCACTGATTGTGAGAAGATCTCCCCTATCCCTTCATGGGATGTTATGGGCCACCATTTGTTTTTTTTATATCATTTGGATATGTATAAGTATTGTCTCAGATTTTCCTGTGTTCCGGATAAATTGAGGGAGTTACTTGTGATATTTATACTCAAAAGACTAGTCATGATTCTTCTAAGGACTATAGGCCAATTAACCACTCATCCTATACATTAGGAATCGAATCAACCCATGACATATCAGTTCCGACATGGGACATGGGACTGTCCGTGGAGGTGAAAAGTTTCTGATAGCCATTCACTTGGGAGTGGCCAGAAATGATTCCTTCATTGGGCAGTCCAAGCACCTCACTACTTCCACGCAGTATGTCCTGGGCAATGGCTTTATCGGAAACCTCCGGTAGCTAGCTAGAGTGAGAAGGCGAAACAAATGAGCAGCCTGATTGGTTATGCTATCACTGATATGTCTCAGGTTTAGTAGGTGACTGTTGTCTCTGAAGCTCATCAAACTATCGGGGATATTCTTTTGTCCTTAGGAGGCGGATGCACCAATCATATGGGTCAACGGGGGATAGAAACTAAAAGAAAAAAATCCAGGTTCGATCTGATTCATAATGGGCGGCGGCAATCAAATATCCTGGAACTAGGTATAATGCAAAAACCCGGTGGAATGGGTTTGCCTCCCGCCACCGGTGAATATACGAAAACGAAAAAGAAAACATAAACAATCCCTATTTGTTGACGACCACTGCAAACGTTAGAAGGAAAACAAATATCAGTTCCGAAAAAGAAAATGAAATATGTATGTGCGTTTTTAAATTTACTGGGCGGTCGTCTTTAGGAGGTATTTTCCATGTAAATTTCTAACATTTATTCCGATAAGTCAAAAATAGATAGGGTTTCACAATGAAAATGCACAACTGTGAGTGATATTCGTTACTGAAACATGATACGTAATGGAGTTCTTGTAGCCTAAAGCCCGTAACGGTGTCATAAGAAGTACGTGTATAAAATATAACTAAAATTTCATGAAAAGAAGATTCCGCTCACTTTTTTTTTCTTGGTACTCGTACTTAGCACTTTGCGAAAATGTCGTAGCCAAAATCAAGTACAGGGTTGTTACGCTAAACTTATTTCGTACGAAAACAATTGTTTGATAATTGTTTGGGACCGGAATTTTTAACATTTCGATTATTTTAGTAGACAAAAGTAATACGAGTACCACACGCGTTAAAAATAAAATGGAGTGGAAAAATTAATTATTAATGAAATGTTTGCAAGGTAAATCGGAGATATGTGGTAACTCGCTGTAACAAAATTTTCCGTTTGGAGACAACTGACAAAATTTGTTACGAAAATTTAGCAAGAACTGAATATGGGGCTTCAATTGGAAGGTACGGATCTGGATGACATGTGGTTTCAGCAGGACGGCACCACCTGCCACACCACACACGAAACAGTCCAGACCGAAGCATCTCTCCAAAATTCCCATGTCAGCTGGCCACCAAGATCGTGCAATTTAACGCTGTGTGATTTGTTCTGTTTAGGGTTTTGTGAAATCCGTGGTATATGCGAAAAAACAGAAACAATTCCCAAGCTCAAGACCGAGATTCAACGTGTCATCAGTGAGATAGAGCCAAATCTTTGTTAAAATTTCGTCGAAAATTTCATGAAAAGAGCAAGGGCCTGTGGCCAGTCGAATACGAGTACTTATACGGAACATGGATACTTTACAATGCAATAAAAATATCAGCACATATTCAAAAAAGGGGAGTTTTATTTTGAAATTAAATAGTGCCGATTTATTGGGACACTATATAACTTCCTGAAATATCGGTCAAATTACACAATAACTTTATTTGGTAGTAATGAGTAATTGATTCCCATTACATGCCATAAAGGTATTGGGGAGAACCTCTCAGAACCAGTGAGCTGTGCGCTTTCTAGCCTTACACTCACTGAATGGAACCTAGAGTTTTTTACCGGTTCCGAAGGGTATTTTGAATAGTTTTTTCATGGCAAAATACTCTACAGTGTCGTCGTCATTAAGCGAGGTGTCCGCTGTAGAAAGAAATGTTAGGTGGTCTGAGCAGGGATCGAACCCACGTACAAGAGCCGTGCAATAGTGATGTGCGGTTCCGCATTTTGGTAAAACCGGTTCCGGTTCTCAGAAAACTTCTGTCTCAATATCGTATTATAAAAATATAAAATTTGAATAAAATACACATTTTCATACCATCAAAGGGTAAAACTTTTGGATACTTTGAAACCGAGTCCTGTTATTCTGAAACCGATTCTCTTCATACTGCTTATCAGTTCTGTTAGAATCGTTTCTAGGTTTTTTCGTACCGTTTTCGGGTTTTTGTTCCTTTAAGTACCGTTTTCTGTTCATTTGGACCCGTATTTCGGTCCACTTGGAACCGTTTTCGGTTCTTTTGGAACCGTTTTCGGTTCTTGTACGAACCGATACAGTCGAGTCTTGTAAAGAACCGGTTCTGCATTGAATTGAATGGAACTGAATTGAATTGAATTGGTTTGAATTGAATTGAATTGAATTGAATTGACTTGAATTGAATTGAATTGAATTGAATTGAGCTGAATTCAATTGAATTGAGCTGAATTGAATTAAATCCATCTGAATTTAATTGAGCTCAATGAATTTAATTGTATTGAATTGATTTGAATTGCATTGAATATATTTGAATTGTATTAAATTGAATTGAATAAAAATTGAACTGAACTGAATTGAATTAAATTTAAAATTGAACTGAACTGAATTGAATTGAATTGAAATCAAGAGAGTTAAATTTAATTGCATTGCATTGAGTTTAATTGAATTGAACTGAATTGAATTGAGTGGTTTTGAATTGAATTGAGTTGATGGAATTGAATTGAATTAAATTAAACTTAATTGAATTGAATTGAATTGAATTGAATTTAATTGAATGGAATTTAATGGAATTGAATGGAATTGAATGGAATGGAATTGAATTGAATTGAGTTGATTTGAATTGAATTGAATTGAGTCGAATTGTATTGAATTGAATTGAATAAAATTGCACTGAATAGCATTGAAGTGAATAAGGTGGAATTGAATTGAATTGCACTGAATTGAATTGAACTGAAATGAATTGAAATGAGTTGAATGGAATTGAATTAAATTTAATTGAATTCAATGAATTGAACTGAGTTGAATTGAATTGAAGTTAATTGAATTGAATTGTCTTTTATTAAATAGAATTGAATTGATTTGAATTCAATGGAATTAAATTGAATTGAATTGAATTTCACTGAATTGCATTGAATTGAATTTAATTGAATTGAACTGAATTGAATTGAATTGAGTTTTGAATTGAATTGAGTTGATGGAGTTGAATTTAAGTGGCTTGAATTGAGTTGATTTGAATTAAATTAAACTTAATTGATTTGAATTGAATGGAATTGAAATGATTGAATTGAATTGCATTGAACTGGATTGGATTGAGTTGAATATTCTTATTCTTGTGAGAGGTTTTTTTTTTAACGAACAACGTCTTCGTGCTAAAGCTATTGCTTCTCCTAGGGATGGCAAGATCTTAGGTCGTTTGTTAAGAGAGTAAATGATAATTCTTCTTCTGTCCAAACTCATATTAGGAACGACCAAATATACACTGATTCAGCTAACCTTTTGGCAAATAATTCCTCTTTGCATGAAGGCTATCTATCACTGCCCGTGATTGAAAATGTATATAGCACCATACCTCAGATAGTTTTTCCAACACATGCAGTAAAAAGGGTTCTTTCCGGACTCGATGCGAACAAATCCCCGGGACCGGATTATTTATTGTTCTTAAAAAATGGTCTCTGACCCTAGCTCGTCCATTGCGCAACCTTTTTAACCTATTGTACTGTGAGGGTATTTTTCCATCTCTTTGGGATGTTGCCGATGTACCGCCAATCTCACAAAAGTGCGACGCTAGCAACCCGGTAAATTAGCTCTCAATTGCTATATGCTCTGTTCTAACCAATGTTATGGAGACCGTTATTGACTGAAACTTGGTTAAATACTACGAAGTCAACCACTTTATCAGTGACCTTTCATAGAAGCTGATACATAACGGACCTGATGGCGCTCCTTTCAGAAAAATGGAGTCCATGTATTCACAAACTTGATGGACGCCAGGTGTTGGCTTTGGATATATCCAAAACGTTCGATAGAGACTGGCTCCTCGAACTTTTATCGAGGCTTAGAGGCTTTGGTGCCAGTAATGTCCTCGCTCGTTTTATTTCCATGCTCTGCTCTCTCTCGTTTTCAATTCCTGATCTTAATAAATGATCTTTTGGTCAAAACTGATAATTGTATATACTCTTTCGCTGATGACAGTAATCTATGTCACTTTTATTCGTTCGATCGACGTCATAGCCTTACCGATGTCCAGTGTATGAATCAGGTATTGAACGCGTCACTGAACCGGGATCTGGGACCTGATGTTGAATGACGCACAAATGATCCATAGATTTGACAGTGCCATCAATTTATTTACGAGAGTATTAATAAAACCGGTCAATACAAGAAAAATTGAATTTTTAAAATACCTGTTCCACCATTTTTTTTGAACAAAAACCAGGTTTCCACCGGTTTTGTTTCTACTTATAGAACTAAGTATTACTACAAATTATTAAAATAATACGTATTGGAACATTTTCAAACAATACAAAATTTGTATACACTTTTTTGTAGAACAAATTAAAACCACAACTCAAAACACGTTCGAGTCCGGTGTTCAAATGTAGGTCCCAATCGGTGAATATATTTCGTTTAGTTTTCAAAGGTTTTGAAATTGTTTAAAATTAATTTTTTTATTTGAAAGATGCGATTTTAGAACAAAAAACACTGGGTGAAACCGACAGTATAAACCAGGATCCGCCGGTTGTTTGAAAGTGACAATTTCGGGAAACCGGCGGTCTATGGATGACTATCGGCAGTGCATTTTCGCCTGACTACGGCATTAATGTTTTCTTTATTTAATTTATTTCACAAAGTCCGTATATTTATTTTGACGCAAACAATTCACTATTAATTACATATGTAATTAGTATCTGTGTATCGATAACGAATCGAAGTCTACATGAATAGCTCTAAAGTAAACCGAATAATCGCTGTCAAATGGTTAGGGGTTACAGGTTTAGTGAATCAGGAACCGGTATTGGATTTGGATCGGGTACTGGTACAGTTGTTTCATATATCAAATCGTTTCTACAGATGTATCGGCATTTGTATAGCGCTAAAATAAACCGATATAATCGTCGATGAACGGATTCGGGTTACTGGTTGAATCACGAATCGACATTCGGTTAAACAGTCAGGAACGAGTACTGGAACAGTGGTTGTAGCTATAGGCTTCTGCAGGAATGTCGGCTTTAGGTTGGCTTTGAAATAAGGATGATAATCGGTGATGGTCACTAAGTTCGGGTTACAGATACGGTAGTGATTTAGAATGGCTTATGATATTGGGTCGTGGGCTTCTACTTATAATTCGGCATTTGACTGCTTATGACGTGAAGATTGATAAACGTAGGTGGATATCACGCTCAGGTCGTAGGTGCAGAGTTACAAGTTAATAATTTCATTAATGTTGGCGTTCGCTTGGGCCTAACGTAAGTGCGGTTTATCGGCAGTTGAGACTAGGCTCACGTCACATGTACGTTGGTGGCAATTTTTTTTTTTTTTGTACACGAGCGAACCCATCGCCGCCACTCTTACCCGCCCCTACCGACCGAGAGGGCCACGTCCCCATAACGTGAGGACAGCGTACACATTATAGACCGGTCTATAACGGGAGAGCAAGGATCATAAGTTCACACGTTGCAACCAACTTCAGAAATTCTTCACCAGTTGGTATTACACTAACATAAATAAGTATAAAAGTACATCACGAGATATTCATAATATATAATAATTACGAGCAAAACGAAAACCAAATTATAAATCGACAGACAGACAGATAGTAAGGATAAAGTAAATTTACATATGTAAAGGAATATATAGCACTAATGCAATCTGTTCAAATGACAAATTATCCTAGACTTTGTAGTTTCCCAACTACCAGTGAAATCAATAAACTGATATAGCTCATTAAAGTCACGACACATTCTCCTAACTGGATCAAAGGACGCATAATTGGGTCGTAGGTTTCCAATTTGATATCGGCTGATTCTGACGAAAACTATGATAATTGTCGAGAGAGGGGTACAATGCCTTAGCCGAAACAAGGGAAGATACAAAGGTGCGGTGCCCAGGAGGAGCAAAACCTACAGTAGTGGACTAAAGTGGATACGTTTGACTCTGTCCTGTAAACAGAATCCACACGCCGAAAAATAACGGCCTCTATAACATATTTTCTCAAACATATTCTGCAGAACCCATGTATTTGTTTGGAAAACACTTCAAACATTCATTTGTTTGCAAGTCCCAAATGCAAAAAGTATCATGTTTGCTGACAAACATGTATGCTTTTACGTCCATATACTTACTTACATGAAAACATATGCGAATTTTCTCCCAAATATAATAATATTTAGAAACGAATTATTCTACGCTTTCAATATATACATATGTATTATTTATTATAATTAATTTTAACAATATGAACCCACATTTATAAATAATTAATACAAAAATTTATATATTTAAAACGCCCCTTTTTACATTTATCTGCATTGAATGCATTATTTGTTTTATTTCATGAAATGAGAATCTGCTGCTCTTTTGCTTCTCCTTTCTTTGTTGTCTCTCACGTTTTTATTTTCAGAAGGTTCCAGCTATGCGTTGGTTATCACTATCCGTTGGTACACAAACAAGATATTTAAATACAAATCAAGTTCATGCAAGCCAAGCGTGGATTAATTACTTGTGTTTTTTTTATTACACTTATTTCACAAATGTTCCGCCAACATATATACGAATAACATACACAAACAACATCACAAACAATTTAACCGACCGAGCCTTCGTTTATTCTTTTTTCACTGATCAAGCGCTTTTGATATCCTCTTTCCGATGAACTCAATACATGAAACTAAAACGCAATACATCAGCCAAAATAAGAAACACTGACTTTATCTGCAATTTAGACGCACATTCAGGCATATTTATGAATCACTGACTGAGAGAATAATGCAAAAATACAGAACACACATACAAGATAGACTCCCTCTTTTATTCTCATGCTCTCGAGAGAGCATAGACAGTGCAACAAACACAGCTGTATTTGTATCACAAACATATATGTATGTGGGCCAACATATTAGTCATTGTGTCTCAAACATGTAATATTGAATAGTAAACACAATGTGTTTGGACACAAGTATATTATATTTGCGACAAGCTCCAAACACACTTTATATTTGCATACAAACAACAAAAAAAAAACAGATTTTTCAGCGTGCACACATATATAAAACGTTCAGAATATTTGGGTTTCTGTGAAACAATTCAGATGAAAAATATCAGTTTTAAATTACAATGCAAATGCATTGTGATTTACAAAACAAACAATTCAGAACGAAAATATTTCATGTTTTAAGAACATCAAAATTTATTCTGAAAGAAAATCATGATTCAAAAATTTTACGAAATTTTTATAATTATTGCTTATGATTTGTTTTATTGCATAAAACTTAAACATTCTTCCTCAATAAAAATCTGAATACAGTACAGTATCATTAAGAAGTTAATAAAAAAATATATTTCAAATTGTAACCGTTTTTTCTCAGAATTGACCATTTTAGAAAATTGCGGCAAGTTTTTCCTTTAGTATTTTGTTAAAAAAACCTTTGATCTTCAAAACACATTTTAAGCAAGTAGGTGCGCTTTCCACGGGATTTAGGGGTAATATTAGCCCATGCCGCAGAAAATCTTGCCCAATGATCGGTGCACGTTTGTATTGGGAGAGTCTTCTTTTCGATGTGATTCACATCGAGGCTTTGAGCTGGCCACTTCTTTGTGTGGGATTCTTGTTCAGCAAGACATATTTGCGGAATTTTGGCAGTGCGTTTTGGATCCCCGTATTGCTGAAAAGTTATTTATTTTCAGAGTATGCGCAGTCTTCACCAAAACCGGGCAAATTGTTGCGCAAAATACTTAGATTTTCACCTTATATTTCGCTAGAGGACCAATGCCACACCAAGTAAAACCTTCGCACGCCATTACACTCCCAACACTGTGTTTTCTTTGCATGGTGTCGCTGAATGGTGGCCCTCTTCCAACAATATTGTATTCCATCAGATTAGGAACGATTAATTTTTGATTCATCCGACCAAATCACTCGTTTATAGCCATCGGATGTCCAGTTTTGTATGTATGCGTTTTGCAAACATTAATACGAGCCTTCAGATTCTTGTCCACATTCTTTTATCCACGTTCTTGTATCCACTTTAGTCCACTACTGTATGTACAAGCATAGGTGTACTATCCAAGGGAAGCAAAGTTTTCGTAGAAATTAAGGTTAAGTGCCCCCGAAGGCCTAATGTGCAGTACAAACAAACATCTATCTCTCCGTCTGAAATCGAAACATGTCAATGCTTAACTGGAACGTGTAATAAGATTTTTATTGCTAAGTCGATCAGAAAAATCGACTTCTGAATTTGAGCAGAAACATTTCAGCAAATGAAGAAATAGGGATACAAGGGATAAAACCTCTGTAGATATAGTTCTTATAAGAACTAGAAATCTGGTACGATTTCATAAACTTAGTAATGAATTTGGTTTCAGGGGTGTGACCGACCACTACCTCAAATATGAGTTGACTACATATACAATAACTGCTATGAACTAAATGGGAAATTTAAAAGTAACATACAAAACAGTTCACATCGAAGCTCGTATTATGCCGGAAACCATTGTGTTATCATCTGTCATTGAGTAGGGGTGGTAATTCTTGTGAGGTTGTACTATATGCGGGAAGGTATGATAAGTGTTTCTACGAATGTATTATTGGTGGGTGTCGTACGAATAGGCTATTTGTGGTTAAACTATCATATTTATTATTGTAATTTCCTTTAAGTCTAAGAGATCATATTTTCTCCGGTTAGTGAAAAAAATTTAAATGCTGCGGATGGGATTCGAACTCACATTTGCTGTTTCGATGTTTGTGAAGCATCAACTTCTAGCCCACTAAGCCAATGCAGTGCGCATTGATACTTGTCCCTAACCGAAGTCTTTTATCGTGTCAAGTGCCGAAGTTTTCATCATTATCAATGTCTGCACTATTTAATGTCGAAACCATTATATTGGGGGTTCTTGGTCAGAATTTGTCAGATTCTACAACATTGTGCTTCACAATATTATTGACAATTTTATGGAATACACTATAAGATGCACAAATTTTACGAATGGACAAAAATAAGAATTGTCTTCTTCTTCTATGAACTGCTTAATTTTCTTTTCAAATATTTACAAGTTTAACCAATATGTCAATTTCGACTCCAAGGAATATAATATTTCTATGTTAAGAAAACATTTGGAACAATAAAATCCATTTTAACTTTTTGTTGTTGTTACAAATTCCCGTACTTTTTCATTTCCCGGGAAATCGGGAGAAATAAATAATTTTCCCGGGATCCCCGAAATTCCTTTATTTTATAACTCTTTTCCATTTTTTTTTGGGTAAATTCGCAACTTTCCATTTCCACCACGACCCTGAGTTCTATAGTGTGAGACCTTCATGCGCTTAATATAACCATCCATGGTTACGGTTATCACCATATCCTCTTGTGGAATTAGATCTTCAGCTTCAATGTCCGTATCTAATTCCTCTATTGAAGATTATGTGTATTGCAATATAAAGGGTTTTTCAACAGAGACGCTACAAAAGTAAACCGATAGGGACAGCAAACGACGCCATATTTTTTCCCGCTCTTTTGACATTTCTCTTCAGTAAGATTTGACATTTCATCATAGAAAGATATACGAGCCAACAACGAGTCGAAATTATTAAAATTTATTACCGAAATTTGGAGTCAGTGGCCTCAACTTTAAGAGCGCTACGTCCAATTTCTGAATTCTGAATTTCATTTCTAGTCAATAAGCAAAATATGCGTTATTGGTCAGACAGCAATCCACACGTAAACCATGAGTAATCATTGCATTTCGAAAAAATTACGGTTTGGTGCGGTTTATGGGCCGGCGTACTTCTTCCGTGATGATCAAGACCGGCACATTACTGTGAATGCGAATCGCTACCGTTCAATGATAACCGAATATTTTTGACCCCAATTGGATAATATGGACTTGGAGGACATGTGGTTCCAACAGGACGGCGCCACAAGCCTCACAGCGAATGCCACAATAAATTTATTGGAAACCAAGTTTGGTGAACGTGTTATCTCACGAAATCGCCCAGTCGATTGGCCGCCTCGGTCGTGCGATTTGACGCCGTTAGATTATTTCCTGTGAGGCTACCTCAAGTCTATGGTCTATGCCAACAAGCCAGCGACGATTGATGAACTTCGTACGAAAATTGCAGCAGTATCGGCCGATTTATGCTTGAAAACCGTCGAAAATTGTGTTCAGCGTCTGGACTTCTGCAAGCGTGCCCGTGGTGGCCATGGAAAAGAAATGGAGTTCCATACATAATGGCATCGAACGTACTTTCACACGAATAAAGAATTTCATTGGTATCTAAAACCGGTTTTGTTTTATTTAAAATAACTTTTGTAGCGCTTTTATTGAAAAACCCGATATTACGAAATCTAATATTCGATACATCTAATACTAACGAGGATGTACTTCGACTTTGAATGTGAAGTCTAATTTGTGTGAAACTTATAATATTTTCCACTTTGCAGTTTTGGGGAAAAATTTAAATTTATTATTTATATTTTAACGAATGACGCAACTTATAGTTTCTGGCAATTTGACGTGTTTATGTGTTTATGCATGGTTGCTAAAAAGGTACTAAAAATTGGTGTAAAAACAGAGATGAGCCTATTTGATACAAATCAGTGTCGTCGCTTTAATGACTGGTACGTACACTAACACATTCGTTTTGTTAACTTTAAATCTTTGACTGAATGCAATAACAACAAATAAAATATTGAAAAAAGCATAAAATGCCAAAATCTCAATCTCTCTTAATCTCAGAATCTTGACAATTACATTACTAAACAATTGTGTTTCCTCCAAAATGCACAATTGATACTACTTCCAGCAACAAATATGGAGTTGTTGAAGCAACGCAAAATTTAACATTCAAAAAACATAATTAATTGCAGCAACGAAAAAATTGTCCGGAGTATGAAACTTTTCATTGTAGCAATGATAACCACCTAACGAAATTGTGACATCTCTAGGAATAATCGTTTTTATTTCAGTGAACTTATACTAATATTTCAAGAAAACACAACAATTTAAAACATATAGAACACCCTAGTGCTAGAAGAGCTTGCTGGATTACAGTTATTTGCCAAAATATTCCATTGTATTCTTTTTGAAATTTCCCGGGATTTCCGAATAAAATTCCTCGCAATTCCCGGCATACATTCTCTAGTGGTTGCACAAATAGAGCACCTAATGTTTTTGTCTCTATTTTCTATTTTGTATCATTATCTTTCTTGCACTGCCTAGAAACTGAATCCGCTTATAACGGGTCCGCCAAATAACTTTTTTTTTTTTTAAATGCTATAAAGAAAAAACTACCGAATATTTTCTCAAATTTCTTTTCTTAATTGAAAGTACAATCCTTCCGGTTAATAATGGAAAATAATTTCATTCAAATGGCTGCCTCGACTGGCCATGCAGTAGCCTACACGATCGGTCCAATTTTTAAGCACATTATCGATTGTGTGCAGCTGTATTTCACCAATGGCTTCACGAATATTGTCCTTTAAAGCGTCAATTGTCTCTGGCTTGTCGGCGTAACACTTATCTCTGAGGGCACCCCATAAATAATTGTCCAACGACGTCTATCGATGAGGATGCCAGTTTCTTTCACTTTTGTCCACAAGATAACGAACATACGCAGCTGACGGTGATTCTCTTCTTCCAAAATCCGTACGCAATTTTCGCACACATTCTGCAAACATTACCATGATTTTCAAAGTAATGTCGCAATATTTTCCAGCGTTGTTCAAGCGTATGCACAACCATATTCGTTCAGCGGAAGGATAAAACTAATTACCTGTCAAATCAGACATGAGCTAAGTGTTACCATTCACGAAATAAGTACTAGTTGAAAAAAAAACGTTAGATGGCGGACCCTTTAAGTTTGAGTAATTTTAAAATTGTATTTCAATCGCCTAAGCTGCACGATGAAAGGTGTTTTATTTTAAGACTCAGCACTTTGGATCTACACTTGTACAGCTGTTCCGAATGTAAAGCCAAATTGCATGTACATATTAATAAACTGAAAGTACGCTATGATCGGCGAAGGTCTTAAACTAACACTGTAGTTACACTAATCGCACAGTGTTGCCTTTAATGACTCAGACTGACACATTAATTAGCCCAATCTAGAAATACATAATTAAATAGGGTGAAGTTTTACTAACTACTATTTAACCTATCAGAAGACTTATTCGAGTACTATCATACAAATAACTTAAGTATTCGGGGTGAGAATATGTGTAGCTAATTCCAACTGATAGCATTGAAATATTTGTACTGTTTTTTCTAATATTTCAAATACCATTTGGATCAATTGCGTTTATAGAATGTGAATAAAAAAAAATCTTATACAGTTCTTTTCTTTCAATTTGTGCTTATTTTTATATTTAATCAAACCGCCAATAAATGTTTTTTCTCGTCATTATTTATAGTACGAGTATCGCCTCCTCATGTTCTATTGACTGAGAACATTTGTTGTTGCATGTTGAAATACAAAGTGTTAATTGGCTTTACGTTTGTTGTTTAGTAATCATAGCTGGATTCAATCGCATTCTTGTAGTTGCTGTTGTTGCGATTTTGATTTAGTTTCAGTCGCTGTTGTTTCTGCGCAGCTTCGACGTCCATGCTTGTAGAATGGCCAGAAGAAAGTTCTGCCTAAAGTTCTTTGAACTTAAATGGCGTGAAAAGAAAGCACAGTGGTTATATGAGATGAAAAATAATATACATTGTATTGAATATTTGAAATAAGTCTAGAATTTGTGTCACATATAAAGATTTTAATAATGGGTAATTTTTTTGCTCTTTGGTTTTTGAAAATTGAAGAAAACATAGAAAATTTGTACAAGTGAATGCAATATTTATTTGAATCGATGAATCAATGACTGCCATTTACTTTTTAAAGAATATTTCGTGCTTATAGTGGTGGTTCATTCTGAAAATCCAATTTTGGCACACGTTTTCTAACATTTCGCCCGGTATCTCACCAATAACACGTCTAAAGTTGTCTTCCAAGGTAGCAATCGTGGTTGGCTTGCCAATACTGTAGTCGAGAGACTTCACGTGAAGTCTCGTGGGGTCAAATCGCATGAACTAGGTGACCAATTGACAGCGCCACAATGTGAGACTAATTGCTCGCCAAACTCGCCTCTCAATTCATGTCAACCAAGTCCAATTCTAGTTAATAATCGTTTTTGGGATGCCGCCGCACAGTGGGCCGAGTAGAAAAAACAAAGGTAATAATATCCCAACTTTTAAAGTATTGTACTGATCATTTTCGAATGTAATAGACATTTGTAGAGGAGGATTCAGGCTTTCAGAATTCAGAGGAACCCTGTGTGAATACAGTGGGTGCTGTAGGGTGTCATAGTTGACCACTTTGGTGCTGTTGATACTTTCAAAGCCTGCTACTTCTACACTCATAGGCCGATTACAAAACTTTTTACTTTTGAGAATCAACTATGTAAGATAAACAAAAAATACGCTAATCAAATTTGAAAATTTTCAATTTTTTCATTGACTTTTTCAGATTTTTGTTAATAACTCGGTTATAAATGAATATTTCTGATTAGAATTAGAAACACTTCAATAAAGAATACACGGTAAATCTTTTTATGTATCTCCAGCTGTTTGGAAATGCGGACTTCTCAAATATTTTCCCGATTCATTCATTCAGTATTCCTTTATCGTTTTGCAAGAACCCTATAAAAATTTTTAAATTTTATGGAAAAATTGTTAAATTTTATGGAAGAAACGACTTTGACAAATATATTTAATGTAAAGTTGTGAACATTTAGAAATGCACCCTACAGTCAGCATTCACTGAAAATGTGAAATTTTTGAAAAAAGTTTTCACTTTCGATGCTTGGCAAAAATTTCGAAGGGGGTTTTGAAATTTTTTTTTAAATTTTTATTGTAAACTGAAATGTTTTTAAATGCACACTAAAAAAGAAATAGGTCCTACGCATAAAAGAGCAAAAGACAGCTTAATAATTAAAAAAAATTAAATTTTCATAGATTTGTTTAGGATTAAAAATATCTACGGGTTCTTACAATTTGACCAAAAATGAATGCAACATTCTAAAAGCCTGACTCCTTCTCTACAAATATCTTGTACATTCCAAAATGATCAGAACAATAGTTTAAATGTTGTGATATTATTACCGTGGTTTTTCCATAAACCGAACCAAACAGTGAATTTTTTAGGGTGCTTTGGCAGTTCTTGATCAGCCCCTGGCTGCTTTTCGGACAAAATTCGGCAATTCTTTTTATTGCGCCAAATATGAGCTTCGGCGCTGAAGAAAATTTTTCGTTAAAAAAGGTGGTCTCCCAGCTTCTCTAAGGCCCATTCCCCAAAAAGACAACGTTGTGATAGCTCCTGCAGCAGTTGTATTTTGTACGGCTTTAGGCCCAGGTCTTTACGTAAAATCTTCGAGGTGGTCTTGTAACATAAACTGATGGATGGACATATCACGATCTACATTAGTACTGGTAGATATAGCAGCAATATTATCTTCGGTAGCTTCTCTATTAATACGGGTTGGTGGACTGATATTGTATAGAGTAAAACTGGTGCGAAATTTGGTGACGATGGCTTAAATAGCCTGATGGATGGGTCGATTATGAGCACAGAACACGAATTTTTATAAAAAAAATACTCAATGACTTGGAAGCGTTGTTCGTTTGTAATCCTATTTATGATGAAATGGCAAGGCAAACTGAACATTTTCGACTTTGACACATGTCACAAATCACGCGCGAACTGGCAAAATCTTAACACTGAAAATCAAAATAGCGATAAAAGTTATCACCCTTTAGTTACAAAAATATTTGTTTTTAAGAATCATTTAATTAACAAAATATTTGTATTTGTTTAGCTGGTTGGCAATAAAATTCATTTAAATATCATAAGAAAATCAAACTTATATTCTCTGATATTTGTTTCAATGTACTATTAAATAGAGTTTGTGTCTTAAGTCTTTTGTTTTCTTAGCTGTTCTCAGCGCTGTCAAAACACCGTACTTTATTTTTTGAACCAATGCAGGTTATGAGTTGCCTACAGTTTTGTTAAAATAACATTTTTTAAATTAAAAAAAAAATAAGTTTTGTAATTTTAACGATATAAATTAAAAAGAGCACTCGAATTTCAAGTACAATGTTTTGCCATTCAGTTAATTTTAAATATTATACTTGAAATTATTCAAAACGAACTGTAACACAGGTTCAAAGATGGAAAGAATAAAACGCAATTTTACAGTGTTGCCACATAATTATTGAGCTGTATTTTAGACGATATGCCACATTTTCGGAATTAGCGCATGTATTTTTCCTATTTGATTTGAATTAAATTTTGGAACAAGATTAAGGGGGACTAAGTAAGTAACTATTCAAAAAGTTCCGCCAGTGAACGTAAACGCAAAAATCAAAGCGAACGCCACATATCACTTCGCGCTTGCATTCACTTACGAAAGCTGTCAATAACATTTGTGGCTTATTTGTGCTGGTTGAATTTGACAGTTGAAGTTAGCGAAAACGTTGTGCTGCGTTTTGTGAACTATACATTAAAACAAGTAACTCAACTGTAATGTTTTATGAACTTCCAAAACGTCAAGAGTGACGCGAAGTGACTGATTCATGACTTATAGAATAACATCCGTAGGGTTGATGTTAAGATATTATTAAACAAGACTACCAATACATTTTACATACGGCTAAATGACACGTACTTTTTGCAAAGACAACTAATGTAATATAGACTAGAAAATTTATTCGACACTGCAACGCAAAACAACCTAGTTTTACACAATTTATGGGAATTTCCTTGAATATGTTGGTGTTTGCAGTATTATAAACAATAGTATTCTTAAAATCTGTTGATCTATTGAAATATATGTAAATTTTTTAATCTCTTTTTCATTGTGTGCAGTTCACTTAAGATACTTTTTCTAATCCATAATTTTTTATTTTAGTTGGCAACTCGATAAACAACAAATGTCAGTGACAGATTTCGTAATCGAACGGTAACGGTGATTGCGTTTATGTTCATCATATAACTCATGTTATAGTTGAAGTACATAATATAATTTATAGTATTAGCTCAAAATGTTCACAATATACAAGATATACAATAAAATATATATTATTGAAAATTTAAGTAATGTTTTTGATATATAATGGAATGAATAGGCTAATTTAATAAATTATAATTAGAACAAAAAAAAAAATATAAATATAAATATAAATATACATAATATATAAATATAAATATATTAAATTAGACACAAGATATTAAAACGAGTAAAAATCTATATCTGTTACCTGGGATAAAGAAAGGAAACTATGGTTGGAATAGATTACGAGTCGCGTTCGCGCGTTGTGTTCTTTCAAACTTCAAGTCAAATTTGAAGAAAAAAAGGAAGTTAGGAGTCTGCAGTTTATTTGATTGAAAAGAACGTTACATTTTCTATAAAATTAGTTCAAAAAATAAGGGCGGATCAATAAGTCCGTGACTTTTTGAATGAAACACAGTTTTTTTTTGGAAAAAAAAATTATTTTTCAACTCTACACTTAGTCTCACTTTTCTCCAATTTTTGTATCCCTTCCAAAAAATAGGATTTTTCGAGGTCCTTAAAATAGGTATTTGTTTAATCAATAATTTCACCGTTGGAGCTAAATCTCTTTCTTCCCAGGCATTTCTTTAGGTTTGGAAATAGGAAATAGTCACTGGGGGCTACATCCGGAGAATATGGCGGATGAGGTACCAACTCGTAGCCCAGTTCTTGGAATTTTGCCATTGAGACTACACACGTGTGCACCCGTGCATTATCTTGATGAAAAATAACTTTTTTCTTGACCATATGGGGTCGTTTTTTTCCAGACAGCTTTCTTAAACCCAACTGATCATTTAAAATCGAAACCACACTGCCATATGAAATGCCTATGGCATCAACAATCTCCTTATCGTGGATTTTTTCGACATATTCGGGTGAATTGACCTCAATTGGCGGTCCAGCGTCATTTGTACTTGTGCGATCACAACGAACGTCAGTAAACCACTTTTTTACCATTGAAATCGATGGTGCAGAGTCCCCATAGTATTTATCAAGCTTTTCCTTGGTTTCGTTGACGGTTTTTTCGCAAACAATAATGTTTAATGAGCACTCGGAATTCACTTTTTTCCATTTTTAAAAAAATTCACGAGGTTGTATGTTTTGAACAGCTGTTAAACGCAAAGTAAATGACGAAACTTGGTCAAAATTTGACAGTAGAATATAAACAGGTGGTACTCGATCGGAGCAGTGTTGCATTTCATGTAACTACGAGCGAAGTTCGAAAAGTAACGGACTTATTGATCAGCCCTCTATTTAAATTTTCTTTTGACACCAATAAATGTGAAATTTATAAGTAACAACTGCATTACTTATGTCAATTAGAGCAAAAGGGACTTCTGGGCGGGTGGGCGTCAAATTGGTACACGTGTACTAGGGTGTACTGAAAAACACTTTTTTTTGGAATTTGAAATGTAGGTTCCCTCCCACAACTATATAAAATAAATATATTTGTAAGTGATTTTTCGGAACAAAAAGACAAACCTGCAAATCAAATGAGATTTTTTGAAAAACTTGCTATTTGGTGGAATATTTATGTAAAATACAAAAAAAAAATGGGGAATACAAAATATGCATGATAAAAATTTCAAAATGACGTCGTGAAAAAAAAACTCTTTCAACATTTTTAAAATATTTTTTTCTATTTATGTTCATCATCAAACATTTTTTTTCCAAAATGCACTAGGAATACAAACTTCAAAAAAAACAGTTTACAGTACACTCTAATGTATACTACTGACGACGAGGAAGATCAATTTGGTGCCGGACTTTAGTTTTTCTGTATGTGGGCGGATGGGCATGGAAAATGTGGTTTCACAATGGGCAAAAAAGTCTAAGGCTCAGTTTCACAGTTGAAAATCTCCCATTTAAATGTAGGTGCTCGATGTTTGTCATTTAATATGAAAATTTTTTGTAAATTTTTAAATTGAGTTTTTAAATGACGAGTGTGAAACTCGCCCTAAATGAATCGATTTATCGTGTGTCACTAAGACTCAAACCTATCCCTGTCATGAGGTCGATTTATCATAGACAAGAACGGTTTTGCAGCAGTGTTTCTAAGAACAGAAATGTTTCTCACTGCACTTCAGATTCATTCAGGTTCAGGGGACGAGTTTATCTCCAACAATTGTGAAAGGTTATTTAAGTGAACTGTGACTACCTCTAGGAAATGTAGCATTCACTGCGTACGTTTGATTTATAGTGTAAATCGAATTTTATGATGATTCGAAGTTTGTCTCTGTAAATAGTTTTTGACAACTAATAGAATGCATACCTTTGTTTGCCTAAGGATTGCCCCATAATATCCTCCAACATCATCCTAGATGACAAATGAAATTACTGCATCGATCAAAATTGTTCCCAAATTTCCCCAGGTCTCGCCATCGTAATAATTTTTAATATTTATCCATTTCCAACATAAATTCCCATAAATGCTCATCATCCAATTATGATACGCCATTTGAATTTGTTGTCCGTTCGGACGAACTATGACAATTTTTCCAAGCAACTTTTAATGGTCACATAAACCAAAACCACAACGCGAAACATGCAAGTACAAAAATGCATAAAATACTGTCTATCTGCCACATGAGAATGATGAAGAATCAAACAAAAAAGACACACCAAAAAGAAAAGCTCACACGCACTTGAAACCGAAGAAAAACATGGCCTATACGTACAATTAACAACTCTTCCCCATGGAAAAATCATGATGCTGCAACCAGAGCCACTATGATACTGCTAAAGAAGAAGAAACGTGCAAATTATGGCAGTAGTGGCAATGAAAACACAGACGGCAATAGCAACAGCCACAGCCACATCCATAGACACTTCACTGCCAGTGAAGAGAAACCAGTTAAGTCAGTTTCCTTCCGGATTCAATTATTTCTCTTCTTGTTGCCACATACAACAATATTTTCCCGTATTTGGCGCCGTCTTGGATGTTTTTGCTTGTGCCCCATGGCTATTGCGGTTTAGAGGGGGGAAATCATGTTCATGGCTAAAAGCAAAGAGAAAGAAAAAAAAAACAATCACGCCATTTGCAACAGTTACGAGATCTATTGCAAGGCAGTGTGTCAGTAGTGTGAAGTTTCCAAAGATTTTATGAGCCAACCAACTTAGCTTAACGACCGAACGACAGACAGGCAGATCAACAGACAGATCATGGCTGAGAAACAAACAAATATTGTTGATATCAGAGTTAGAGCAAATACGATGCAACAACTACTTGTTTGTAAAACATGGGAAGATGCAATGCAGTCAAAACAGCGTTGCCACATGATTTATTAAAAGTGGGCTTAATATAAAAAAATTTAGGTAGATTTAAATATTTGTTGCAAAGAGATAATATTAATCAGAACGGAGTTTTTCTCCAGATATTCAGTGCATTCTTAAGTCGGGAAATTCAAAAGTCCCAACAGTATCATCCTAAGTTGGCTGATCCGAGAATTATCGCCACCATTGACTAAAGTAGAGAATTGTGTTAGGTCCGATGGATCTACAAGGTGGATGAAATGCAACTGTTTTCGATGTGCATGGATGGGAGTTGTGAAGACCTACACTACTACATACAATCAATTTTTGTGCTTGTTTTGAAGGATGATATGTTAAATTTAGAAATCAACGCTCGTAGATATTAGGTTAGGTTTGGGATACACACCAAATATAGAAATCGAAGATTATTATATTTAATACTATAATTCGCATTAAGAACGCGACCACGTTATCTATATCCTTGATCTCTAACCCTTGCCATTTACACCAACCAATTTGAGATTAAATTGAGAGTTCAGGTGGCAACTTTGTTCTTAGACCAATTTAGAGCAACTCTGTTGCCGATACCAAATTATCGAAGACGGCGGAACAACAGAAAAATTAAATTGGCGGCTCTTGGTTTTTCCAGATTTGTACAAATTTGGAATGTTTTTGAAAACCTTTAACCAGGAACCTTTAAAATTAGAGCAGTCGATCAAATCAGGCTAGTCGGTCAAAAACCAATGAGAGCCAAATATGTCGGCGGTGGAGTGAGATTCCAAACATTTTTGTTGGCGGCGACGAGTCGGAAATGGTTGCATTTATTTGGTACTTAGCAGTGTTGCATAAAATTGTACACCAGTTTAAAATGAGGTTAAAAATTACATGATATGGTTGATAATACTGGGTTGTAGCATAATAGTGTTAAAACAAAAGTTGTTTAATTTTTTTTCATTTAGCCCCCATCCTATAACGTGCGATAAGAACCTTCGTTCCAAAATAAAACTTCAGTTTTACAGATTAAAATTGTATGAGTAATCTTCTGGGTTAACGGAGTGTAGATGATGCATAAGTTCGGAGGTCGATTCAACTATTGTGATTATCCTGTAAAGAGTGAGATTGGAATAAGGAGTTGCCAGATGATAACAAATGGAAAAAGGGATATATCAGGACGTATACTATCATACAGTCAGTAATTTACAGACATCCAAATAAATGAGATTTAATGAGAATATGTATGTGTTCAGATGCGCATAGTTCACAAAAGACAAATATTTAACGTCCATAGAAAACAAGTCACCTGTCTTCCACCTTCCACCTTCCACTTTCCACAAAAGCGATCAGCCAATCATCCCAATACCCCACTTACGGCTAAGAACCCTAATATCACAGTGGTCATGGTCGTAGTCAGGGGTGACAAGATCTGCAGTTGCCTGAACCTAGAACTCGAAACGACTAAAGAAATTATCACAATTTATGATTTAAAGCTGATATTTGTAACATGCAGAAATATGAAAAATATTCCAAGAAAGGCTTGAGCCGATACGTCCAACATGGTAGCCCCTATATCAAAAAGAGGACTGATATGGTATGTTTCCAAAAATGGCCTTCCTGGCGTAAGAAAGATGGTGAACTCGGTTAACATTTGCAGCCTGAAGAACCGATAGTAACTGTCGTTGGAACAATTTGTATGGGGCCTTTACCAAAACATAGTCCGATATGGCTTATTTTCATTATAAGGGATGATTGTAATCGGTAGGTTTTTTAAACCCATAGAACCGATGGTATACAACTTTGGAAGCAGATTTGCATATGAACTATATCAAAACATGATCATAATAGAGTCATTCACAATTGAGTCTCTTTCAACAAATTTCTTTGAAATCGGTTTGTACACTTTGATTACAAAAATACATGGGAAGACGGAAATGAAAGACGGCTGGCTGTCAGAATGATCGGTTAATATTAAGATAGGGGTATGCCAGCTTTCGAACAGAGTTTACTCTCCACACCGGTAAGGTAATACGATTCCTAAGAATATGATCAATCCAGTCGACAAGAACCGATAAAACTCATGAAGTTTCGAGAGACATTCTAATGGGTAAACAAATATGTTTGATACAATAATCTATATTGTGTCTTGATGCGAATTTTATTGTATCCTTGGTAAATAGACTATGTTTGCTTGAAACAATTACATTTGTATGTCAGAAACATATTGACTGTTATGTTCAGTATGGTGTAACATCCTACAAATTCTATCCCACTTATAATGGATGTCCAAAAAGTTTCGCAAAGATTTGAATTGTTGTTGAAGAAAAGAAGACAGTGTGACAGTTGATAGTTTAGAGTTATTAAAAATGTAACTCTAAACCATTGTTGAGAAAAATAATGAAAAATAAATAAAAATAATGAAGGGATTTCGAACAAACTAAATTTCAGCCATAAGCCTCCTTTTCATTTTGATAGCTTTGTAGTCGTCAAAATTATTACATTTGGGGTTCAGCAATTGCACGAGTGATTTTTGAAAAACACATGCATCAACAACGTGTCACTGTTAGGTGCGAAAACTGGGCTGAAGCCATCATCGAAAAATTTTATTTGAAAATTCGGCGGGTTGTCCAATAGCAAATAATGGTGCTCTATTGCGAAATAAAGATGCAGTTTTCGTGTATAAATTGCATGATATTCATGTGAAGGATATGTGGTTTGAACAAGATGGCTCCACATGACACACACCCCGAGAAACAGTTCAATTTCAATTAAATCATGTTTGAATTTTAGGACACCCTTCAAAAAGGGCCGCCCAGCAGTATAGGAGATGTTCGATGCTATCGTATTCCCCGTCATACCCACAACTCATGCAGTAATCATGAGTCGCAATTACCATTCTAAACGCGTATATATCTCCACTAATCAGTGCCCAGTATTATCTCTTTATGGAGGGAAATCCAGTATTTTGAAAGCATCAGGAAAGTTAATACGAACAACCCCTATTTGTTGACGACCCCTGCAAATTTTATAAGGACCATGATTTACGGATGTGCACGTGGAATGTAAGAACTCTATATAGATCCGGTGCAAGTATCCAATTGGCAGGTGTCCTCAAAAGTTAAAAGGCTGACATTACCGCTATCCAGAAAATGCGATTGACAGGACATGGCTGCAGAAGGGACAAAACTGCTACATATACTATAGTTGCCATAAGAAGAAACATGAATTTGGTTGCGGATTTTGTAGTTGGTAAAAGACTGCGACATCTAGTCACTAGGTTCAATCCTGCCAGTGAACGTGTAGCCACAATCTGTATAAAAGCGAAATATATTTATATTTCCCTAATTTGTGTCCATGCCCCGGCAGAAGAGAAATACGATTATGCTTAAGAAATAATCGATGATTAAGAAGAGCGAAAGTCGTACGAAACCAGACGCAGAGAAAGCTAGACGTCGGAAAGCTGCAATTATCAGAGGTAGCCACAGCATACTCAAGAAGCTCTCACAACTTTTTGCACAGGACCCCTACCCGATAACGATCCTGAAGCGCAGTGGAACTCTTCTCAACAAACCCTGGTACGATGAAGAGTGTCGTATGGCAATGCGTCAGCCAATTGTAACCCGACTGAGGGGTATAGGGTGAATAGAAAGGAACCGAAATAGAAGGTGAACCGCCTCTTTAGACGTAAGAAACGGCAGTAGAGAAAGCGCGAGAGTGAGAAAATTGTGACATACAGAAGGAAGAACGAAGCCAGAAACTTCTACCAAAAAGTCAAGAATATAACTAATGGACATGGGTCCCCTCTTCTGTAAATTAAAAAAAAAATTTGTTTGAAGGGATTGAGGAGAGCAATCAGTGAGACAGGCTCTTTCTAGTTTTTACAGTCACACACTTTTTACACACATTCTGTAAATACAAGGACGTAAATCTCATCGCAGATGTCCAGAACATGTTTGGAATATGGAGACATCATTTCTCAGCGCTATTGGTACCTGAGATATCCTATGGCGATGAGACAATCGATTACAGTTTGGAAGACGAAGTTAGAACAGCTATTGACCGGCTTAAGAACTACAAAGCAGTAGGATCCGATGGATTACCGGCGAAGCTGTTAAGACTGGCGGCAATGACCTGATAAGGTGCATATATCAGCTCGTTAGTAAAATTTGGTTAGATAAATGCATGCCCGGCGATTGGAGTCTCAGTGTTCTATGTCCCTTATGTGAAAAAGGTGAACCGAGTCTCTATGCCAACTACCGTGGAATAAACCTTGTATCCATACACTTGGTATTACCAAGGCAAAATATCGAACTAGTTGGTGAAATATGTTATCTTCGGTTTGAAAGGTCGAGACCGGAAAAGTAAGTAAGTTAAGGAATTTTTCAGTGCACCAGAACCCATATCATGTGTATGCCACACTGCTTAGCATCTGATTTAGAGGTGCGCGATAGTTGTGGTCAGTTTTTAAAGTATAACTTTAGAGTAGATGTGATACTTGGTGACAGCCTTACTATCGAGTAATTAGTCATGAAACATCTTCTGGGAAAACTGTTCGAAACCTGTACAAAATTGTAGATCATTGGGTATAAAGCTAGAAAGCACACGTCTCACTGTTTGTTTGAAGCTGTTTCTTGTTTTAAGCAAGCTGTTTTAAGAAGAGGCGGTGACTGCATTTCGTTCCAGTCTGAGTGTAATTTCACCGATAACATGATATGTGTTTGGAAACGGATACAGTGTCTGATAGTGAGTTCGGTATTCGACAAGTGCACAGGTGATGGATTATGAGAATCAACTCCTCACACATTTTATGAGGTAGAAAAACTTCACAACTTAATCAACAATATTTATAGTTGGTGATGCTGCAACTAGTTACAATTCGTGATGTAAGAGAGCGGTGTGATTAGAATAATTAAACTGAATGACGTCTGCATCAGAAGTTCTGTTGTTGCTTAAGCAGGATATGGCTGCTGTTAGTGACTCCTCGTTGTGTACAGACGAGAAATGTACTAAATAACCACATGGTGACGTTGCAGACAGTTACAATTCGTGATGCAGGATAGCCTTGTGGTGATGATAATCACCTGAATGTCAATGACAACTGAAACTTTGCTGTTTGTTAGATTTACTTTACTTCACTTTTATTGACTATTTACAACCTCATGAGGTCAGATGTCATACACATGTTAATTAAACAAAGAAATTAAACAAATTTCAACATATTCCTCCAACTGGCTCTATCCTTCGTCGTTTCTCGCCAATTGGTAACACCAAGGATACGGAGGGATTTTTCGGTCTGGTCTTTCCATCGGAGTCTTGGTCGTCCTCGTTTCCTGCTTCCATCGGGCATGTTATCGAAAACCTTTCGCGCTGGTTCATCTTCATCCATTCTGATAACATGGCCTAGCCAACACAATTCGCTTAATTTGATTCCCCTAGCTATGTCCACGTCAGAATATATATTACATAGCTCTTGGTTCCAGCGAAGTCGGTACTCGCCGTTTTCTCTTACAGGACCATATATTTTGCGGATAAAGTTTCTCTCGAATACTCCCAGCTGATTTCATCCGCTTGCGATATGACCCAAGTTTCGGAGCCATATGTCAACACAGGCAAAATGACTTTTGTCCGTCGAGAGAGGGATTTGTTCCTAAACTGCTTGCTGAGCCCAAAATAGCATATATATGCAAGCACAATTCTCCTATTTATCTCCCGGTTGACGTTTTTGTCCTTGTTCACGGCAGATCCAAGGTAGACAAATTCATCTACCATTTCAAAATTAATCTGTTGTCAATGTTCAAGTGCGGACCAAGTCAAGAGGTTTGTCTAGTCGTTGATACCATCAATTTTGTCTTACCCTCATTTACAGCAAGACCCACCTTCGCTGATTCTTTTTCGATTCTTGAAAATACTCCAGTAACCTCTCGCAAATTTCGCCCAATGATGTTTATGTCATCACCATACACCAGCAACATATGGCTTTTAGTCTTAATGGTCTTGTTCGTATTTACTGCAGGTTATCTCATTATTATCTCCATTAAGATGTTGAAGAGATTGCTCGAAAGTATATCGCCTTTTCTCAATCCTCCCATGGTACAGAATGACTCGGTTAGGTCTTTCCCCACCTTCACTGCTGATTTGGTGTTGGTCATCGTCATTCTACAGAGGCGGATCAGTTTTACCGGAATCCCAAGTTCAGACATAGCTTCGTACAATTTTTCCTGGCTCTATCCTATCGAAAGCTGCTTTGTAATCGACGAAAAGATGTTATGTATCGATTTGCTTTTCATGAGTATATTTCAGGATTTGGCGTAGCATGAATATTTGGTCAGTCGTGGAGGTGCCTGGTATAAAACCACACTGATAAGGTCCAATCAGGTTTGCAACAATTGACTTTAGTCTTTCACATAATATGCTCGACAAGTCCTTATGCACGATGGATAAAAGACTGATACCGCCATAGTTGGAACAGACATGTGGATCACCGTTTTTCATTACAGGATATAATACACTGAGACTCCAATCGTCGGGCATAGATTCCTCCAGCCATATACCGCATATAAATCGACGCATGTGTGCTAGCAGCCCTTTGCCACCTGCCTTAAAAAGTTCAGCGGGTAGGCCATCCGCACCAGCGGCTTTATTACAGAGTTCAACACGAAAAAATATAACCATAACCACACAACTACGTGATAAAAGACCAAACACAAAATACCCGTGTCTCCCAGTTTTGCCCAAAGTCATGCACTTTTTTTATGAGCCCCCAAAGATTTGGGTCCTCGGTGTCAGTTTTGCAAAAAAAAATATCATTTTGTCAGGCTCATATCTTGCAAACCGTTCGGAATTTTGATTTACTCTCTAAGGGAAAGTTGTAGCTCTTATTGTGAACATATAAAATATAAAATTAAAAAACTTCATCTTCAAGGTCAAAATCGCAAAAAACTTTAAAATATTCGATTTTTTTACCTTTTTTCCCCTGTTTAGGTCCATAGGTAGCAAACCGTTCAAAATTCAAGGAAACAATCAACTACAAAAATACACTTAAGATATCTCAATTAACAACTTTCTACAACATCTGAACTTCCTAGGAATGATTCTTATATTGTGTGCAGCGTCCATTGTTGCGTGTGCTGAGCTTACTGCTTTGCCTGTGTTGCGGCGGTCGGTGAGGTAGCATAGTATCGCCATGTTGAAGTAAACGGTGTTAAGAATCATTACTAGGAAGTTTATACGTTCTAGAAAGTTGTTTATTGAGATCTTGGGTACATTTTTGTAGTTGATTGTTTCCTTGAATTTTGAACGGTTTGCTACGTATGGACCTGAACAGAGGGAAAAAGGTAAAAATCCAATTTTTAAAGTTTTTTTTTTGCGATTTTGACCTTGAAGATGAAGTTTTTTGATCTTATATGTTCACAATTTTTGTTCTTTATTCCGAACGATTTGAAAGATATGAGCCTGACAAAATGATCACTTCTTCCACTATCATTACCTGCTGATCTTCAGTGTAAGACGTGGGAAAATATATGAACAACAACCCGTAAATTACATTCAGTGGCAACTCTGGTTCAGCCGGTGCTCTGTAAATATTGCGTTTGCCCAGTGCTCTATGCTAGATGCTAGTACTAGTGCGCATGATTGTGGTTTGTCTGGTTTTCTTCCTTTTAAAGCTATTTTTGAAAATCAAACTATTCGTGCTACAATAATTTTATGCATTTTTAGAGTTTATTTTACTCCATACCAGAAATCATATGATGATAACTTAAACTTCAATATTGACAGTGTCACCAACAACAAAAAAAAACGATCAAAAAAAGAAAAAAATCTGTTACTGGCCATCGATACTGCAGTCTTTGTTGTTGTTGTTTGGGAAAATCAATCGATAATCAATTAAATTTAGCTTAATTGAGTGAAATTGGAGAAATGCCATGGAATATGGTGCAATTTTACATCATGATTTCGAGCACAGATCATGATCCATGCAGCCAATTCATGTGATGCGTTGCCTGCTGCTGTCTTTTCACAATGACGATGAAAATTATGACGAAGTTTGTTGACGATGCTGATAATATAGATGACACTTGGCAGAGGCGAAAGTGTTAATTGACATTTTTCTTTCCTCCATGATTTGGGAAAGTTTTTTGTTTTGTTTCTGTTACATAGACTCATTCATTTACTCGGTTTTCCGAAAACAAAACAATATCATCCACCAGCCTCGTCATCACTTCATTGGCAGCAGCAGCATCTTGACCATGCTCACGTAGAGATAATTGAAAGACTTTTGCTGGATTTCTTGCATTTTTTGTTAATAAATATTTCTTTTTTTTTTTTGTGAAAAACTATTGTTTTTGTTGTTTTTTTTGTATATTTTTCAAGGAAAATTATTCCGATCATAAAAATATTTCAAGTGAAAAGCGAGTAGTATATGAATTAAATGCAGAACTTTGTAGGCAGCGAGAGAGACGAGACGAGGCGTAGTAGGGAAGCGCAGCTATGAAAGGCGAAAAGGAAGGAAAACGCATGCGCAGAGAAACTTCACAAACATTAAATGATTTGAGATACATAAACCTGAAACATTTGTGCGGTCAATCATCTACCACCACTCGCTCACACCGTTCGAGATGTATAGAGTGTGTAAATGATTGAAATGAAATTAATACTGAAGCTTCTCGAAAATTTAGACTTTCTTTTGGCTTCATCATTTGACAAAAGGGGAGACTTAATACGTCGTTGCAGGTGCAGTTATAACAGTAACAATGATGAAACTAATAAAATAGTTTGGAAAACGAAAGACTTAAGGCACATACTAAACCTTAGTCATATAAAATGTCATATATTGGGCCGAATGTAAAATGCGATTTAATTGAAATTTTGGAAACATGAATAACAAGGCTATCCGGGCATTCCCTAAATGTGGGGAAGTTTGCCAAAGGAGTAGAGTATAGTCTAATAAAATTGTTTGTAAAACGAAAGATTTAAGACACAAACCTAGACCTTAGTCACATAAAAAGTCGGCTATCGGGCCGAATGAAAAATGTGTTTTAATTTGAATTATTAAACATGTACAACAAGGTCATACGAATATTCCCGTTGAGTTGGAGAAGTCTCGCACAGGAAGACAGAAACAATTTGTTAAACGAAAGACTTACAACACAAACCTCACGCTCAGTCACATATGAAATGTAAAATGTAGTTTAATATCTGTTAAGATTATAGATTTCCATTCAAATTCCTTAGAAAGAAATAATCGCATTAAAACTACTGAATGTAATTTAAAGTCTATCTGGCGAAAATCTTGGGGAAGAGCTATCAATTGATAATACTGAGAAAAGTTCGGAGGATGACTGCCAGGTGAGAAACTACTCAAACAGCTTTGAATATCATCCTTAATGTTGCACTTCAGAAGTTTGTATATGCAAAAGAGTGTCCTGCACTTGGAGACCTTAGACTGGCAGATTTGAATTTTTGGAAATATGTACAACAATGTCAGACAATCATTATCCTAGAGTTGGGGGAGTCTGGCCCACGAAAACAATTGTGTGCCAAAACCTCAGTCTCAGCCATATAAAATATCCTCTATCATTAGCAGAGTCTAGTGTAAAATGTGTTATAATTCCTATAAAAACTTTACATTTTTAATAAAAAAATAAATGGTTTCCCATTACATCCCATGAAGGGACTGGGGAGAACTTCTCACAATCACTGAGCTGTGCGCTTTCCAGTTTTCACTCACTGATGGGGACCTACAGTTTTACACCGATTCCGAACGGTAATTTGAGAAGATTTTTCATGGCTAGATACTCGATAGTGTCGCCGTCACTATGCGAGGTGACCGCCGCCGAAAGAATTTTTTTTTGAAGGTGGTCAGAGCCGGGTTCGAACCCAGGATCTGATGTACAAGAGCCGCGCACACTACCATTGCACCACCGACGGCCACACTTTTTTTTTACCAAGAAATAAGTACGTGATCAAGAGCAATCAAGTGATAATCGCTGGACCTTTGCCATACAAATCACTACTACCAGAAAAAGAACTCCCCAAGCGGCTTTCGATATCATTATCAAGGTTACTATACAGGATCTTGTATAGGCAAAAAAAGATGTGCTGTACGTAGGTATCCAAGACTGAGAGATTTGGATTTTTGGAAACATGTACTTATACTATATGGTGTACTGAAAATCGAGTTTTTTGAAACTTCAAACGGGAACATCAAGCATTTTTATACGAGAGCATTTATAGTGCCCTACCGGCCAGTGAAGTTTCGATTCCTAGAGAATTTTGCAAAAAAAAATATCACGTGTCAGGATGGACATACATTGGAAAATATATTTAGAAAACATGTACAAAGTTTTTAGAAAGTTTATTTTGACAAAATTTCAAATCAGGAAATATATGCTTGATCAAGGCTTCAAAATGACGCTGTGAAAAAAGGGCCCTATTAAAATTTTCAAAATATATTTATTTTTTTACGACATGATGACACGTCGCGTGAGTCCTAAATTGTTGTGGGAAAATACCAGTATGCTCGACCAGTATGCAATCAGCATCTGCGGCTTTATTGTGCTTTAGCCGGGAAATTCTAGTTCTAACCTCTCTTGGCTTAGGACGGAGACAATCGACGCCATCGCCATGCATTTGCTCAACTTCCTCATCTACATTAGAGTCTGAAGGGGCAAGAAAAGCAGAGAAGTGAACTCTCTATATCCCTAACATACTCGGAATATATGCGATTACCGTCCTTATCTCTGATCCTTGACCGTTGGATTTAATTTTCACTTTTGAGTAGAACTTAAGAGCCCACTCTCTGCGTTTTCTTTACAACCGTTTTTTCTTCCTAAATAACGAGATTCCTTTGTACTTATACCACACGGACGCGGCTTGCGTTGCAACTGACTGAAGCATTGCCATGTATGCAGCATTTTTCATTACTTGCTATGAGGCACTCTTCATCGTACATTGGTTTGTCCTTAAGCGGTACCGAGCAGGTCTCTGCAGCAGTTTTCATAAAGCAGGAATGTGTTCCCACTGCGCTTCAGGGTCATGGTTTGGGTCTCCGTTCAGCACCAGTAGTTGTGTTAGATTATCTGGGTATGCTACGGCTATCTCTGGTAATTAGAGCTTTCCGACGTCCAGCTTTTAATGCGTCTGATTTCGTTCAGATTTATTATGCGTATTGATATTAGTTATGCGAATTGATATTAGCGCCTCGAATCACACGTACGTGCATTATGTGCTTTCCATAAATTTCTAGGTGATCAGTATGGTTGTTTGTTTATTGATCAGGGGATCCCTGGATTTCCTACTACTGACAACCATGTTTTTCGCCGAGGCAAAATCTAACAGTCTCATTCAGTTATCGGCAGTGATGATGTGTAGACTGAATTTAGCGTGATTGGTTTCCTCTGACGGGACATGTACGAAAATTAGGGAACTGTTAAAGTATTTGGCTTTAATGAGAACCGAGTTGAACCTAGATACTACAAGCTGAGAAAAACGGCCTCTGTGACATATTCTCGCAAACATATTCTGCAGGAACCATCTATATGTTTGGAACACTCTTCAAACATTTATATGTTTGCAAGTCTCAAACTCAGATGTATTTAAATGCAAACATTAGCATGTTTACTGACAAATATGTATGCTTTTACGTGGGGACATATGCTTGCTTCATCCCAAACCTCCATTACGTGGATGCATTCGCGTGTTTCCCCAAAACCTCCGTATACTTACGTGGAAACATATGCGTATTTCCTCCGAAACATAATAATATTTAGAAACGAAATATTCTTTTTTTCTTTATTTATTATAATAAATTTTATCAATATATATGCACATTTACTTATAAAGGGTTTTTCAATAAGAGCGCTACAAAAGTTTTTTTAAATAAAACAAAACCGGTTTTAGATACCAATGAAATTCTTTATTCCTGTGAAAGTACGTTCGATGCCATTATGTATGGAACTAGATTTCTTTTGCATGGCCACCACGGGCACGCTTGCAGAAGTCCAGACGCTGAACCCAATTTTCGACGGTTTTCAAGCATACATCGGCCGATACTGCTGCAATTTCACGTTCGATATTCGTACGAAGTTCATCAATCGTCGCTGGCTTGTTGGCATAGACCATAGACTTGACGTAGCCTCACAGGAAATAATCTAACGGCGTCAAATCGCACGACCGAGGCGGCCAATCGACTGGGCCATTTCGTGAGATAACACGTTCACCAAACTTGGTTTCCAATAAATTGATTGTGGCATTCGCTGTGTGGCTTGTGGCGCCGTCCTGTTGGAACCACATGTCCTCCAAGTCCATATTATCCAATTGGGGCCAAAAATATTCGGCTATCGATTCGCATTCACAGTAATGTGCCGGTCTTGATCATCACGGAAGAAGTACGGCCCAATGACGCCGCCGCCCCATAAACCGCTCTAAACCGTAATTTTTTCGGGATGCAATGATGACTCATGGATTATGTGTCGATTGCTGTCTGACCAATAACGCATATTTTGCTTGTTGACGAAGCCATTCAGCCAGAAATGAGCCTCATCGCTGAAGACGATTTTCCGATGAAAATCCGAATCATTTTCAAGTTGTTGCTCAGCCCAATTCACGAACATACGACGCTTATGATGGTCAAGCGGCTTCAGTTCTTGCATCAGTTTGATCTTGTAAGGATGTAGGCCAAGATCTTTTCGCAAAATTCGCCACAACGATGTCACAGAGATGCCCAACGCTTGAGAACGACGTGTGAGAGACACATTTGGGCTTTCTTGAACTGAAGCCCCAGTGGCATCAATATTCCTACGAGCACTTCTTTGTCTCACTGGCACGGGAACATTTTGTACTGTGCCTGTGGATTCAAATTTTTCCACTAGACGCTCAATTGTTTATCTGGTAGGACGATTATGACGACCATAAATTGGACGAAGTGCTCTTAAAGTTAAGGCCACTGACTCAAAATTTCGGTAGAAAATTTTAATAATTTCGACTCGTTGTTGGCTCGTATATCTCTCCATGATAAAATGGCAAACCTTACTGAAGAGAAATGTCAAAAGAGCGGGGAAAAATATGGCGTCGTTTGCTGTCCCTATCGATTTACTTTTGTAGCGTCTCTGTTGAAAAACCCTATATAATTAATACAACAAATTAAAAGATTTAAATGGTTTTTACATTTACTTGTATTGAATGCATTATTTGTTTTGTTTTGAATCTGCTGCTCTGATGTTTCTCCTTCCTTTTTTGTCTCTCAAATGTTTGTCTTCAGAAGGTTTCAACTATGCGTTAGTTATCACTATGCCTTGGTACACGAACAATATACTTATATACAAATCTAGTTCATGCAAGACAAGCGTGTATTAATTACTTGTTTTTTTTATTATATTTCACAAATGGTTTGCCATTCCGATTTTTTCAGTAGAGGCTCGGGCAGAAAAACGGATTGACGTTGTTCCCCTCTCCAGCTTCTTTCCTCAAAATCGTTTCTCACTTTGATAGCACACATAAATATATGCGAAACACATAAACAAAACCCAAAGCAACATCATAAACTACTTAACCGTCCGAGCGCTTGTTTATTCTTTTTCCTGATCAAACGGTTTTTATATCCTCTGTCCGATGAACCATTGGCCACTTAGAGAATAATGCAAAAATATAGATACACATTTACAAGATATACACTCTCGTTGCCCCTCTTTTATTCTCTTGCTCTCGAGAGAGCATTAACGGTGCAAAAAACACGGTTGTATTTGTATCACAAACCCAGATATATTTGGGTCGCAAACACATATGTTATAAATATTAATCTTTGTGTCCAAACATGTAATAAATATTGAATAGCAAACACAATGCGTTTGGGCACAAGTATATTATATTTGCAACAAGCTCCAAACACAAGTAATATTTGCACTCAACCAGCTAAAAACGACAGATTTTTCAGCGTGTAGGTGTCATAGTCTTTTGCCAACTACAAATCTGCAACTAAACTCATGCCATTTCTGATGATTGCTGTAGTATACGCCCTTTTACACTATGACCTGTCCATCGCATTTCCCGGATAAGTATAATTATAGAGGACATTTGCCAGTTGGATAGTGGCGCCGGATCTGTAGAGCGTTCTAACATTCCAAGTGCATATTCGTAAATCGTGGTCCTTATAACATTTCGGGAGGGTTTTATGTTTATGATTCCCATTTCGTATTTTCATTGTCTTTAACAACACAGTGCAACAAAATTAAGATAATTGCCTGGGGTGAATGTCCTTTGCTATGGCTGTCGGTGGTGCAATGGTAGTGTACGCGGCTATTAAATTTCTCCACCTTAAATTTCTTTCGACGGCTTACTGACGGCGACACTACCGAGTGAGTATTTAGCCATGAAAAAGCTTCTCAAAAGCACCTTTCGGAACCGGTGTAAAACTGGTGTAAACCTCTCCCTAATCCCTTCATGGGATGTAACGGGAAGCATTTTTTTTGGAATGATTCCTATATGGAATGAAAGCCTTATGTGAGAATATTAAAACTCCGGAAGGACAGACGCTGATTAGATCTCACTATTTGTTAATGGACTAATGAGATTTTTATTTTGTGTCGAAATAGTATTTGAAAAATTTCCAAAAAAAAAGATATTCAGATGTAGGATACATTTGGTATTTAAATTTAAAATTTAAAACTATTTAAAAAATGGGCGAAATGGACTCAAATGTATATAAATATCCCACTTCGCCTTTTTAAAAATTAACAGGTAACCATTTTATGGAATATTTAACCCTCAAACTGGATATTGTAAACACAGCTTTGGAAAAGTACCAACAGGACCGGCGAAAATTTGAAGATATCGATTCTTGGCTTTGACAACCCTACTGAAATGTTCTGAGCAACATTTTCATGGAATATTTGAATGCTTAAGAGTTCCGTTTTAAGGCACTTTTTTGTCATTTCTCGAAATCGATAAAGAGGATTGAAATGTCATATAAAAAAAAAGTCTCATTCAATTTCACTGAAGTCATCATATCTCGAAAACGCTCCACGGTATTGCGCATTTTTCTAATTCTACATACAGGGTGGAGCGCGGAATTTTGCTTATTTGGGAATGAAATAAAAAAATTATGAACCTTGGAAAAATTTATTTTATATTTTAATTATATTGAACAGTAAGGGAATTTTTAAATTGCATGGTTTGAAATAGTGTATCTGGCAAATGTCGACCTTCGCTATCCACACACTGCTGCATACGTTTTCTGAAGTTTTCATGAACTCCAACAAGCATGTCGACTGGTATTCTGACAATTTCAGCCTCAATATTGTTAATTAGGTCCTCCAAGGTATTGGGGCGGTTGATATACACCTTCGACTTCAGGTAATCTCAAAGGAAACAATCGCATGGGACTAAGTCTGGTGAGAGTGTTGGCCAGTTCATATCACCCCTCAAAGAGATAAGCCGTACAGGAAATTTGGTAACCCTCGCTGTGTGCAGTGGCACTATCCTGTAGGATCCATGTATCCTCTAATTGTATTGCCTCAAAAATCCGATGGAGAGAACGTCTGGAAATGCCTAGAGCAAGTGATTACTTCCGACCAGAGCGTTTCGGAAATTGCAGTACTGCTGCTCTAACTCTCTCGATATTTTGTGGTGTTGTAATCCTTCTCTCAGGGCCCCTTCGTACACATGACGCATTCCCTGCTGTTCTCAATGAAGTTATGCAATTTACAATTGATTGCCGTCCAGGAACACTTCCGCGTGGGGTGACAGCGAATCGAAAACGAAAAGCACGCTGCACTGCAATGATCGAGTGCGCATTTGAAAAATACGCTTCAACACAAAATGACCTCTCCTCACGTGACCAATGCATGATGGTAACTGAAAGGTAGACGAATACAAATCTCCCGTTAGCCACTATAAGCCACGCACACTCTCATCTCTCTCTTCAACCGACAGGGGGCTACGGGGCTAAAGCCCCCCCCAAGAGGGCCCAAAAATCTAATTTGCTTCCACATGTAATTATGTAAATTATGGCACATACCATACATGTGCACAAATGCATTCGCAGTGAGCGTCAAACCATTGCGATTTTTTCAAAACGAATCAAACAAAATACGAATCAAATTTTGGAGAACAAGAGAACAGGGAAAATATAATTCCCATTGTGAAAACTGTTATTTTGTGTGGCCGACAAGGGAGGTATGGACACAGAGACTATGGCGAGTTCAATCCTGAAAGTCCCCCTGAACAGAATGAAGGTAATTTTAGAGCCCTGCTGAGGATGCGGATTGAAGCCGGTGATGAATCACTTACAAAACATTTCCAGTGTGCTAGTAAAAATACAACCTACATAAGCTGCAACATTCAGAATCAAATCATTGAGTCATGTGATAAAATCATAAAAAGCAAAATAGCTATGGAAGTGAATGCTGTCAAACGTTTTTCAGTGCTTGCTGACGAAACATGTGATATTTCTTCAACCGAACAATTTTCCTTGTGCGTCAGGTACGTAAAAAAAGTTAACCATGAATACAAAATCTGTGAGCAGTTCCTTCAGTTCATGCCCCTTAACTCAACCGCGGGACAATCTTTGGCAGATACTGTCTTAAAAGGTTTAGAGGAGTGTCACATCGAAACGAAATATTTGCGTGGACAAGGTTATGATGGTGCTGCAGCTATGAGTGGCAAATTTAAAGGTTCTCAAGCTTACATATCTGAAAAGTACCCTACTGCGCTTTATGTCCACTGTGTTTCTCATTGCTTAAATTTGGCAATAACAAATTCGTGTGCTGTTCCTTCTATTAGAAACTGTTTCGGCACTGTAGAGAAAATTTATGTATTTTTCAACACTCCAAAGAGACAAATTGTGTTGATGAACAAAGTTAGTAGTCTAACACCAGAGAGTCAGAGAAAAACTCAAAGAACTGTGTCCAACCAGATGGGTGCAAAGGCACGAGAGCATTATAACTATGTCTCAAGTTCTCCATCCAGCTGCTGAAGCTCTAGAAGAGATAAGCTTGTGGGACGACAAAGACTCGTCGTCTGGTGCCAATCTCCTTCTGCATTCGGTTCTGCAATCGGAATTCCTAATCGCACTCGTGTCAGCAGAATATCTACTAAGCTTCACGTTGACTCTTAGTAAAACTCTCCAAGCCAGTGATAAAGACCTTGCTTCAGCTGTCGGTCAAGCTGAAAATGTTATTTCTGTGATTGAAAATGTCCGCAGCCAGGCAGAAGAGGAATTCGAGAAGTTATTTCAAATTGTAAATTCTAAATCTGCCTTACTAAATACCGAAATTACTGTTCCTAGGTTGGCCAAAAAACAAACTCAACGAAATAACGTTCCAGCAGAAAGTATAGAAGAGTATTATCGAAGATCAATATTTTTGCCTTGGATTGATTCCTTTGCAAGTCATATCCGTGACAGATTTTTGAAGCACAATAATCTGTTGAAAAAATTATCTTGCCTTCTCCCATCTGATAAAAAACCAATCAATGAATGCATGGATGAATTCTCAAAACTCGCGAAGTTTTACGAAGACGATCTGGAACAAACCAGCTCTTTTGCTACGCAAGCAGAATTCAAGCTATGGAACGAAGCAATCAGAAAATGCAGAGGGTGAAATGCCGAAGAATGCCATTGATGCCCTAAATAGATGCAATGAGCATCTCTATCCCAATGTGTTTGCGTTGCTCAAATTTTTTACAACGCTTCCAGTTTCAACCAGCTCTGCTGAGCGATCTTTCTCAACTTTGAAAAGAATCAAGTCATACCTCCGGAATACGATGGGGAAAATCGCCTAAATGGATTAGCAAACTTAAATATTCACAGAGAAATAGAAGTCAGCCCAGAAGAGGTAATTCCAGTTCTCAATGAAGGGCCTAGGAGGATCAATTTTTTTAATAAATACATTTAGACTGTTTAAACATCGGTATTTGACCTCTTTGATTTGACATAGCTTATCGTTGCAGGCGAAAATTTGGGCGCTAAATAAATTATAGTTTGGATTTATAAAAGATAATTATTTACAATAATTAAAACCGATAATTATATAGTTAATAATATTATAAACGATAATTGTTTTAATGATTGCGTGGAGTATGTGTATGTTAGGGGAAGGGTATAACCACTGAAGTTCATTTGCATTAGCCCCCCCCAGAAAAGTATTCTGGGTGCGCCACTGCTCAGAGTTAGGAAAATTGGATGATCGACTACTGTTGATTTTGTGAGAACTAAGAGAACATCGAAATCATTGAACATTTCCCATATAAAATTATAAAGCACTGACACTGTGTTGTGGACGGAGTGTGGATGTTGGAATTCATGAATGGTTTTAAAAATCGATTATTTTCATTCCTAAATACGAAAAAACTAAATCATTCCACTCAACTTTTATTGAATACTTTCGTTGAGTCATCATACAAAAGACTTAGGACACAAACAATATCTGGTATTTCCAACTTTATTGAAAATTTAAAATTTTATAAAATTTGTTTAAAATATATTGCACTTGTATCAAGTCAAACAAAAATTCTTACGCTGATTCAATAGTTATTTTTTCTAAAATATCAAATCTCAAAAATCTTTTTTTTACTAGAGGAAACAAACGCCAATTTGTTTTTTTTTTACCAAGTGAAAGTCTTATTTGAAATCTTCTTATAATTAGTACAATTGCAATTTAACTTATCTTCTGCTTATTAAGTATCTCTCTCCGTCAAATAACTGACATCACAATGAGGATTATTTCTGTGCACTGTCACTCTACGTTGAAGACCCTAATTTCTTTCTAAATTCAAAGAAGTAGCAGATGCAAAGAAAAGAAAGCAGATGCAAAGAAAAAATGAATTTCCCCTTCTAGAAAATAGTGCAATGACACATGATGACTTCCCAACAACCGCTGTGAGGCGAAATGTTGCTCGAGAAATGTGAAAATAGGAAAACCAGAAGAGGAAAGAGAAGTATATTTTCACACAAAACGAATACTTTCACTGCGGTCAAAAAATAAAAAAAAATATAAATCTATGACTCTGACATTGTGACGCCAATAATGTAGTTGGATGCTGAGCGAGTAGTAGTACGAGTAATCAAATTGCCAGCAATTTTCTTGCTTGCAAACACAAATCTATTGGCTGCTGGCTAAAGAAAGAAACCCAACAACAATGAAAATCGTAGCAATAAAATCAAATTGTACATTTGAGAACATTTCGTGCTATAGTCAAAGCAATTTATTATAGCGAAAATGGTCATTTGGTAATGACAAAGTTGTTCAGATGCTGGCATAGGTGGCGATGGAGAATAGGATGAATATTTCTGTGTTTTTTGACATTGAGGAAGAAGTAAAAGTCTATGCACGAGGGTAGTGTAATAAGGACGAGGGTGATAAAGATAGTTGCGACAGACTACACAAAGCACATTTGGAAAATGCGCTAGAAATATATGTGTACATAGAGGGCGAATTAATAAATCCGTGACTTTTTGAATGAAACACAGTTTTTTTTTGCAAAAAAAAAAAAATATAATTTTTCGACATAATCTCCTTTTAGCCCAATACACTTAGCCCAACGTTTCTCCAATTTTTGTAGCCCGTCCAAAAAAAAAAAACGATTTTTCGAGGTTCATAAAATAGGTATTTGTTTGATCAATAATTTCATCGTTGGAGCCAAATCCCTTTCCACCGAGCCATTTCTTTAGGTTTGGAAATAAGAAATAGTCACTGGGGGCTAAATCCGGAGAATATGGCGGATGAGGTACCAATTCTTAGCCCAATTCGTGGAAGTTAGCCATTGAGACTACACACGTGTGCATCCGTTTGTTTATGGTCAATTGAGAGCAAACGCGGCACCCATCTTGCAGTCAGCTTTCTTAAACCCAACTGATCATTTAAAATCGAAACCACACTGCCATATGAAATGCCTATTGCATCAACAATCTCACGCACTTTTACTGTTCGATCATCCAACACCATATCGTGGATTTTTTCGATATTTTCGGGAGTAGTGACATCAATCAATCGTCATTTGTACTTGTGCGACCGCAACGAAAGTCGGTAAACCATTTTGTTAACATTGAAATCGATGGTGCAGAGTCGTTATAGTATTTATCAAGCTTTTTCTTGGTTTAATTGAAGGTTATTTTTCGCAAAAAATAATATTCAATGAGCAGTCGGAATTCACTTTCTCCCATTTTTAAAAAAAATGCACGAGGTTGTATGATTTGAACAGCTGTTAAACGCAAAGTAAATGACGGAACTTGTTCAAAATTTGACAGTGGTCTAGTAACAGGTGGTACTTGATTAGAGCAGTGTTGCATTTCATATAACTACGAGGGAAGTTCGAAAATCACGGACTTATTGATCCGCCCTCTATATGCTGCTCATCAGGGGTAGGGTAGAACTTCTCAGTGAGCTTTGCGCTTTGTGGTTTTACACTCTCTGAATGGACCCAAAGTTTTACACCGTTTCCGAAAGTGCTTTCAGATATCCAAAGAATCTATTGCTAAGGTGGGAAAAGTCTGGCCTGCAGCCAATCTAGATATCGTTGAGAAGAACTACATGTCGTCCCATCTAAGAGCTCGCGCGTGGGCCATTCTCCTAAGATAGTAAGGAGTTTGTCATATGCCCAATAAGGCCAGTAACCGCGACCTTCCGTCTGCCAATTGGAAGGTTGGAAAGTTACAGAATGCTAAATGACTTCGACGATAAGTCATGTTTGACATTAACTCCGAATCACTGCTGTTTCTTAAAAAAAACTGAAGGCTTCCGATCAGATTCATCTTTGGGTTATAAAACCGGTCAGCAAGCCAAACCTGATCCCATATCTACCAAAGTTACACCGGAATTAGACGGAGTAGAAGACAGGAACCTAGGCAGGACTAAACCTGTGAATACTGCGGAGAAAGTCACTGTCCGAATCAGAGCTCAATGGCGAGACCGCATGTAGCTTCCTGGAATATATCGATGGGGTCAAAAACTCATTAGGAGAGAGGGACGTTGCTGCGAATTCTGAAGCTAACGCAGATATGACAGCCCCTGTGATTACTGAGGGGGATGATATTAAAAATAAATAAATGGTTTCCATTACATCCCATGAAGGAATCGGGGAGAGCTGTTCTCTTTCCAGTTTTATACCTACTGATTGGGATCTTCAGGTTTACACCGATTCCGAACGGTATTTTGAGGAGCTTTTTTTCATGGCTAAATACTCGATAGTGTCGCCATCACTATACGATGTGACCGCCGTCGTAAGAAATTTAAGGTGGTTAGCTCAGGAATCGAACTCAGGATCTCATGTACAAGAGGCGCGCACACTAACCATTGCACCACCGACGCACACTAATTATTGTCCAAATCATAGCTCATTTATAAATCACAGACAGCCAACTAGAAGACAACAGCGACAATGCCAACAATACAGTGGTGGGGAGGGACGTAGCTGCACATATTGACGCTACTACAGACACCACTCTAAAGTTCTGTAGCTCTCTTGCTGTATATACCAATATATGGAGACTATATCGTCTACATAAAAAACCATGGACCAGGAGTTTACGACTGAAGTCTCCTGATTACAAGCTCCTCGTTTTCAAAGCCATAGCCAGGGCAAGAACGTGTATACTTGCCAAGAAATATTTTAATACATTTTTTTATATATCACTATTGCGATGGATACGTTACCGCTAGCAGTCTAGAGATGGACAATGACAACTCCTGGTTAGGGTCAGCATATATGCACTAAGAAGATACTGGACCCCGGCTGTCACTTCTGCTGAGAAAACTATTTGATGAGGTGGGGACGGATAAAGTGGGTCTTGTTCTTTAAGTGGATGCCAATGCGCACCACACAACTTGGGGAAGTAACAATATAAATGATTCTGTAGAAAATTTTTTGGAGTAGGTTGTGTTCACTATCCTCTATATTTGTGAGCAACCCTTTACTATTAAAGAACTGCACAAGGTTCTTAATATCGCCCTTACATCACGCGACACCATTGAGTTGATCAAACCGACCATTGTCACATAAAGTTTTCGTAATCGCAGAACTCCGCCCCTTTGTCGGTTCCAAGAAAGGCTCGTAAAAAAATTAGACCAAGTAACAACAAGGTTTGAATGGTATTATAAACACCATTTCTCTCTCCGAACCAGTTAATAGTTCTGGGGTTGTTGGTCGTACCGATGCTCTCACCTTATTTGATTCCTCATACCCCACCGAGGTAAGAAGAACCTTCGTGGTGGATCAATCATCTGCAAATCCTGAGAAAGTCTTGCAGAAAACTTTTTAATAGAACTAAGTTCTCTAGAATGGAGCGAGACTGGACCATGAACTAAATTATACTTCAGTTAAGAATTTCAGGCAGGAGGCGTTGGAATCATTTCTGCAACGGAATTAAAAACACGTCTTAGACTTCCAACATCTCTAGGATATCTGAAAGGACAAAACGGTTGTGGACGTCGTCGATGGATGAATCGTCAGATCTCCTGCTTATTTTGCAATTTTCGGGATTCTGGTCCGAAAACATAAGTTCGGACTCACCTAACAACCGCGTCATCTCGCACGTTGTGCTAAATATCGTGACGAATTAAACTGAGCAATACTCGTAGAATATTTTAAGACCTACATACAACCTGGTCCTGACGGCATAGTACCAGAGGAATTACAAACAGGACTAAACATTTTGGCTCTCGGCTTATGAAACTTTATACGAGCTACATCAAACTGTCCTACATCTCAGCTAGATGGAGAGAGTGTAAGGTGGTGTTCATTCCGAAAGCGGAGAAATCATCGTATATTAGTCAAAAAAACGTGAGACCAATCGGTTCCTGATCTTTTCTTCTAAAGGTACTCGTATCTGACCCTAGGTACATACGTTCCAGCCATCCAGAAGCCAGCACCCTTACAACAAGGATACATCTACGGAAACAGCACTGCACGGTCTAGTGAGCTTCAGAGAGAAACTTACACAGTGCAACACGAAAAATATAACCGTATACGGACACCACTACGTGATAAAAGACAAAAAAAAAACCCGTGTCTCCCAATTTTGCCCAAAGTCATGCACTTTTTTTATGGGTCACCAAAGATTTGCTCCCTCGGTGTAATTTTTGCAAAAAGTGATCATTTTGTCAGGCTCATATCTTGCAAACCGTTCGGAATTTTGATTTACTCTCTGAGGGAAAGTTGTAGCTCTTGTTATAAATTAAATAAAACCTAAACGCTACATAAGCGCTACCCAAACGGTGTTGAGAATCATTTTTAGGAAGTTCATATACTCTAGAAAGTTGTTTATTGAGACCTTAGGTACATATGGTTGATTATTTCCTTGAATTTTGAACGGTTTGCTACCTATGGACCTGAACAGGGGGATAAAGGTAAAGGAAAAAGGAAAAAGATTTTGACCTTGAAGATGAAGTTTTTATGATTATATATCTACACAATTTTTGTTCCTTATGACAAGAGCTACAACGTGTATAAAAAATAACGAAAATTTCATGAACCGAAAATTTCGTTCACATTCCATTTCCGTAGTACTCAGTTCTTTTGCGAAAATTTGGTAAACAAATTCAATTACAGGGTTGTTACGCCAATGTTATTTCGTACGAAAATAATTGTTTGATAATTGTTTGTGACCGGAATTTTGACATTTCGATTATTTTAACAAACAAAAGTAACACGACGTGGGTTAAAAATAAAATGGAGTGCGAAAAGGAATTATTAATGAAATATTTGCAAGGTAACTCAGAGATATGTGGCAACTCTTTGTAACGAAATTTTCCGTTTAGAGATAATTGGCAAAATTTCGTACCAAAATTTCCCAAGAACTGAATACGAGGCTTTAGCGGTTAAGTGAATAAACAAAATAATCATTTCTGGGGCACCGAAAATCCATGTATCACCTACGAAGAACCATTACACCAGTGTTGTTTACGCTGTGGAGTCATCGGGTCATTTTTTTTGGGAACGCCGCGGGCCAAACGACGACTGTGGACGGCGCGTGCGATATAGAGCCATGATTACCGAATTTTTCCTTCCTCAATTAGATAAATTGGGACTTAAGAACATGTGGTTCCAACAGGACGGAGCAACGGCGCACACTGCTCGAGCCACAACCGATATTTTGAATGAAGCATTCTCGTTTTAATGATTTGCACTGCATTACCCGATTTAACCTTTCCAAACTTCGCTTTATGGGGGTTCTTGAAGTCTCAGGTTTACGTCAACAAGCCTCAGACTCTTGAAGCCGTTAAGGAAAACATTCGCCAAGAATGCGAGAAACTGTAGCCCGAAGTTCTGGCAAGAGTGATGGAAAATGCCATAAAACGAGCCGCGGCAACTTGGCAGATATCATTTTCTCAACTTGATGGAATAATTTCTAATGGAATAAATAAACAAATTTCACAAGACGAACCAAAGTTTTTCATTAAAAAATCAATGAGTGTTCGAACTCCTTTTGTTTCGATTTCTATGAACACATTAGTAAATCGTCGCTGCGCCAACGAAAAGGGTTATGTGTAATTTTTTGAAAAAAAATTTATTGCACAATTGAAAACCATTTGTATTTACACATACGCTCACCCAGGTCTTTCTTGATATTTGCATCGGCTTCGAAGTTTGTTGTAGAACAAATGTTACGAGAAAATTTTAGTTTTTTTGCTTTCCTGAAAAGTTAATAAAAACCACATAGCTGTTTTCAATGGCGAAGCGACGAAATGTTACATTGAAAAATAAAAAAAATAATAGTTTTTGTGCAAACTGCTTGTTTCGTTTTTATTTTACCACAAACAGAGCGACGACAAAAAGTATTGAATACTGTAGAAAACTTATTGCACTCCTTTTCCGCTCTCTGAGTAAAAGAGCATAAACGAGTCTTTTCTCTTTATAGAATATTTCAATGTAAATGCACCATGCAATTACATAAAACAATACCAAAAGTATAAATGTTTCAAAAGGCATCAATGTTTCACATCAAAATTATGAATGGACCAAGTTATGACAAAAAGTGAGTAAAGCGTTTTGAATCATTCGCCAGATATTGCCAGTGCTTTTGAGTCATACAATTCGTTTCATGAGTTCTCTATACTATTCAATACTCTTTGGCGACGACGACCTGCTTGTTTGTTCGCTGCCGCTACATCAATTACATCATACTTATTTTCAGGCAGAGACTATTGTTGTACAACAACCACGTATGTGATGCTAACGCTGTTTGTGGTTTGCATGTGTTCATTTTGATAGATTGCCCTACCCGTGCCTATAGATGTTAACACATCATAAAAATTACTGCAAAAGAACATCGGGTGATTACTTTTACGCCAACTTGTACAAATAATATCAAGAGTTGTCACCACACATATCTGTGGTAAACGACATACATTGGGGATAACTTAAGTGGTAACTTTTGTGGACGTCAGTGGTTCAATTGTAGTGTTCGCGGCGTTTGTACATGAGAACGTGGGTTTGATCCCTGCTGTGACTATCTTACATTTCTTTCGACGGCAGTCACCTCGCTGTTCGGACCGGGTGTACAATTGTAGGGTCCAATCAAAGAGGGTAAAACTGGAAAGCGCTGGTTGTGAGAATCTCTCCCCAAACCCTTCGTGGGATGTAATGGGAGACCATTCCTTTTGCATAGAATACAAAATATTGTTGATTTTTCTCTCATGTAATTTAGAGCCAAAACTGGACGTGATGTAACTTATGTGCCAACCCTCTTCCCAAATTATTCTGATTATTTCTGTTCTGTGATGTTGTTATTGTCACGCTAACTTCTTTAGTTTTTCTTCTGCTTTTCTGGGGGTTTCACCGTCAGTTTATGTCGATGTGTCTGTTGTCTGTTGCCTGTTGTATTTTTTTTATTGCATTTTTCAGCTTCCTTGCTAGCATTTAGAGTTTTTCTCTTTCACAATGGCTTTAAGGCTTGATATTAATGTTTTCTTCTATTTGGCTTATATGAGTTTTATGTTTTTTGTCTATTGGCCACATAAAGTTGATGGCCATTTGGTTGGTTTTTATATACATACATACATTCATCCATCCATATGTATATCTCTGATGTACTTGATCTTTAACGTAATGCTTGACATACTTTGCCTTTAGAAAAATAACCAACAAGCAACAACTTGTTGCAACAAACGAAACAATCTTGAAAATTGAGGAAAACGCTAGAGCTTCCAATAGATGCAACATACAAAAACAAAAGCAGCAACAATATGGCCAACAACAACAACAACAAAATCCGAGACGATCTTCTACAGTTGGCGGATAATGGCTTTGACTGTATATTCAAAAGTTCAAGTGAAAATCTTTATGTATATTTTCTATTTCTACTTTTGCCAAAACGAGAAAGTTGTACGTACACAAAATTCAACAGCAGCAGCAACATTACAAACTGACAACATCAGCATTAGCAACAGCAACAGCAACAGCAATAATAATAATAACAACAACAACAACTACAGCAACAGCATAGCCGGCAACAATTGCTTTTATTTGCAATTCATAATTCTTAACTGCATGTAATGGGGGTTATTTTGAAAAACGTCAAGTGATTGATAGGCCATTGAACCAGCAATGTAGATCGTGGAATCATTCACAAATCACGTGGTAGAAGTACTAAAGTTAAGTGGTTATCTTAGTTTAGGTATACGGTAGAAGTGGCTGTCACTGTGGACACATTTAGTTCAACGAGGACCGTTTGCATTCCCCGTGAGGTTATGATCCGTCCCCATCGTTGAACCTGTAAATGGACTTGGTATCGTTAATGGGGGGAAAGCTTCTGAAATCCCATTCGCAGTTGGTGTAAAGATGTAGGTCCCTTGTCAGTAAGTCTAAATGTGGAAAATGCACAGCTCACTTATTGTGGGAAGCTTTAGCCTATCCCTTTATAGGACGTAATGCAAAAATGACTGGTAGGTATCCATCCCAGAGTTCCAGGAGTTGGCTGAAAAAGGGAGGCATATAAGTGTCTCACTACTAATTCCTGTTACAATCAGTGCTCTGTAAAATTGTCCTAAGATCTTAACTCCCTGAATGTGTGTTAGATCCATCGTGAAGTAAGATCCTAGGCATTGTCTCCAACTCGCACAAAAGGGCGAGTAGTAGCTTAAAAGGTTTTCGATGCTCTCGTTACCATGAGCAGCGAGTGGAGCCTACCCGATATTATCGGTGGCAGCTGCTGAACCCATTGGTGGTTGGCGTCGGCTGACCCCGGCCTGAAAACGCCTCAAAGTGTTTGTTTTGGCGGCTATCTTGGGGAGAGTACGATATCCGAGGTCTCTCGTCCCAAAGTAAGACAGAACAAATTTTCGGAAGAAATTAAGAAATTATGACGGAACCTATTTTAGAGCCACCCCAGAAGAGAAGATCCCTAAGTCAGGCCTCGCTGAAAGCCAGCGTTGTTAAGCCCGGCTGCATAAAGTTATACCCTTAATATCTCCGGTGCTTAAAGTTATCCATTATTTTGATTTAAAATATTCTGCTTACTTTGAGCTGCTCTCCAAAACCTAGATATCGAATAGATATCCTATTCTTCTTCTTGGTCCTGTCTTCTTTTCAATCCAAGAACGGGGATGGTGACAGCAAACGGCTTGAAATCGGCGGGACGTTTTCATTTTGGCGGGTTCTTTCTCCTTCTTTACCAATTCATTATGGCTGCAGCTTAATTGTAAGTGATCGACAAATACATTTCAGCCGATCTAAGCCAATGACATAAGAAGTTGGTTGGTTGGCTGAAAAGGCTGCAAGACAGCACGCTGTCTAGCACACTTAGCCTAAAGAAGCCCATTGTGATACCTGCAGTTTCCTCTATAGCAACTATTGACTAGTCGTCTAGCCAATTTGCCCTTTCAATGAATTTGTCTATAAGACCTACAGGAATATCCTCTAGGGCTACGATGCTAACTAAATGTGTTCCGAATATCCTACTTCTCAGTCCTGCCAGAGCAGGGTAATCCAAGAGAAGGTGTTTCGTCGTTTCCTCGTCCTCTTCCATGTAGCATCTACAGTGAGTGGAGTTTCCATGTCCCAATCTTAGGTCGTGTTTTCCTACAAGACAATGTCCCGTAAGAGTTCCTATCATTGTGGATAACCTACCTCTCGGCAAGTTAAGTAGTTGCCTAGTACCTAGTAACAGCGGTATATTTCTAGCCATGTGCGCCGATAGTGGCGCAGCTCTGATTATCCAAGTCAGGGCGCATGTGCGCATATTAAACAGTTTCCAGTGATCAAAGCTACTACCATCGATATATCTTTTCGACGAATGGATATCAAGTTTGGCTTATGATTTAGATCATAATTTGGTCATACTTCCCTTCCGAACCTGTACTTTGAGCCTTCAGAACATCTATCTATCAGGTTCGGTTTAGCTCATGAAATGGCATGCAAAATGGGACATACCCATATCCTATATATCCAGTGGAATGGGTAAAAATGTAAATGGTTTTCCGTTACATCCCATGAAAGGATTATGGAGAGCTTCTCACAACCAGTGAGCTGTAGGCGTTCTAAGTTTACACTCACTGATTGGGACCTACAGTTTTACCCCGGTTCTGAATGATATTTTGAAAAGCTTTTACATGGCTAAATACTCGATAGAAATAAATTTAAGGTGGTCAGAGTAGGGATCTAACCAACGTCCTCATTCATAAGAGCCGCGGTCACAAGGAACGGGTAAGTTACACCCTAATCTCGCCAGCTCATCTGTTCTGTGCTTCCCTGTATTGATCCTGTGCCTCGGCACCCATATAAGGTGGATATCGAATTGCTCATATAGAGATGCACGACAGTTCCCACATAAAACATTGCTGTGATCTTATAGCAGCCTGACCACCGGAGTATATGTTGTCCCGGCCGGTGACGTCGTTTCGTCCTAGCTAAAAGGCAACTTCTCCGATTGTCCGATTCTCCCTGTAAGACACAACAATGGCGTGATAGCCTTTGGGCAATGTCTTGACCCTTCTCTGCAGAATAGATTCCAAACCCTACTTTGCCATCTAGTTTGGAGCCATTAGTGTAGAACCCTAAATAGTTTGTGTTACTTGGTGGGTGTCTCGTCCGTCCAGTTCTATCTGTCCGCGATATGAGTGGTGAAGTTTCTCTCAACGATTGAAGTAGGTGTCTGTAATCCACTACTATTGTGGATTTTTAATCTCTATCTGTCCGGGATATGAGTGGTGAAGTTTCTCTCAACGGTTGAAGTGGGTGTCTGTAATCCACTACAATTGTGGATTTTGAATCTCTCTCTCCATCGCGAGGAATGTCTTAGTCAAATTTCTGATATTGCAGTCATTTGTCTTCCCAGAAAATCTAGTAGTAACAGCGAAGAGAACCCCTTAACCTTCAGTAGTGATAGTGCAAAGGGCACCCATAATATACAGCCCTGGAACACATGTCTGCATGTGTGATTTGTGATTGATGATTTTTTTTGTGATTTCCCCTGTACTACAATTGCAATGTCGTCATCCTATGCTACGACTGTGAAACCTGATCCAGTAAACCTGAAACAGTATCCAGTGATAAATTCCAGAGAAGCGGAGCGAAGATTCTCCCTGAGGAGTTCATCCACTTATATTTCGAATTAAAGTCGTGTTACCCATGAACGAGATTGTTCGTCTTCGCGTAAGACGTAAGATCACATTAGTGATCCCCTGGTCAATACAAAGTGCCGATAGAGCCGATTTTATCAATCTCGATAAGTCGTTGGGGCATCCTCATTCCTTTACATGAATAGAGCTCACTGGAATGCTCAGACCGGATTACACTTTGGCCGAACCCCTCTTTGACAAGAAGTACTACTCGTTTATATCTGATAGATCAGGAAGGAAAGGCAACATCCGTGGACATAAGAGGTTTTAGAACTTCTATACAAAGGGTTCAAAACTGGAGCCTACTTTAGCGGCTTTGGTATCTGTTCTAAAGACTTAGGGGCATCCACTGCGAAAAGATTGTCTGATCACTGAAGTGTCGAAAAGACAGAAATCTTAGCTACTAGAGAATTAGAGGGATGACTTAGAAATAATATTCTGACTAAAGTCGGAATTAATATTTTCTCTGATTGTCAAGCTGCCATTAAGGAAACTGTCTTCCTGAATTTGAGAACTGCCCACGACTGTCGCAGATCTCTTAATGAGACGGCTGAACAGTTTAATATTCAGCTGATTTAGGTGCCGGCCCACAGGGAGATACCAGGGAACTACAATGCAGCTGACATTGATAGACTTAAGAATACCCTACATGCTCCAGGATAATTTGAAGATATGGGGATGCTTCTAGAAACTTCCAAACTCTTCTTGTGTAATTGTGTCCTTATGGCAACTAACGGTAGGTGTGTACATTCCAAGCTGATGTGGCTCCGCCTAGACTTGAAACTCACTAAGCCCGGCTTTCGTTATCGAGACCGGACGTCTCTATTATCGTGTCAGTCACGAGGGGTGAGTGTCTCATTCGACGGCACGCAGGGAGCCTAAAAGTGTTGAGAAATGATTTTTGCCGAAGCTGTGGTGACGAAAAGGAGTAGGAGTCAAGAGAATACCTTCTGTGTCTGTACCCGCTCTTTCCAGAAGGCGTCAGGCTATACTATTATTTGGGAAGTTAGCAAATCTATCTGATTTTAGAATCCGCCAACGCTAGAGCATTTTAAAGCAATCAAACTGGTTCAACGGGACGGAGTAGGAAAGTCTCATCTTTTTGCTGCTGTTCCTGCACTGAAAGAAAAACGCTTAGACGTATGGATGAAACATTTTCGTTAATGTTTTTACGTTGTTACAGTGAAAAGTGTCGTATATCCGACAATTTGGTAGTCGCTGCAAGGAAAAATTTCATACTTAACTTCTTTGACAATTTTTCATTTCGTTGCTGCAACAACTTACTTTTTGTTCCTGCAACAATTTTATTTAATTTGAATTTTGTAGAAAAATGGGTTGAAAATTAAATTTATTTAGTTTTAAACTACTAATATTTGGTTTATCTCTTACTTTTTATAGTTTATATTTATTATATATATATTTTGGAGGTTTGTCAAGATTTTTAGTTGACGAAACAATTTCGTTATTGCAACGAAACTAATTTTTGTGATGGTATAGAGAGAGAAGCAGTCGAGCGTGAAAAAGAAGCCAGTAAGAGAAAATGGTGAGCGTGTGTTTCGCCATAGTAACGAACAATTTGTAGTTGATGACCACATTTTCATAGCGGGAATGAAACGTTACGTTAGCTCACTTTCGATGAAAAAAATTGTTGGGTTGATGAACATTTTCATCCGTGTGACGATGTAAGCCTGAAAAAATTAAAAACTGTATCAAATCGCCCTTGAAATGTTGGCAAATACAAAGCTGGAACCAATGTAGATGAATGACTTGGAAGAATGCGTTAGTAACTTCAAGCGCTTGGGCGGTGAGATATGTAAAGTGTACCCAGATATCCTATTGGCTGCTATGGAATACCTTAGTTTTAATGGAATTTATTCAGAGCCTTCAAGAATCTTAAAGGATATAAATCATTTGTAACAATTGATATTTATCCAGCGAAATTGGAGTACATAATACTATTGATGGTCTATCCTATGTGTGCTGCGTTTTACAAAATCACCCCCAAATCATCACATCTTTCCCCTAAAACTGCTTCTATTTGTGGAGAATTTCGTCTTGTCTTAAGTTGGGTTTCTACGATTTTTGTTGTTGCGTTTTTTGTAAGTTAGAAATTGTTTATTAGTAATTGACTTCCTGTTCCACATAGATTTTCAGCTGGAAAAAAAGTAACTCCTCACTCACTTTAAAAAGTGCATTGTCAGTGTTAAATCTGCCGGGGTTGTTGTCTTCGTTGTCGTCGTTAGTTGGTGCTTTTTTCTCTGTCGTTTTGGTGTTAAGTGTTTCCCATTGTGCCTCTGAGGTGGAAATGTAAAAGAAAATGCTAAAGAAAAAGGAAAAAAAACAGATTTCAATTGAAATTTCAATGACCCACATTAATTTGAATAAAAATTGCAGTTTTCTTTCCTTTAAGACGACCTGGTAAATTCTAGTAGAAGATGGCAGAGAGTGGGTGATTTAAGAGTCTTAAAACCCCACTCCTAATTTAATGGATTCAGATTCAGATTTAGATGCAATTTTGGATACTGCTGCTGGTGCGATTTATTAGTTTTACTGTTCGTTTCGAGTGTTGTACTCTTTGTGGCTGTTCTAGTGCGTGGGTTTGGTGAGTATTTGGGGTTTGATATGGACCAGTGATTCCCAAACAATTCAAGTTAATATTGTCTATAATGTAAAGGCCATTTCCATGTATCTTTTGGACAATAGTGAAATGTTTTTGAATTACAAACAAAAAATCAAGTTTGTGTCTTAAGTTTTTTGTTTGCGATACGTAGTGTAGTGAGTGCTGTAAATGTTTTGTCAGAATTGGGGATTTATAAGATTTAGGTTAAGCAAATGGCTGTAGAATTAATGTAGGAATATGGAAAATTATCCGAAAACCTTTACTACAGCAGCCTAAAGCCAAGCCAACGTTATTACCACAAAAATTGAAACTTTTTCATATATACTCGTATATTTAATAGCCTACAAGTCTACAGAGATAAAGATAAATAAATAAATAAATGGTTTCCCATTACATCCCATGAAGGGACTGGGGAGAACTTCTCACAATCACTGAGCTGTGCGCTTTCCAGTTTTCACTCACTGATTGGGACCTACAGTTTTACACCGATTCCGAACGGTAATTTGAGAAGCTTTTTCATGGCTAGATACTCGGTAGTGTCGCCGTCACTATGCGAGGTGACCGCCGCCGAAAGAAATTGTAAGGTGGTCAGAGCCGGGTTCGAACCCAGGATCTCATGTACAAGAGCCGCGCACACTAACCATTGCACCACCGACGGCCACAGAGATAAAGATACTGCATGTTAAAAATGCCTTCAGGAAAAATTCTTCAGCAAACAGTTGAAGATTCTCGTCCTACCACCCAGTCAAGGCAGAGTCAAAACCACCATTCCTTTGCACTGTTGCAGACCCTCTGACATTTGGCGTAAGTTACTGCATCTATTCTTGAGAGTAGATTTTGATTAAAAAGCCCACTATTTATTCGTACACAAATACATAGATAGAACATACATACCTATGCAATACACATTCCTATACAAATACAAACTACAGTGCGCAACTGGTGAATTGTATGACTTTTTGTGGTTGTAGAGAGACTTTCTCCTTGCAATTATTTTGTTTAATATCTCGTATCAACTCTGTCTTTTATATTGTGGCTGTCGTTGTAGCTGTTTCTTTTTCTTTCCAGATTCTAATGGCATCAAATGTGCGGTTGTTTGGTTGGTTAGTCATGTTGATATGTGACAGAGGAAAAAGAGTTTGTCGTTTGTGTGTCTTTTGTTTGTTTGTGAATTATGATTACCTATATTTGATGTTAAGGTGATTTATGTGAATAAATGTTATCATTACGATGCATTCTCTATTGTTTGTAGGTGAAAATACTACCCAGGTTTTACTTTTGACCCATATTTTCCAACTCCCAAAGAATGTGAATGACGCGTTTCCAGAGGCAGCGACACATAGTACGTAGAATTGAGGCTTGGCGGAGTCTGGCTTGCTGGTCGTTATTGTATGGAGGTGGCGGTTGGTTTTTTTTTTGTTGAAGAATAATCTTGTTGGGGTTTAAGAATTATTTGTATAAGATTGACTACAGAAAATGGTGTTGGAGTAAAATTTTAAAATTACTTTATTGTTATTATGCTAACTACAACACACGCTGTTGGGATATGGGAGAGGGAAGAAGTTAAAGACAACATCCCATGAAAGGATAAATGCAAGCGGTGATCAGGACATACGATTGTACACCGAATACCAAGGGTTAATATTATTGAGGATTAGGATACGGTCAATATGATCACTAGACAAGATGACCGTGACGAAAAAATAAAAGATGGTTAGAGCGGAGATTCAACCCTATTTCTCATGCATGCTAACAATTGCTTTTGGTTTATGGAACCCAAAGAGTGTAATAAAAAGCTTACTTAATTACTTATCCGCTCTCGCACAACCTCCGGGGGTCAGAGACCTTACAAAACGAAGATAACATATTTCGCCAACCAGTTCGATTTTGAGCTTTATCTATCTAGTAGGTAATTCCAAGTGCACGCAGACATTGGTTCTTGGTCTTCCTATTTTTCGTCTGCCGTCGAGTTCGGTTTCGAAAACCCTTCGAGCTGGTTCGTCTTCATCCATGGCCCACCCAGCGCAATCGCGTTATTTTGACCCGCTTCAATATGTCAATGTCGGGATATAGCTCATATTGCTCCTGGTTCATGCGTCGCCGATACTCGCCGTTATGCACTATAGGGCCATACATTTTCCGGAGTATTTTTATCTCGAAGTCACCTACAGATGTTTCGTCTGCTTGCGATAGGACCCAAGATTCTGCGCCATAAAGCAATGCTGGTTGTATGAAAGTCTGGTACAGCTGGACTTTTTTACTCGAGAGAGGGCTATATCTCTAAAGTGCTTGCTTAGCAAAAAAATAACATTTATTCGCAAGCACAATTCTCCACTTGATCTCAAGGCTAACGTTGTTGTTTTTGTTTATGGCAGATCCCAGGTATATAAATTCGTCCACTACTTCGATATTATAACGGTTATCAACGTTCACGCTTTGGTCTAATCGCATAGAGGCCTTGCTCGTTGAACCCAATAATTTTATCTTGTCCCCATTTACTGTCAGACCCACTTTTGCTGACTCCTTCTCAATTCCCGAAAAAACCGCAGTAACTTCTCTAATTGTGCGCCCAATGATATCTATATCATCAGTATACGCGAGCAGTATGTGACTTTTGCTGCTGATGGTTTTATTCATATTGACTGCAGCTTTTCTCATAATGATCTCCATTAAGATGTTAAAGAGATCGCACGATAGGGTGTCGCCTTGCCTGAGGCCTCGCTTAGTTTCGAAATGTTCAGTAAGATCCTTACCAACTTTTACTGTACCAAGCTCAGACATTGTAGAGTTTATTCGGTATCGAAATATCGAAGGCCGCCTTATGATCGACAAATAGATGATAGGTGTCGATTTATATTTCGTGGGTCTTCTCCAGGTTTTGGCGTAGCATGAAAATCTGGTCAATTGTCGATTTTCCAGGCCTGAAGCGACACTGGTATGGTCCAATCAGTTCAGCGATAATTGGTTTTAATCTGTCGCACATGATACTTGATAGAACCTTATATGCTATGGATAAAAGGATTATTCCACGGTAGTTGGCACAGAGACTCGGGTCACCTTTTATAAATATGGGACATAGTACACTGAGACTCCAATCGCCGGGCATGCATTCATATAACCAACTTTTGCTAAAGAGCTGATGCATGCACCTTATCAGCTCATCGCCGCCAGCTTTAAACAGCTCCGCCGGTAATCCATCGGCTCCTGCGGCTTTGTTGTTCTTAAGCCGGGCAATAGCTGTTCTGACCTCGTCTTGGTTAAGAGGGGGGCAATCGACGTCGTCGTCCAAATTTAGGTCGATTGTCTTGTTAATGGATATCTCAGGTACCAGTAGCGCAGAGAAATGATCTCTCCATATTCCCAACATACTGTGCACATCTGCGATGAGATTTCCGTCCTTATCTTAACAGAAGGGGCCCTGAACCATGTCTATTAGTTCCGTTTTTGACTTTTTGGTAGAATTTTCGGGCTTCGTTCTTCCTTCTGTAAGACTTTTTTTTTCTCACTCTCGCGCTTTCTCCACTGCCGTTTTGTAAGCCAAAAGAGACGGTTTACCTCCTTTCTTTTCTCCCTATACCGCTCAGTCGTAGCTCGCGTTGGAATTGACTGAAGCATTACCATGCGTGCAGCGTTCTTTTCATCATTTGCAATGCGACACTCTTCATCGTACCATGGTTTGTTGCGAAACGGTTTTTCAAAACCAAGTACGGTTGTTGCGGCAGTTTTTAAAGAGTCGGAAATGGGTTTCCACTGCGCTTCAGGATCGTTATGGGGAGGGGGTGGGTTCTGTGCGAAAAGTTGCGAGAGCTTCCTTGAGTAGGCTGTGGCTACCTCTGGTAATTGCAGCTTTCCGTTGTCTAGCTTTCTCTGCGTTTGCTTTCGTACGATTTTCTCCCTAATTAATCTTGTGCGAACCTGTGCTGCTACCAGGTAGTGATCAGAATCGATGTTAGCTTCTATGATAACTCGTAGGTCAATTACACCATCAATTACCACGTTATCAATTTGGTTCTTCGGCTTTTTTATCAGGGGATACCCAAGTAGTCTTGTGGATGTCTTTATGTCAATCATATCAAAGTCTCAGTCTCATACCGTTGTCGGAACTGTCAGTATGTATACTGAAATTGCCAATAGTTGGATGAAACACATTTTGCCTGCCTACTTTACCATTAAAATCTCCTAGTACCATCTGAATGTCATGGCCAGGGCAGTGGTCATATGTTTCCTCTAGGAAACATGATGTCTTTGGCATCATCATATTTCTCTTTTAGGGAAATATAAAAATATTTCGCTTTTGTGCGGATTGTGGCGATACGTTCACTCACAGGATTGAACTTAGAGACTAGATGTCGCAATCTTTTGCCAACTACAAATCCGCAGACAAATTCATGTTTTTTCTCATGGCAACTGTAGTATATGTTGCAGTTTCTTTTTCTTATGCAGCCATGTCCTGTCCAACGCATTTCCTGAATAGCGGTAATGTCAGCCTTGTAACTTTCGAGGATATCTGCCAATTGGGTGCTTGCACCACATCTATATTGAGTTCTTACATTCAAAGCGCATATCCGTAAATCGTGGTTCTTATAACGTTTGCGGGGGTCATCAGCAAATAGGGGTTGTTTATGTTTTCTCTTTCGTTCTTGTATTTTCACTGCCATTATGAACTGTGGCGGGAGACTCAGTCCACCGGGTTTTTGAATTTGACCTACTGCCAGGATATTTGATTGCAGGCACCCATTATGGATCAGACGTTGACAAGGATGCAATATGTCGAACCTGCATTTTCTTATTTTGGTTTCTATCCGCCGTTGGGCCGTATGGGTGGCTCATCCGCCTTCTAAGAACAAAAGAATATGTCCGATAGCTTGATAAGCTTCTGTGACATCAGTCACCTACTAAGCCTGAGACTCATCAGTGATCGCATAGCAAATCAGGCTGCTCATTTGTTTCGCCTTCTCACTCTAGCTAGCTAACGGAGGTTTTCGATAAAGCCATCGATCAGGACATACCGTGTGGACGTAGTCAGCTGCTTGGACTGTCCCATGACGGAATAATTTCTGGTTACTCCAAAGTCAGAAACTTCCATGAACAAAATATGCGCGTTGACCAGTCTCCAAGTGAACCCCCAAGTGTAGAACAGTCGGAAGAGATTTGTGTATCGGATGGAAAATTTTCTCCAAATGGCCTCATTGCAATTCACATAATGGCTCCATTGAAAGCACGACACTTCGCCACTTTTATCTAAACCCTCAATGCCACAAACCGCTGTGTCGCTTCTGTTGTTGTCGCCCCTCCGATCACAATTCATAATTCTAAAATTGATATTTCTTGACTTTTAAAACTTCTAACTCTAAAATGCACTTTTGCCACGCCGCGTCGTCAACAAACAAAAAATCTACAATCCAGCTTTAAATGGACATTCTTCGTCGTCAGTACTATACATGTATCAATTTATATCCTTCAAGCACCAAAATACACTTCTGCAACACCCCTCCGCCCAAAAACCGAAAATTTTAAAACCGAAATTAAATTGAAACGGATCTTCCTCGGCGTTGGTAGTATACTTTAAATGTGTGCAGCAATTTTCAGTCTTCTGGCTCCTAAAAATACATTTGCCACGCCTATCCCCAAATTGTAGCGTCAACTAGCTAGTCCAATTCTGAATCTAAACGACCTAAGGATTCACACAAATATACACAACATTTGTTATCAAAATCGACCCAAACATATAAGAAATATATATGTATGTGTATGTATGTGTAAAGATATATATTGGTATATGTGATATATATATGTATATACGCTGAAGAAAACGACCTCTGTAACACATTCTCCTAAAGATTTTCTGCAGGAACCATGTACTTGTTTGAAACACACTTCAAATATTCATATGTTTGCAAGTCCCAAACACACTTGTATTTAACTGTAAATAGTAGCATGTTTACTGGCAAACATGTATGCATTTACGGGGACACATATGCATTGTTCATCCTAAACATCCATATAGTTACTTAATAATATTTAGAAACGAATTATTCTTTGTATTTAATATATTTGTATTATTTATTATAATTAATTTTATCATTTATAAATTTATATTTACATTTATAATACATTTATAAATAATTAATACAAAAAATTAAAATAAAATAAAATAAAATAATTTAAAATATATACAACAAAATTGACCTCGAGCCTAATTATTTATTAATTAAGATCTAAAAATTAAAATATTTAAAATTACCCTTTTTACATTTACTTGCATTGAATGCATTACTTTTTTTTATGAAATGACAATCTACTGCTCTTTTGCTTCTCATTTCTTTGTTGTCTCTCACGTTTATGTTTTCAGAAGGTTTCTGCTATGCGTTGGTACACAAAAAATATACTTGTAAACAAATCTATGCAAGACAAGCGTATATTAATTACTTGGTTTTTTTTATTATATTTCACAAATAGTCCGCCATTCCAACTTTTTCAGTAGAGGCTTTGGCAAGAAAACGGCTTCACGTTGGTGGCCTTTCCAGTTTCTCTCCTCAAAATCGTTTCTCACTTTGATAGCATACATAAATATATGCGAAACACATACACAAAACCCAAAGCAACATCACAAACCATTTAACCGTCCGAGCCTTTGTTTATTCTTTTCTCCCGGACCCATCGCTTTCGATGTCCTCTATCCTCTGTCCGATGAACCGTGACGAACCATCAACTGCATATTTACACGCTCATTCAGGAATATTTATGACTCTCTGACTAAGAGAACAATGCAAAAATACCGATACACAATTACAAGATACTCTCTCGTTGTCCCTCTTTTATTCTCTTGCTCTCGAGAGAAACAGTGCAATAAACATAGCTGTATTTGGATCGGAAACACATATATAGTTGGGTCGCAAACACGTAATATTGAATAGCAAACACAATGTATTTGGACACAAGTAAAATATATTTGCGACAAACTCCAAACAAACGTTATATTTGCATCTAAACAACAAAAAACGACAGATTTTTCAGCGTGTATATTTTTCCGCTATTCTCTATCCATTTCGCATATATCGACAAAAGGTAATGCTGCATGGATGTTTGAAGAATAAACTTGACGAGTCATGGTAGGTTAAGGAAAGTTTGTTCAAAGACCAGACAAGAAATTCTTGCACCAGACAAAAGGCCTTTAACTAGAGCAATGTAGGTCATGACTTCGTGATGAGCGACGGTTACTTACGGTAAAGGTTATCGTTCGTTTATTACGATCCAGTCCATATATTTTATTGTAATTTACCCCGAATTTTATACTATTCATAATTTATATTCCAAAGGGTGATTTTCACAATCTTTATTCAATTTAAAATCTCAGAACAATTTTCATATTAAATTGTATTTAAATGGCGAATATTGGATAATTAAATTTAACTTGAGCGTATAATGATATTTAAGCGCCAACTGGGAAACATAAAATATTCACCTTCAAACACCTTGATCGTAACCATATAGACTCTTTGTATTTTGCTAAACTATGTTGCATCGTATGGGGCAGGAGATCAATGAACTCAACATACATAGTTGCTTAAATGACCTGACTTCTTGCCTGCCATGGAAAACATTAATAATAGTGCACACAAGGAATACCAAATAAATGCTCAACAAATGAGGCAATTTGAGGAAAAATTGCCGGCATTGCGATGGCGAACAAGTCATAAACAAATTTCATGCACTTTTCCCAAAAATGTGGGTCAACGACAACTGCAACAACGGGCAACATACATCAGCAACAAGTTGGCTTCACGCTCAGTCACCAGAAGAAATGTTTCAGGTATGATAACAACCAACATCATTGCTCCTAGACATTGCCAATGCAATCAATGTAGCAATTTTGTGCTCCTACTTGCTGCTCATACCAATAAGAAGACCATGGATAGTTGTGCCTTCGAAGAAGAAGAAGAGGTAACAAATCGTTATAAAACGAATGAAAAATAAAATATTTTTCCAACAAATTTCGCAGTTGCGGTTGTTGTACGAGAAACTGAAATTGAAATTGCGAATATTACGCAGAATAAATGTTAATAGATAATTTCCGCTTTCAAAAACTGTGAAAGTCACGAAAATTGCAGTGCAAAATGTAATTGAACAATTGAATTTATAAGTAAACTGAGACATAACACACAACACAAATCACAATCATCGAAAGCGCTATCAATCCTAATCCTAATCATCATTATCGCCTCCCGTTGCCCAGGTGATAATAAAACAAAATGCAACACAGTCAGAAAATGCCAATAAACTTAAATTTTATGCTTTTCATTCTGTTGTTTGCGGTGGGTTTCTGCTTTCTGAACTGAAACAAAAAGTAGGTGAAGGTGATAGCTATTGCCAATGGCAGCAGAAGCGGCTTTAACTGCCACAGCAATAGAGGTGGTGTACATAAAGGAAGACACTGCCAATCAATATGAACGAGGGAGGGTATGTTGATGGGAAGAGTTTAAAAGGTACTGTTATATACATATTACGAATAAGTTCTTCATAAAAAAATCATCCTCTGTAATATATTCTCGCAAACATATTCTGCAGGAACCATGTATGTGTTTGGGACACACTTCAAACATTCATATGTTTGCAAGTCCCAAACACACTTGTATTTAAATGTAAACAATAGCATGTTTACCGACAGACATTTATGATTTTACTTGCACACATATGCGATATACTTACGTGGAAGCATTCCCGTGTTCCCTCAAACCTCCATATACTTACTTGGAAAAATGTGCGTATTTCCTCTCAAAGATAATAATATTTAGAAACGAATTATTCTTTGAATTCAATGCATTTGTATCATTTAATATAATTAACTTTATCAATATAAATCCACATTTATAAATAATTAATACAAAAACTTAAAAGATGTTAAACGGCCCTTTCCACAGTTACTTGCATTGAATGCATTATTTGTTTTTCATGAAAGGCGAATCTGCTGTTTGTTTGCTTTTTCTTTCTTTGTTGTACCTCCTGTTTTTGTTTTCAGAAGGTTTCAGCTATGCGTAAGTTATTACTATGCGTTGGTACAAAAACAATAAGACCGGTTCATGCAAGCCTAGTGTGTATTAATTAGTTGTGTTTTTTGTATTATATTTCAAAAATGGTCCGCCGTTACGATTTTCTCAGTATAGGCTCGGACAGACAAAGGGCTTCACGTTGTTGCCCTTTCCAATTTCTTTCCTTAAAATCGTTTCATACTTTGGTGGCACACATACACAAAAACCGAAGCAACATCACAAACCATTTAACCGTTTTTCACCGATCAAGCGCTTTTGATATCCTTTGTCCGATGAACCATTGACGACGGAATGTATGAAAGTTCATCTGCAATTTACACGACATTCAGGAATATGAGAGAATAATGCAAATCGCTGAGAGAATAATGCAAAAATACCGAAACACACACTTACAAGATAGGCTCTCTCCCTCTTTTATTCTCTTGCTCTCGAGAGAGCATATTCAGTGCAACAAACAGATCTGTATTTGTATCACAAACTCATATATATTTGGGTCGTAAGCACGTATATTTTAACATATTAATCATTGTGTCTCAACCATTTAATATTGAATAGCAAACACAACGTGTTTGGAAACAAATATATTATATTTGCGAAGAGCTCCAAACACACGTCATATTTGCATCCAAACAAAAAACGACAGATTTTTCAGCGTGTACGAAATATTCGCAATTTTCCTTCATTAATATTATGAAATACTGCATTTATTGTTAGGTGTTTTTGTTATTGTTACTTAAACTGAGTTACACTCAGGTTAAATTATGATTTTAATGTCAAAGGAAATTTTGGAGTGTCTATTAAAGCCGTCGATGAGGCAATGGTTAGGTTGCGCGGCTGTTGTACATGAGAACGTGGGTTCGATCCCTGCTCGGACCACCCAACACTACTTCGACTATTTAATCCTTAGTCATGAAAACGCTCCACAGAAACCGTGCGGAACCGGTGTAAAACTGCAGGTTCCAATCAGTGAGTATAAAACTAGAAAGTATAAAACTAAAACTCACTGGTAGTGTGAAGCTCCCCCAATCTCTTCATGGGATGTTATGCAAAACCATTCCCTTTATTGAAATATAGTCGTTTTAACAGTTTCGTCAACTACGGCTGAAAATGTATTACACGCAAAGAAAAAAAAAGTTTTATAGCTCGGTTGCCGCGACAATACTTTGATTGATTTGTATTAATTTATTAATGACAACCGTTCATGTAGTTCTTCCAAATAAACTCATATATCGCACACTGAAAGAAAAACGCTTCGTCGCATGGATGAAACATTTTCGTTAATAAAAGTGTCGTATATCCGACAATTTGGTAGTCGCTGCAACGAAAAATTTCATACTTGAGGTCTTTGAAAATTTTTCATTTCGTTGCTGCAACAACTTACTTTTCGTTCTTGCAACAATTTTATTTAATTTGAATTTTGTAGAAAACTGGGTTGAAAATTGAAAAAAGTAAAGGCATGAGTTTTAAACTACTGATATTTGGTTTATATATTACTTTTTAGTTGACGACACAATTTCGTTATTCTAACGAAACTACTTTTTTTGATGGTATAGAGAGAGAAGCAGTCGAAAAAATAAGCGAGCGTAAAGAGAAGCCTGCAAGAGGAAATGGTGAGCATGAGTGGTGGGTTACGTACACATCATAAATCAGTTCCATTGCTACAACCGAAAGTGGTAGACATATTTCTCCGCCGGAAAAATTTAAATAAATTTGTTAAAACAGACTAATTACTTATAGTTAGTAATAATCTTTTATTGTGAAAACTACTATTGTGAATCTATAAATGAAATAGATAAGTAAACAGAATGCAAGGAGCAACACGACAGCAAAGAAAGTGACGCATCGATAGCAGAAAAACTACCCCGAAATATGTAACTACACTTTTGTGTGTGTGTACGCGCGTGAAACAAAATCATTGTAGTAATGAAACATATTCATTACAACAATGACTCAAATTCCTTGCACCAATGAAACAAATTCATAGCAGCAATGAACAAATTCATAACAACAATGAACAAATTCATTGCAGCAATGAAGCAAATTCCTTGCAAGAACGATATCTATTCATTGCAACAATGAAACAAATTCATTGCAGCAACGAAACAAATTCGTTGCAATAATACAACAAATTCATTGCAGCAACAACTATACTTTCACCACAGTAAAGAACAATTTGCAGTTGATGAACACATTTTCATAGCTGAAATGAAACGTTACGTTAGGTCACTTTCGATGACAAAAGTTGTTGGGGTGATGAACATTTTGATCCGTGTGACGATGCTTTTCCGTTCAGTGCAAATGTGTATCATGTTGTTGCAAACGTGTTCTCCTTTGCATCAAACGCGTACAAAATTACATTTGCCGCAAATTAAAAACATTTGCGATAACTGAAATTAGCCATTTCTCTAATGAGAGCACAGATTACGAAGAACGTAAATTTCTACCATTCTCTCATTCTGTCGACTTTACACAGTCTAAAGGTTCAATTAGACGTGACATACCATAACCATGGCCATACTCATAACCATATTTACTATTATCGATTAGTGGTGCCATAACCATAAACAGCTGTTATTTATGTTGTCATTGTTTATTTACTTCAAAAACCATCAATTATCTATTCCCTATTTGGACACATTCGTTGTCAGGAGAGGGGAAAATTTATCAATTAATTGGCATCAGAAACCAACGTCTTCAGGAAGAATAATCAACTTCCACTCTAAACATCAGAATCGAGTGATTCTAAATACTGCGAAGAATTTAATAGAAAGCGTTTTGACTATAAGTGATGTAGAATTGCACATGGTCAATAAGGAAAGGATAAGAAGCATTATCAAGGACAACAACTTTCCGAACCATCTTACCAACAGACTGATAAGGCAATTTGAGGATAAAGGACAACCGAACAGGGTTACTACAGATGAGCCGAAAATTTTCAAATCAATAACCTACATATCTGGAATAACTGATAGGTTGGCGAAGTCAAAAATATTTGACGACAAGAATTATAGGATATAGTATATAAAATACCATGTAAAGGAAATGACAACGAGGTTTGTATCAAAGTATATGTAGGGACTACAAAAAATAAACTAAAGACACGAATTGCAGGACACAAATCAGATCAGAAATACTGCCACATTTCTACACTGAAAACAGCATTAACATCACATTGTGCTAGTTTAAATCATTACCCAAGCTTTCAGGATACATCGGTTTTAAATATAGAAAACAATTATAAACGTCGTTATATGTTAGAAATGCTACAAAAAATTGAAACACCAACATTGAAAAGAATTAACTATAAAACAGATACGGATAATGTAGCCCAAATTTACAGACATTTAATTAGTAAAAAGTAGAAGCATTAAAGCACGAATTGTTAATCAATCTAATACCCAAAGAGGGCTAATTTATACGAACTTTTACGTACATTATTTTTGTTTGTGTAACTTCAGAAAATTTTGAAAAAGGCGGGAAAATTTTTTGACATAAAAAAATTTACATAATTTTTTCACAATTGTTATTTTGTTTTAATTGTTAAATATTGTTTATATCTCCTGATGATGCTACACAATGGAGTAGCGAAATATCGGGGAAAATAAATACAACAACAGCAAATTTGACCTCAAACTATTATTTATATTCGAATAATTATAAAGTAAAAAGAAGTGCGTGCGAAAATTACAAATTAAGCTCACCAATATCATGCACCATTCACTTTAAACTAACAACAGAATAGAAGCACAGTAAATAATATAAACAACAATCAGCTGTTTGTTATGGTTAGGGCAGAAAATCAAAATTCAATTGATATGTACGGTTACGGTTATGGCTATGGCGTTATGGCATGTCACCAATAATAATACATTGTAGTACATTAGGTAGGTTCGAACAGCTGTTTTATAAGGTTATGGTTATGGCACGTCTAATTGAACAAACTTAATGGATAAAACCAAAATCATAAATGTTGGAAATTTAAAGAAAAAATGTTGCTCGCAAAAGTTTTTTCGTTTGTTGCAAACATTTTTCGGTTCTCCCAAACGAAATGATATGTATGGATTAACAGAACTTCGTTTCTCCCAACTACAGTCCCCAAACGAACTTCTTTTACTAATTTAGTTGTCTCCGGTTAGTGAAAAAAAAAAATCCAATGAGTGTTCGAACTCACGGGCGATGTGTTAACACCTTTTTGCTACACGGTACCACATTAGTAAATCTTACATTGGAAAATAAAAAACAGCGTTCAATCATATGATGACGGTACATTTAAATAATATTCATGCTTAAAATTATTTAAAGACCAGTGCAAGCACATGTGTCATTATTTTCTTGCTCAATACTGTTTGTTGTATTCCCACAAAAATCAAAGAATGCAATGCAACAGACACTTGTATATACATACATACATTGTTATATTCGTACATACGCTACACAAGTTCACAAAATTTTCGTTGCTCTCGTGCTATCTCATTTTTATATACGTCTCTGCAAACCACGTCTACCAAAAAGTATGCGAAAGCACCAACACATTAAAACAATTTTTCTTCGCTACTAACACATGCTAATCGCATTTCTGGCACATTATTTGGAAGATCTACCAGAAACCCTTCCTAGTGCACACAATTTTCCTATCCACATATTGTATTCACATTCACTTTCACATTCATGTATTCACATGTACACAATTTTAATTGGGTAGAATTGTCACGAGCATGTGTATTTTTCAAATAAGACTTCCTGGTAGAATACCAGATATATACCACGGTAGATTTCTGGTAGTTGGTTTGCAGGGGTATAACCACCTTATTATTCTCTTTGCTCTGAGTGTGCTCCGCACCCACATTTTATTTGACTTCCCTTTCACAATAATAAAAAACCAACCCGTAAAAAACATAATTTTGGACTGTAAATTCTTTATATATGACCACGCTCCTTTTTCCAATCCCGCGCATGTATGTAGCAGATCTTAGAATATGTACACCTAACCAACATACCCAATTTTGTTCAAATACCGTTAACAGGAGCAGAAATAATGGGTTTTTAATTTGTGATTTGTACGGGAGGTACCACGCCCCTTTATCCAATTCCGTCATATTTTGATAGTTTATTTTTGTCGTCGCCATTAGTTTGCCTTGCGAAGTTTCAGCTCGATTGGATCACGGGAAAAGGGTTAGAAATCAATCCAAAATTTTTTCGGTGCGGTGCATACAGACAGGTGAAGTTAAAATAAAGAATTTAAAAAGGCGTTCAATCATATGATGACGTTTCATTTAAATAATATTAATACTTAATAAAACCTCAAAATATTTAAATACAAGTGTCAGTATTTTCTTGATTAATACTTTTTGTTTTATTCCCACAAAAAAACAAAGAGAATGCTAAGCAACAGAAACATGTACATTCATACATTGTTATATTCTTACATACGCTACACAAGTTCATAATTGTCGTTACTCTCTTTCTATCTCATTTTTATACACGTATAACCACGTCATTATTCTCTTTGCTCTGAGAGTGCTCAGCAACCACACAATACAACTATTCGCTGCCGTTACATCAGTGTGTGTTTTGTTCGCTGTCTGACAACCTGTGTTTCGCAGTCGGACAAATCTGTGGTCTATATAGGGGTGGGTCACCCTTCTCATTTAGGGGTATGAGAAATAGATGTTGGCCGATTCTGAGACCTACCCGATATGCACACAAAATTTCATACAAATCGGTCCAGCCGTTTCGGAGGAGTTTAAAGGCAAACAATGTGTGATCGCTGTCGGACAATCTGTGTGAGCGCAGTCGGACAATCTGTGTGAGCGCAGTCGGACAAATTGTGTTTGCATGTGTTCACTTTGTGAATTTAGGCCGTACCCGCGCCTATAGATGAGAGCACATCAAAAATGTAAATGCCGCGGGTGGGATTCGAACTCACATTCGCTGGACGATCGTTTCGATGTTTGTGAAGCATCATCTTCGTTTACTTTTATTGACTATTTTACAACCTCATGAGATCAGACGTCTTACACATATTAATTAAACAAACAAATTTCAACATATTCCTCCAACTGGCTCTATGCATCGCCTTTTCTCGCCAGTTGATAATACCAGGAATACGGAGGGATTCTTCGGCCTGGTCTTTCCAACGGAGTCTTGGTCGTCCTCTTTTCCCGCTTCCATCGGGCATGTTATCGAAAAACTTTCGCGCTGGTTCATCTTCATCCATTCTGATAACGTGGCCTAGCCAACGCAATTGGATGAATTTGATTCGCCTAGCTATTTCCACATCAGAATATAAATTATATAGCTCTTGATTCCAGCGACGTCGGTATTCGCCATTTTCTCTAACAGGACTATATATTTTACGGAGAACTTTTCTCTCGTATACTCCCAGGTGTTTTTCATCCGCTTGCGATATGACCAAAGTATCGTAGCCATATGTCAAGGCAGGTAAAATGAGAGTCTGATATAGCTGGACTTTTGTCCGTTGAGAAAGGGCTTTGTTCCTAAACAACTTTCTGAGCCCAAAATAGCATCTATTTGCAAGCACAATTCTCCTATTAATCTCCAGGCTGACGTTGTTGTCTTTGTTCACGGCGGATCCAAGGTAGACAAATTCATCTACCACTTCAAAATTAAATCGGTTGTCCACGTTCAAGTGCGCACCAAGTCGAGAGGTTTATCTAGTCGTTGACACCATCAATTTTGTCTTGCACTCATTAACATCAAAACCCACCTTCGCTGATTCCTTTTCGATTCTTGAAAATACTGCAGTAACCTCTCGCAAATTTCGCCCAATGATGTCTATGTCGTCAGGATACGCCAGCTACATATGGCTTTCGTGTTAATGGTCTTATTCGTATTTACTGCAGCATTTCTCATTATTAAATATTTCCATTAAGATGTTGAAGAGATTGCACGAAAGTGTGTGGCCTTGTCTCAGTCTACCATATCTCATGCTCTACCATATCCGCATCTTTCCTTATGAGCCCTAGCCCTATTCGTGGACTTACTTTATTTTACTGTAGTGGATCTCCCATCAATGTTTTTAAACCGGTATTCAGGAGTGCCGTGTTTCTGGACTGGAATTCAACACCCACCGCTTCCTGTCTAATAACCGTTTTACTTTGCTCTGATTTTCCCGGAGTTATTCTTGGTAGTCTTTATTTCGAGTGCAACGGAAAATAAAGTGGAGTTTCTGGGTATCAGTCCACGCAGTCATCGATCCTTACATCCGTGTGTCTTTAGACTTTGGCAGGACGGGTATATTTCTCCTATTTGCGGCAATAAATCAGTCAGTTCGAAACAACAAACAATGTGTGATCTTTCGTATTTCTGGTGATTGGGTATCAACTGCCGATCGCTTTTCCATAAAGATTCGGAATCACAGCCCATTAGCCTTCTCACGACGGAATATGCTCTATGGTGATAGCACCTCTCCTTATGATACTTGGCCCAATTCGAGGACTAGCCTGATTGAACCGAGATGAATTCCCTATCAGTATTCTTACTTTTGGTATCCGGGTGTACAGGAGGTGTGGACTGACGTTCACCGCGCTCACTGTCTAATAAGCGTAGGCACAAACGTTCTCGGAGATTGAACGCCGTTGATGTTGGCATTAGTATTCTTATGAGACAGTGGATATACATCGCTGCTCAAGCTGAAATTACCCATAAGATCAGCTGCAAGGCTAACATCGATGGGACTGAGATGATACCATCCTGCGATACGGAATGATAAAGTATTTTGTGCTCAATATTGGGTATTGCAATGGCGCCCGTCGCTGTCGCCATGTCTAGATGGCTTAATTGACAATCGATATTTATGTAGGTTTGATCGACAGATAGACCTACCTTGAGACTCTCCACTCCGCGCTGAGCTGTGCGTATCGGATCGAGGTCAACTTCCCTGTAAACAGGGATTTCCACCGTCCTCAGCCTGGGGACACGCAGCACATGTTTCTTATGGGTTAGGGGAAAAGCTTGTTGAGAGAGGGGTAGAGGAGGGACCTTCTACGGGGTTTTATCCGGTGTTTTACTCTTGTAGGTTATTCGGGTTGTTTTCTATCTTGTGATATGGTTGATATAAAGCGCTTTTTCTATTCAGACCCAATGATCGGGACCATAGTTTTACACCGGTTCCAGATGGTAATGTTTAGAAAAGCCCATATACAAGATTTTGTTTATAAGATTCAGGTTAGATTTGACGTGACAAAAGGGTATGATTGTCACCGAAAAAACAAACAGAAAGGAGGCAAAAATACCTCTTAAACCAACATCACAATATTCACGCACATTAACCATTACACCTCCAATGGGTTCCTACATCTTTCATAGATAAAAGTGAATAAACTTTTACCGGAACATAGACCAACAATGCAGATAGATATCTTCACATTCGCAATGCATTCCAATAAAAAAATTTGACCACGTATCTCGAACTAAACCTCGTTTGTTTATGCTAATACCACCTTTGCCAAGGGAGATAATGCGAAAAAAGTGAGGATGGTGCCGTAAATTGGCGGTATTTATGTATGCGAACATAATATTTATGTATGTATGCACCTAGTTTCACTGCCAAACAAACAAAAAATTTAAATTCACTTCCAACACATACCAACAAAAAAAAAACACAAAAATACATCAGCGCATGCGCACGAGACACTCACGGCACAGCAAACGCAAAAGGTCATTGAGCTTTTATGCAGGCAATGCCAGATTACAGTTGAAGCGGTGGCGACGTAGATGGGGACGACAACGGCGGCAGCAATAGTGTTGATGCTTTTTGTTTTCACAACGCTTGCCAGTTAGCATCTTCATACGAAACTGGGCAAGCAAGAGACAGACAGATTGACCCATACACTGAAAGCAAAACTTAAAAAGTTCACTGACATTTCACATACTTGTGTACATATTTTTTCTGTTGTTGGTTTTTTTATTTTCAAATTTAGTAGAGCAACCCAGAAATAGGAATGTTAGCAGCAGAATGGTGCAACGCCGCCGCCGCAGCAGTCGTAGCAGTAGCAAACTTAAGCACTTGACAGCTGTTTTGGTTCATTGCCATGATGAACATAAAACTTTTTGTTTTTAGCTGTTGTGGAAATAAGTGGGGATTATTTGACTTCAATTGATGACATTTCGTAAAAATCGAAGACGACAAAATGTTAAATAATTTCATAGAAAGTCATTGGGCAAGGTCCAGCAAAAAATGTTGACGCATTGTAAGGTTTAGTGATTATTTCCGAAACCTTTTGGTTTGTATAAAGTTTGACACAATTTGCTGATCTAGTGTGTCGAGTTAATTGCTACGCAGCTTTCAGCAAACAAAATACAATATTTTTCGAGTCCTGAAAAATACCAAAAATGTGATACTTCTTAAGGATCTGTTTGGTTAACTTCTGTCAATGAACTGCTTCTTGGATTGGACAGGGCCGAATGCCAGGTCTTTGCCTATGCCGATGATATTGCTATCATCTGTACGGTTAGAAACCTCAATTTACTTAGCATTCGCACAACCAGCCTACTTAGTCTGATTTCGAACTGGACCGCTAACAATGGACTATCACTTAACACGCTTAAAACGGAGCTTATCTTGTTCTCTCGGAAATATAAAATACCCGCATTTGAACTGCCGTCAGTTAATGGGGTTCAATTACAGTTGACGGAAAAGGTCAAGTATCTGGGAATAATTCTCGACAGAAAAATGTCTTGGAAACCGAATGTGGAGGATAGGGTGAAAAAGGCGTCTGTTGCTCTTTACTGCTGTAAAGGGGCGATAGGAAAGCGCTGGGGACTGTCTCCTAAGATCACCATGTAGATTTATATGGCAATAGTCAGACCAATACTTCTCTACGGCATCGTAGTTTGGTGGAGGTCCCTCCAAAATAAATATATTCTGAATTCCTTGATGAAAATTCAAAGATCAGCACTGATTAGCGTTAGTGGGCAATGGGCACGACGTCAGGTACTGCACTTAGTGCTATCCTGAACATTTGTACTCCTGATATCATGGCCGTATCGGCAGCCGCTACATCCCTGGTGAGAATCAGAGATTGTGGCGTTTTGATATCGGTGCATTCCGGACACGCTGAATTACTACACCGAATCAACTCTATTCCCGTAAAAACGGACTACTGTATCCCCTACCTTCAACCGACAAATCTAAGGACTTCTATTCCGAACAGGAATACCTGGCAAAAGTCACTGGAAGGGGATACCAGTAGTATCAGATTTTTCACGGATGGATCAAAGTTGGACGAGCAAGTGGGATATGGGGTCCATTCACCGGACCTAAATGTAAATATCTCCTTCAAGCTGCCTGATCACTGTAGTGTACTTCAGGCGGAAGTTACCGCCATACTGGAGGTTGCTGAACTACTGAAAAGTAGTGTCACAACCCTCCGGTGAATATGTATCTACACGGAAAGCCAGGCTGCCATAAAATCCCTGGAAGCCATGTTTGCTACGTCCCTGACGGTGAAAGAATGTCACTCATCACTTAGGGTGATGGCAGAGTATTTTGACATCAGGCTCATCTGGGTACCGGGACACAGCGACATTCCAGGCAATTGCGTAACGGATGCGTTAGCTAGACAGGGCACAGGTTCTTTCGGCAAAAGAAGGTGTTAGTATGCCAATCTGTACCTGCCGTTTGCAGATCAGGCAGTGGGCCGATAATATGTTCAAGGACAAGTGGAGACTTACTTCAACTTGCAAACAAGCCAGGGTCCTCTGGCCACAGGTGGACAGGAAGAAGACTAGGCAACTACTTAACTTGCCGAGAGGCAGGTTATCCACAATGTTAGGAACACTTACGGGACATTGCCTTGTAGGACAACACGCCCTAAGATTGGGACATAGAAACTCCACTCTCTGTAGATGCTGCATGGAAGAGGACGAGGAAACGACGAAACACCTTCTCTTGGATTGCCCTGCTCTGACAGGACTGAGAAGTAGGATATTCGGTTCAAATTTAGTTAGCACCGTAGCCCTACAGGATATTCCTGTAGGTCTTATATACAAATTCATTGAAAGGGCAAATTGGCTAGACAACTAGTCAATAGTTGCTATAGAGGAAACTGCAGGTATCACAATGGGCTTCTTTAGCCTAAGTGTGCAAGACAGCGTGCTGTCTTGCAGCCATTTCAACCAACCGACCAAGAATACCAATGATAAAGGACAGTTACTGTGCAACTTTTGCACGTACACGGTTCCACAGACTAGAAGAATAATTACTTGTACATGAGATCCTGAATTCGATCCCTGTTCTGACCACCTTAAATTTCTTTCGGCTGCTTACTTTTGAAATAAAAACTTCTTTAAATCAAATTACCAATATCACATAGAACTTTAAAAGATTTAGTGTACCTCATATTTTATCAACCGGTTTATTCGGGCGGCTCTAAAAATCATCGACTTGCCGGGCACTACACCAACTTTTGATGTCTTCTACAGTTTGAGGATCAACACGATTTAAATGACCCCCTGGGTTTGGAATGATTTACAATTTAATATACTAAATTTCTTTCGCCGGCGGTCAGCTCGCATAGTGATGGAGATATTATCGACTATTTAGCCATGAAAAAGTTTCTCAAAATGCCGTTCGGAACCGGTGTGAAACTGTAGGTCCCAATCATTGAGTGTAAAACTTCATTCATGTGATGTAATGGGAGACCATTTTTTTATTTTAATTTTTTTTTCATGACGATCAATCAGTGCACGCTGAAAAACAAACGGAACCAGCAAACATATTGCAGGAATTATTTATATGTTTACAAGCATTGTTTCCATGAATAGAAGATCTGCTGCTGTTTTGGTTATTTCCTATTTTTTCAGAAGCTTTCAACAAACAATATCATATTTGAATGTGGCTCACAATGACATATATTAATTACCTATTAATCATTGTGTCTCCAACATGCATTAATTAGTAGAAATCACAACGTGTTTAAACACAAGTATACTGTATTTGCAACACGCTGCAAACACTTTATATTTGCGTCCCAACAACGATAAGATACAGATTTTTCAGCGTGTACCTGTTTATCTGTCCGTCTGACTTGCTGATTCTTGGACTTGTATATAACAACTGTCGTAGAGCTTTTCCTAATCACGTATATATTAAAATAGTTGGAACAATAGTTGAACAATAGCAATTTCCTATAAAATTTGAGATTGAAAAGTTTAGGTTATGTGGTTAATGGTTAACGAAAATAAATTAGAAATTTTAGCCACAGATTAATTGGATTAAGTACTGGCGTCCCCGGACAAAATTAGAATTCTCCATTCCTTCCCATGCAAGGATTGTGGGGGGGGGGGGAGGTTATTCACGCTGAAAAAAAACGGTCTCAGCAACATATTGCAGGAACCATGTACATGTTATGTTGCCACCGTTGATTTCGCGAATTGAAAAGCTGGTGCTTTTTGTTTCTTTATTGTGACACGCAGCAGTGTTTTCAGCAGTTTTCAGTAAACAAAGCCACAGTTGGGTCACAAATACATATATGTATTAATCCCTGTGTCCCAAATATGCCATATTGAATAGCAACCACAATGTGTTTGGACACAAGCATACTATAATTGCGGCAAGCTACAAACACGTTATTTTTGCAACCAAACACCAAAAAAATTTTCAGCGTGTTAATGCTCACTGACTGGGACATACAGTTTTACACCGGTTCCGAATGGTATTTTGAAAAGCTTTTTCATGGCTAAATATTTCAAATTGTCGCCGTCACTAGGCGACGTAGCTGCCGTCGAAAGAAATGGATCGATCCCATGTTATCAAGTACAAGAGCCACGCACACTACCACAGCACCACCAATGGCCACCGGCTTTATCACCAATGTAAGTCAATTCTCCCAGGTTCCTTAACTTGCAAGATCGAATAAAAGACACTATTGGCATTCTTCCTCAGCATTCTTCCTCATCGGTACAGCTACAAGAAAATTAATTTCCCTAACGTTTAATCCCAACGGGGTGGTCGTCGGTGGTGCAATGGTGGAGTGCGCGGCACTTGTATATGAGTGCGTGGGTTCGATCCATGCTCTGATTACCATACATTTTTTTCGTATGCATGAAGAGGCTTCTTAGAATGCAGTTCATAACCAGTGTAAAATTATAGGTTCCACTCAGTGAGTATAAAGCTCGAAAGCGCGAATAGCTCATTGATTGTGAGAGGCTCTTCCCTTCATGGGATGTAATTGAAAGCAATGGTTTTTAGTCTCGACACATGCTTACCAATCAGACAGGGTATCATCGAAACTGGCTTTGGGTTAAGATAAAGAGAAGGTCCATAGATCGCCTTGTATTCAATGTCGGTCATAGTTGCCTTGTTCGTACATAAAAGATGACCAACGTCAAACTTGCTTAATTCATAGCATACAACAGTTCCTAGACGATATGCTTACAAAACACTAAAGGCTTTCCAACAGGTTCCAATTGTAATGTGGTCCTTACTCAAGCTATTGCATCCGCTCTATAGTTCCCCGGAATGTCCTTGAACCCTGGCACCCATATAAAGCGAATGAGTCATCTAATTGTGCTGGGCAGATCTTGATTACGAGATGAATGACTCCAGGGACTTAGTAGCCGGCTGAGTGTCAGAGACAATATTGACTTCCAACACTGTAGGAAACTTACGCCTCAGTCAACCGGTTCCTTCCTTAAACGAAACAATTTCTGCCTGACGCACGCTACAACTCGAATTCCCTAGAATACGACATATCCCAGTGGCCATCGTTGTTGCAACGGTTAGTGCGCGCGGCTCTTGTACATGATTATATTGGTTCGATCCCTGCCCTGACCACCTTACATTTACTTCAACGACGGTCACCTCGCTTAGTGATGGCGACACTATCGAGTACTTAACCATGAATAAGCTTCTAAAAATACCGTACGGAACCGGTATAAAATTGTAAGTCCAAATCAGTGAGTATAAAACTAAAAAGCGCACAGCTCAATGGTTGTCATAAGCTCTTCTCAATCCCTTCGTGGGATGTAAATGTAATGGGAAACGGGTTGTTTTATATTCCATACCTATCTGATCATTCAGTTTTGAACTGTGCGTTAAAAAATTCACATATCGCACTACACTAGGTACTGTTTTGTCCCAGGTAACTGTTAATGGTATGAGAGAGTGTTATATTTACGATCGAATAGTGGTTCCGCATTTTATGCATGCATGAGTATTCGAAATATCGCCCAATACTGCTCCATTACCGATTCCAACCATCCCCTATTGTGACAGTTGCCCTACCTTGATGACAGATGTAGAAGTAATCTGCTTGCCTATAATGTCCACAAACAGCAAATGTATGAACTATATGGTTTCCATAATCTAGGACATGCAGTTGTAGCAGTCTTAGACGAGAGCTTTATTATTAAGCTGAACTTTTGTCTTCCAGACCATTACTTAATTAGGTGGCCTCAAACAACCCAGAGAAGTCAACGGTCTTACAAAATGAGGATAACGTATTTCTTCAAACGGCTCGATCTTCAACTTTTCTCCTCCAGTTGGTAACACCAAGCTCTCGTAGGAAATATTCCACCTGGTCTTTGCAGCGAAGTCTTGGTCGTCCTATTTTTCGACATCCTTCGGGTAATTCTTAGAATACCTTTCGCAATGGTTCATACTGATACTGAGCCACTGTAAAAGCGATATTTTGATACGAATAACTTCGTCGATGTCGGGATATAGATTATACAGCTCGTAATTCATTCGTAGTCGATTTCCATCGTTCTCTATTATAGGACCATATATTTTGTCGGAGCATTTATCTCTCGAAGACTGCCAGTGATCAACATGCGAGGTGACCCAGGATTCTGCGCCATGAAGCAAGACAAGTTGCAAGACTGTCTGATATAGTTGGAACTTTGTTTCTCGAGAGAGGGTCTTATCTCTGGAGTGCTTGCTGAGCCCGAAATAACGACTGTTTGCTATTGTTTCTGTTCACGGCAGATCCGAGATAAATGAATTCGTTCACTGCCTCGAAATTATAACGGTTCTCAACGTTCACCATTTCCTTTAATCGGGTGTATATTCTGTTCGTCGAACCCATTAATATTGTCTTGTCCTCGTTTACTGTCAAATCCACTTTTATTGATTCTGGAAAATATTGCAGTAATAATAATTGCAGTAAATTGCAGCGTGTGACTTTTTCTGCTGATAGTTTTATTCGTGTTGACTGCAGCTTTTCTCACGATGATCTCAATTAATATGTTGAAGAGATCGCATGATAGGGTGTCACCCTGCCTGAGGCATCGCCTCGTACTAAATGGTTCCGTGAAATCTTTACTGAGGATGCCATACGTGCACCAATTTTTTCATCACCAGGACATTGCACTATGTTTCAAGGCGATCATAGAATATGTGAGAGGTCTAAACAACAATAGAAGATACACAAGCATTATTGCCAAGGTGCGAGATGGTCAACCAGACGCAGATCACAAATGATAATGGAGTACAACAAGAAGACAAATAAATTATCCAATATTATCCGTCTGTGAAACATTAGGACCACTTTGGGAACGATATAAGAGGGTTTGTGAATTTAGACAAATGCGAACGTAATCTACATCAAATTAAACGCTCCGACACAAAAGAATGTAGGTCGTGTAAAGCGCACATCAGAAGGGGGAAACACTTTACGTGTCAACGTCTTGAAATCATTGGTTTAAGACTTTTACACCTCTCTGGTTATACAATACATAGGTAAGATCATCTCAGGGTAACGAACATTGATTTCGAAATTCCTTTAACAAAATTATTTACGTCATAGACTACGATAACCGCACACCATGTGCAGCCACTGGCTTGAGGGTTCTAAGTCTTCGATTCGACCTAACCTAACAATAGTTTAGCATTTAATATGAATCACAAAACCAACATCTTTGACAAAAGATCATACATACTTGATTCAGCGGCTTAGATAAATCGCAAGAAAATGGTCATGAGGCCAATTACCACTTCCTCGTTGTCAACAACAGTTTGGTATTTGAAATCTGCGTCAATGCCTTAAAATAATGCCTCATAGAAAGTGAAAACGCCATAATCCTTTTTAAAAATTCATCATTATTTTTTGTCTTGTCGATTACACTAGGTCACAAATAACAAAATTTTCTCTGTGATTTGTTTCTAGCATACTTTTTCTCATTGATTTTGACCTACTAAACACGAAAATGAGTTTTAAAAATTTTTCTGTTGATTGGTTTTCGAGATACAAATTTTTGAACTTTTTTTTTTAAATTTTTGGAGGTACACTTACAATTTTGAGCATATCTTTCGTCTTCTTTGACGTATTTGATCCTACTACTACTCAAATTAAAGCAAATTGAGCCGTCTACAACTCACTCTCAGAAAATTTTCAAATCGGGTGAGTAGTTTTGATGTTGGCGGCTTAAAAAGGTTAAAAAACTGCGTTTTTTTAGTAAAAATGTGGCAGAAAAATTCATATAAAAATTCATATAAAATATAAAACGCGATGCTAACAGCGATTTTGGTTTTTTTACGTATAGCTGGCATTTTTCCAAAGAAAATAAGCACTTACTTAACAAAATCTGACAACAAATGGCGGACTTATAATTTTTTTGGTAAAACACCGAAATTCCGCTATTTCACGATATTTTGATTTTCATTATTTGCACAGCTAACCTACTAGGAGGGATCGAAAAAGCAAGTTTTTTATAATCCTTTTGGAATAGAACGGAACAGTTGCTCCTATACATAAGTTACTTCTGTTCAAAATTTCACCACCCTGGGTTAATGTCTTCTGTTCTGGCAAGGGACGTGAAATTTCAAAAATTTTTTGTGAAATCAGCAATTTTTTTTTTTTGAAATTTTTTTCAAATGTCACAGCACTTAGCAGTTTTGATAAAATTTTTAAATTAATATTAATAACACAAATATTTCATAATTGTAAAAAACCTATTTACAATACCGTATGGACGTTTCGTCGATGTTTTTAAGAAAATGGTATAATGAAAATGCAGAACATAGAAACACAGGTGCATTTTACGATACGAATTTTGGCAAACCCACTTTACATGTACAAAATTGTTTGGAAAAAACGTTTACGTAATTTTTATGATTCTCGGAATTAAAAAAAATAAGTAATACACAAATAGTTATTTAATTTTTATGATTGTGGTTGCAGAGTAATATACGCTTCTGAATGTGCGTGGACGCTCTTCGTGTTCCTTTATGACTGCTACTCCGTTCACAGTCAATTAAAGGGAATTACACTTTTTTATTGATGTGTGTTTTCCCGATGGCTACCTGTATCGGATTTTTTTACAGAAATTCCCCCCACATTTGTGAGTGGTCATTATTTGGTGTTATTTATAGGTGTTCATTTATCGTTTTTTGTCATTCAACAAGTGTCTACGAACGCGAGTAGTACGAGTAAAAAGTGAAACAAATTGAATTTAAGTGCATATAATACCTACCCAACAAGTAAGACAATGAGTAAAGACTACGTGTGTTCGAGTGTTTGAACAATCCAGACAATTTCTGCAATGTTTGTGGCGAGTTTATAAAGAATAATCACGCACACACGTTTACTCCAGCAGTGCAATTGCACTATTTGAATTATTTTGGTATTTCACCAAATATCACAGAATCATGGACACCTAAGTCGCTATGTGATCTTTGCTATATAATCCTAACCAACTGGGCAGCTGGCGGAAGGTAAGAATTTTTATTTAAACACATTAAGCAAAGCAAATATAGTAATTTATTTTAATTTTAGGCGCCATATGAAATTCGATACACCAATGATGTGGAAAAAGCCGCTATGCCATTCCACAGACTGTTATTTTTGCCTCACCACAAACAGTGGGGTAGGGAGATTTTTAAAATGAAACTACGCTCAAGTGGGATCGTTTGCACTTCCAGTACCACATTCGAATGATGTACCATATCCAGTGTGCCCTGGTGCATCTCTTCAAAAAGCAGAATCGTCAGATCTAGAGTCCGAGTCAAGTGCAAGCGAATTTGGGGCGTGCAGAAAGCGAAAATTACTGTCACAGGCCGAACTAAACGATTGGGTGCGCGATTTTGGTCTCACTAAGGAGAAATCCGAACTTTTTGCGTCTCGGATGGTACAGTGTGGATTTGCGGATTCAGAAGTGAAAGTAACAGCGTACAGGAAGCGTCACCAGCAGTATGCAAAATTTTATACAAAGAAAGACCAAATATGTTTTTGCAGCGACATTTCCGGCTTGTTCCAAGAGCTTCACCAAATTCACAACCCCAATGAATGGAGGTTGTTTATTGACAGCAACAAAGAGAGCTTGAAGGCAGTTCTCTTACATAATGGGAATGAAAAGCCATCTCTTCCTATTGCTCATGCGGTTCATTCAAAGGAGAACTATGAAACTATGAACATTTTGCTGAAATGCATAGAGTATAGCAAATATAATTGGAAAATATGCGCCGACCTCAAAGTTGTGGCCGTTCTGTGTGGACTCCAAGGAGGCTATACGCGACATTGCTGTTTTCTGTGCCTTTGGAATAGCCGCGCTGATGATCAGCATTATATTAAAAAAAAATGGCCGGAACGAACGAAACCTGTAGTTGGAGAAGCGAATGTTCAGCGCAAACCACTAATAGAGAACCGTGAAAATATAATACTTCCGCCGCTGCACATAAAATTGGGTTTGATAAAAAATTTTGCCAAAAAATTGGACAAAGAAGTTGAAGCTTTTGCCTATTTACGGTCAATTTTCCCTTACCTTTCGCTGGCAAAAATTAAAGAAGGAGTCTTCGCAGGACCCGATATAAAAAAAATGTTGAAAGATGAAACATTCCCGAAGCTGTTATCACCCATCGAAGCCGCAGCATGGAATTCCTTCAGGCTTGTTGTGGAAAACTTTTTAGGAAACAACAAAAGCCATAATTATAAGGACATAGTTGAGGATCTGGTAAAGAACTATGAAGCAATGGGTAGGTTTTTTTTTGAAACAAATGTTAATTTAAATAGCGTTTTAATTCTCGTTTTTTTTCATTTTGGGTAGGAGTGCACATGTCACTTAAAATACACTTTCTGCATTCTCATTTGGATTTTTTCCCTGAGAATTTAGGAGACGTGAGCGACGAACACGGCGAGCGATTTCATCAGGAATTGAAGGCTATGGAACGACGCTATCAGGGCATCTATGACACGGCTATGATGGGTGACTACATTTGGACCCTAATACGTGAGACCAATTGCAGCGAATACAAAAAACAAAGAAGAAGTCAGCTGTTTTTCCACATGGCATAAAATGTACAGTTATATCTTTGTTTCTACTCATTTTTTATGGGCGTTGATTTGGTTAATTTCGTTAGTTTAGCTAACCTGGCACATCCATTTCTAATTGTGCCATACATTGAGTATGTAGTGCTCTAAATTAATTAAAAAATAATATACTAAGACTAATTTGTTTATTTTAAATTAAGTTCAAATGTATTTATTCGTTTGCGTTGGGTAGGTAAGCTGTGCAAATAATGAAAAGCAAAATATCGTGAAATAGCGGAATTTCGGTGTTTTACCAAAAAAATTATAAGTCCGCCATTTGTTGTCAGATTTTGTTAAGTAAGTGCTTATTTTCTTTGGAAAAATGCCAGCTATACGTAAAAAAACCAAAATCGCTGTTAGCATCGCGTTTTATATTTTATATGAATTTTTATATGAATTTTTCTGCCACATTTTTACTAAAAAAACGCAGTTTTTTAACCTTTTTAAGCCGCCAACATCAAAACTACTCACCCGATTTGAAAATTTTCTGAGAATGAGTTGTAGACGGCTCAATTTGCTTTAATTTGAGTAGTAGTAGGATCAAATACGTCAAAGAAGACGAAAGATATGCCCAAAATTGTAAGTGTACCTCCAAAAATTTAAAAAAAAAAGTTCAAAAATTTGTATCTCGAAAACCAATCAACAGAAAAATTTTTAAAACTCATTTTCGTGTTTAGTAGGTCAAAATCAATGAGAAAAAGTATGCTAGAAACAAATCACAAAACGACTGTTGGCTAGTGTTATAGAAGAATTGTAAAAGGATTCCAAAACATTTCGACTTTCTGCCCCTTCCCCAAAGTAAGTTTAACAAAACATCTTCAGATATTAATGTTAGCCGCTGGTCGATACATTGCTTAGTCGGTTGTGCAAGGGTTAGTGGGCTCGACTTTTATACATGAGAACATGGGTTCGATCCCTGCTCTGGCAACTTTATATATCTTTAGATGACGGTGCACTCGCTTATTGACGGCGACAGTATCGAGAAATTGGCTATGAAAAGGTTCTCAGAATACCATTCGAACCGTTGTATTGTTGGACTCATTCAGTGAGTGTAAAAGAACAATGCGCACATCTCAATGGTTGTGAGAAACTCTTCCCTATTCCTTCATGGGGTGAAATAGGAGACAATTTTTTTAATATCTGAAAAGATATTCAGACAAATAATGCGCGGAGATTCGCAGGATATTGAAATTATCCTAAAGTAATCCTTTTTTGGTGAAATTAAGTATCTCAGATGGTGAACAAGGACAAGTTGGAGAGAATACCGAGCAATACTGAACCTCTTCAGGCAGAATATATACAGGTTTCACAACAGTGGCGGTCCTCAGAACCCGATCTTGACTTGATAAATACTTTAAATGAATCGATTGGAACTGTTTTCTGTATTATTTTTTTTTAAAAAAATCTTCTTTAAACCGTTTGGAATTTGAAATTAAAGTAAAACAATAGGTATAGGTACTTCACAGCTGACCACATGACAGCACACTTACAACAAGGGCACATCTGTGGAAACTCTGCTCTACACGGTCTAGTTAGCTTCACAGAGATATCCATTTATCTAAAGGGATACACTATTGTCGGATTTGTCGATATAGATGGTGCCTTTAACAACGTCCTACCGGTATTAATACAATTTACTCTACCGGCTCTTTGTTTTGACCAGGGAATCATTAATTCAATCTACGAATTTCTTACGTGAATGCACACAACCACATCCCTGGGTTACAAGCGTTTAAGCCGAAATGCGAATAGACGATTGCCCCAAGTAGGAGTCTAATCTCCACTTCGCTGGAGTTTAGCACTGGATAGTGTTTTGCTTGAGGTGGAGGGATCAGGTTGCACAGTCGTAGCATAAAAACCCATCCACATCCGGAGTTGTGCTCTAGGACTTAATTAAGAGACTCTATAAGCGTGCCACGCAGACTGGGCTGGGAGCAAATATGGAGAAATCCTAACTGGTACTATTTACCAGAAATTAGAGAGTAAGTTTTGGATCACGCACAGGAAAATTTTTCAATACTCACGTTCACGCACACAGACGGAAGCACAATTTGATCCAATTCACATTCATGCGCGAATCACGTGTTATTCACGTGAACCACGACAATCGCGTAAAAATTACTCACAAATATAAAACTTGATTTTTACATTTATTTTACTTGTTTACTTTCATAGATGGCCTCAAACAACCCAGTGGAGTCAAAGGCCTTACAATATGAGGATCACATGTTTCTCCAACCGACTTGATCTTTAGTTTTTCTCCTCCAGTTGATAACACCAGTCGCTTGGAGGGCATCTTCCACCTGGTCTTTTCAGCGAACTCTTGGTTGTCCTATTTTTCAATGTCCTTCGAGTAAGTCTTCGAATACATTTCGCACTGGTTCATTCGGATCCATTATACTGACATGGACTAGCTAGCGTAAATGCGCTAGTTTGATTCGCACAACTACTTCAATGTCGGGATACAGATTGTATAGCTCGTGGTTCGTCCGAAGCCCATACTCGCTCTTCTTTATTATATGACCATATCTTTTTGGGACCATTTTGCTCTCGAAGATTTCAAGTACGTTAAATAGGATCAAATTCATTTATTAGATACTACTATACTTGAATACAAATCCCTAAGATAAATTGAGTCCCTTTTTTAAATAAATTTAACAATAGCCTATCTATACAGGAACAACATTTTATCGGCTTGATCTCAAAAAAGTTTTTTTTACTATTTCCACTACTATTCTTCCAGTCGTAGAAAACACTACATCCCTTGTAGCTGAGATCCTTGGAATACAGACGATGATTAGCGAAGCATTGTAGGAGGGCAATTTTATTAGAAGTCTTCCAAAAATACCTTGTTTAAAAAAGTAGTAATAAAATCGAATTTAAATCAAATCAAAAATTCACGCACGAGACTCACGGCCAACTCTATCAGGAACCAGAAGGGCCCATCTATTCAGCAATTATCTCAATGTGGGAGAGGAATTTGCCTAATGGACAATGCAAGATATCTAGGTTTGGTTCTCGACAGAAGGTCTATAATAAAGTCAAACACTATGGATATAATCAGTAGAGCCACAGTGGTTCTATATTCTCCGTGTATCCCCGAAAATACGTTACTTGGTATATAAAGGGGTTTTCAACAGAGACGCTACAAAAGTAAATCGATACGGTCAGCAAACGACGCCATATCTTTCCCGCTCTTTTGACATTTCTCTTCAGTAAGATTTGCCATTTCATCATGGAAAGATATACGAGCCAACAACGAGTCGAAATTATTAAAATTTACTACCGAAATTTGAAGGCAGTGGCTTCAACTTTAAGAGCGCTACGTCCAATTTATGGTCTTCAGCGATGATGCTCATTTCTATTCAGCCAGAAATAAGCAAAATATGAGTTATTGGTCAGACAGCAATCCACACGTAATCCCTGAGTCATCATTGCATCCCGAAAAAATTACAGTTTGGTGCGGTTTATGGGCCGGCGGCGTCATTGGGCCGTACTTGTTCCGTGATGATCAAGACCGGCACATTACTGTGAATGCGAATCGATAGCCGAATATTTTTGTCCCCAATTGGATAATATGGACTTGGAGGACATGTGGTTCCATCAAGACGGCGCCACAAGCCACAGCGAATGCCGCAATCAATTTATTGGAAACCAAGTTTGGTGAACGTGTTACCTCACGAAATGGCCCAGTCGATTGGCCGCCTCGGTCGTGCGATTTGACGCCGTTAGATTATTTCCTGTGGGGCTACGTCAAGTCTATGGTCTATGCCAACAAGCCAGCGACGATTGATGAACTTCGAATATCGAACGTGAAGCTGCAGCAGTATCGGCCGATTTATGCTTGAAAACCGTCGAAAATTGGGTTCAGCGTCTCGACTTCTGCAAGCGTGCCCGTGGTGGCCATGCAAAAGAAATCGAGTTCCATACATAATGGCATCGATCGTACTTTCACAGGAATAAAGAATTTCATTGGTTTCTAAAACCGGTTTTGTTTTATTTAAAAAATTTTTGTAATGCTCGTATTGAAAAACCCGTTACTTCGTCAGTGGTACAATGGCTAGTGTGCCCGGCTCTTGAGCCTAAGAACGTGGGTTCGATCCCCGCTCTGACCACCTAACACTTCCTTAGACGTCGGCCACGTCGCTTAGTGATGCCGATACTATCGAGTACTTAGCCATGAAAAATCTTATCAATATACCGTTCGGAACCGGTATAAAACTGTAGGTCCCAATCACAGAGTGAAAAATTAAAAAATTCACATCTCACTGGTGGTGAAAAGCTCTACCCGATCCCTTCATGGGATGTAATGGAAACGGTTTTTTGGTGTTGATATAAACAGCTGGTCGCCCGATAATGCTCTGACGCAATGTCGTTTGGTGGTGGCCTGTTCTCAAAAATCGACTTACCCAAGTCTGTTGGCAAAAGTCCAGGGAATAGCAATGGTGTATATTACGGGTGATTTCGTACAAAACCTACCAAAGGTTTGGGGGAAATTATCCACCTGTTACCACTAGATTTGTTGGCCAGGCAAATAGCTGCAATGTCAGCAATCTGCCTAAGACATTCGTCGCAATAGATTACCAGCCCATGTTGTCAAGGGAAGAATTTAAGACATCGGCGACAGTCCGCCATACAGTTCGTTTATATGGCTTCTACATTTGTACATTTGAGAGAAACTCTACTACTCGTATCCCGTACAGACAGGACGGGAAGGAATGCATACCAGTTTATAGAATGTAATAAGGCCTCCACACTGATAGTTTCAAACTAGATGGCAAAGTAGGGTTGGCAGTCTTTTCTAAAGATCTAGGTTTTATCCTTTCACAGAGGCTGTTAGACCATTGTAATACTTTTTAGGCAGAAGTCATGGGAATAGCAGCAGTTGCCCGTTGGCTGGGACGAAATCTCGTGACCGCCTGTGGTATCAACATCTATTCTGATATTTAGGGTGCTATAAAATCTCTGGATCCGTATTTCTAACTTCATGAACTGCCAACAACTGCCTCACATCTTTAAGTGAGGGAGCCAAGCAGTACGATATCCACCTTATATGGGGGCCGAGGCACAGCAGCATTCCAGGAAATCTTAGAACATATGAGCTAGCGAGATATCTTACCTATTCCATGGAACATATGGGTAAGTTGCTATTCTGCATGCATGCTCATGCTTAAAACCGAAGCTCTCGTACATGTAAATGAAAGTAGTGCCAAGTTATGACCTGGATCGTGCGTTAAACTTGATATCCATACCTACACTAGAATGTTAGTAGCTGTGATCACTGGACGCTCTTGAATATGCAGACACGCCTCTAGAATCTCAGGTCATGATAACTACACGCTGAAAAACAGTCTCTGTAACATATTCTTCTAATCATATTCTGCAGGAACCATGTATATATTTGGATCATACTTCCAACATTCATATGTTTGCAACTCCCAAACTTACTTGTATTTAAAAGCAAACAGTAGCATATTTACTGGCAAACATGTATGCTTTTACGTGGAAACATAGGCGTTCTTCGTCCAAGCCATCCATATACTTACGTGGAAGCATTAGCGTGTTTCGTTTTCCACTTTGGTAGCTCACATAAATATATGCGAAACACATACACAAAAACCAAAGCAATATCACAAAGCATTTAACAGTCCGAGCGTTTGTTTATTATGTTTTCATTGATCGAGCACTTTTGATATTCTCTGACGACTAAATACATGAAACTAAAACACAATACATCAGCCAAAATAAGAATCACGGACTTCATCTGCAATTTACACACCAATTCAAGGATATTTAGGATTTACTGACAGAAAGAATAATTCAAAAATACGCATACACATTTAGAAGATAGACTCTCTCGCTGTCTCTGTTTTATTCTCTCGAGAGAGCATAAACAGTGCAACAAACACACTTTATTTGTATCACAAGCACAGATATTTTTTGGTCGCAAATACATATTTTATAACATATTAATCATTGTGTCTCAATCTTATCATATTGAATAGCAAACATAACGTGTTTGGACGCAAGTATACTATTTTTGAGACAAGCTCCAAACATACGTTATATTTGCATCCAAACAACAACAAAAAGACAGATTTTCAGCGTGTAGAAGTTGTAGGAGACAAGATCTCGGGTATTAGTTCTTGTAGGATCTTACAGACATTTATTCATATCGAAATGACTTGTAAAATACATATACATATGTCAATCTTAAATTGGTAAAATATTTACTTTACAGAATTCAAAAGGTATAATCATTAATAAAGTTTTACTTTCAAAATTTAGTACATCAAACTATAACAATTTCTCGAGAATTGGGTAGGCTTTTTTAGGCCACTGATTGCGGATCTGATATCGTTTGGTCAAATATATTTTAAATTACAGAGACGGTTGCTCAGTTACGAGATCCTTACAGCTAAGGTAGTATAGCAGAATATATAAGTAAATTCCTTTTTATATATAATTTCATGGTCACTATAGTTCAGCAGATTTCAAGGATGATTCCCAACTTCTATAGATTCTCACACATAGTGGACAGTAACATAAGTGTGACAACATTGTAAGACATCTGCCATTTAATTTTTTTTTTATATTTCCTAGGAAATTCATCTAAACCAAAAATGACAAATAGTGAAACCACTTTTTCTCTGTCTAACGTTTTCCCACAAAACATAGCAATGATTTGTTAACATTTAAAATTGAAATACGACCAACACTTTGTAACATTTTTCTTAATATTTCGAGAGAAAAGAAACTCGATCGTATTGTTTTATTTTAACCAAAAATCGTCAACACTTTCGGACCAAATGTGACAACACCTTCGTTTCTTGGAAAGTTAGTGCATACATACAAACGCACATACGACAACAACTCCAATGGTTTTTCATTTCCCAATTTGCGCAAAAGAAACGCGGTATAATTAGTTATAAAGCTGATGGATTCATCATAATAATTGTCAACTTATCGAGTGTTGACACATGTATGTGATTACAATTTTCAGTGTGAAAATCTTATGTTTAAATGCAAAGTAAAATTTGTTTTCTTTTGCAAAAATACAAACAACACAAAAACAAATAAAGACAATGAAACGCAACCATGACAACAAACAACAATCTAATGCCAGAAAATAAGCCGCGTTATTTTTTTTCTGTTGTAAACGATGTGAATAAATCAATGTACAAGAAAGGAAGTAAAATGAATGGTGAAATTTTCACATAATCATAGTAATGCATCTTCATCATCAGCAACATTTTCATCTCCATCTCCATCTACATTGCCATGGCCATCGCCATCACAATCGAAACGAAAGACTTAAGCAACGAACTTCAATTTCATAGCCACTCCATCAATGGGCGCTGCACCATCACCACCACCACCACCACCACAAGTAGTAGTGATGCTCTTACCCACAAATCAGATGCACATCGAACGCAATATGATACTAAAATCAAGTTCTGTTTTTTTTTCATATGATTTTTTTACTTTAGTTTATACTTTCTACGACAAAATGGCGAAAGTTTTATACAACACTCGTATTTATTTATTTATTTTCTTTTTTTTATATATTTATTTATGTAGATTTTATATTCCTTCCTCTCAGAATTGCTGACAGATTTCATTAGAGCCAAGAAATGTTCATATACATACTTATATGTATATTGGTGAGAAGTTGTGTATACGAGTACAGTATGACAATTTTAGAATTTTGCTGAAATGTGCTGAAGTGTTTTTTTAAGAGTGATGGAAATTGAAATGGTTAAAAATAACACAAAAATTAAGTCTTAAACAAAAGAATTTTTATATTCAAAAGATCAATACATGACATTACTACTTAAAAATGAATGTAGGCATATGACCACCGCGGCTGTTCATTGCGAAGCGCATTCTGGACGTCCAATTTTTGGTCACTTCTTCGAGCATTGCTGGTCGTTTGTCCAGATTAACACGAACAATTGTGGCCTCCACGGCATCAATTGTTTCTGGTTTATCAGCATAAACCATTAACTTCACGTAGCTCCACAGGAAATTTTCGATAGGTGTCAAATCGCACGTACTTGGAGGCCAATTGACAGGTCCATTTCTCGAAACCAACTTATCGCCAAATTTTGATTTGCGGTCGCGGTATGGCACAAAGCGCTATCCTGTTAAAACCACATCTCGCCCGGATCACGTTATCCATATTTTGTAACAAAAAAATTAATGATCTCCATTGACCTTAACGCGAGCTCCGGCTTAATTTTCGAAGATCTAGAGTCCGATGATGCCACTAGGGTCCGATGATGCCACCAGCATGTAAATGATGCCACAAGCATGTAAATGATGCCACCAGCATGTAATGGTATGTAGGGTCTGCAGGTCTACTGAGTATTGCCGCAGATCTCTTAAAATGTGTCCACGACCATATGAGCTGGTGATCCATTGGGAGGAATGTTTAAGGCGAATTGCCATCGTTTAAGGCGAATTGCCATTTGCGTTCCCATCAAATCCAGCGGCAACTGGTAGATGATGACCCTCAAACCTTCGGTTGGGGTTGTGCGTAGGGCACCTGTGATTGACGCCATACATACCTTAGATTTTTGTCACCAGACTTTGGAAAGTGTTTTTTCCCAGTACCGGCCTCCAAACGGCAATCCTATAGTGCAATATCGGGTGGACAACAACTGTAAATATCGGTTAAACTATTTTCGGGTATAAGCCCCATTTACTGATCTTATCCATTGTGGTTGACTTAACACTAAGATTTCTGTCGAGAATCAGACCTAGAGATCTAGTAAAGGGTTTGTCAATAAGAGCGCTACAAAAGTTTTTTTAAATAAAACAAAACCGGTTTTAGATACCAGAGAAATTCTTTATTCCTGTGAAAGTACGTTCGATACAATTATGTATGGAACTCGATTTCTTTTGCATGGCCACCACGACACGCTTGCAGAAGTCCAGACGCTGAACCCAATTTTCGACGGTTTTCAAGCATAAATCGGCCGATACTGCTGCAATTTCAAGTTTGATATTTGTACGAAGTTCATCAATCGTCGCTGGCTTGTTGGCATAGACCATAGTCTTGACGTAGCCCCACAGGAAATAATCTAACGGCGTCAAATCGCACGACCGAGGCGGCCAATCGACTGGGCCATTTCGTGAGATAACACGTTCACCAAACTTGGTTTCCAATAAATTGATTGTGGCATTCGCTGTGTGGCTTGTGGCGCCGTCCTGTTGGAACCACATGTCCTCCAAGTCCATATTATCCAGTTGGGGCCAAAACTATTCGGTTATCATTGAACGGTAGCGATTCGCATTCACAGTAATATGCCGGTCTTGATCATCACGAAAGAAGTACGGCCCAATGACGCCGCCGGCCCATAAACCGCACCAAACCGTAATTTTTTCGGGATGCAATGATGGCTCATGGATGACGTGTGGATTGCTGTCTGACCAATAACGCATATTTTGCTCATTGACGAAGCCATTTTGCTAGAAAGAGAAAACACGTTCATCCGAATCATTTTCAAGTTGTTGCGCAGCCCAATTCACGAACATACGACGCTTATGGTGGTCAAGCGGCTTCAGTTCTTGCGTCAATTTGATCTTGTAAGGATGTAGGCCAAGATCTTTTACCAAAATTCGCCACAACGACGTCACAGAGATGCCCAACGCTTGAGAACGACGTGTGAGAGACACATTTGGACTTTCTAGAACTGAAGCCTCAGCGGCAGCAATATTCTCGACACTACGGGCACTTCTTTGTCTCACTGGCACAGGAACATTTTGTAGTGTGCCTGTGGATTCAAATTTTTTCAGTAGACGCTCAATTGTTGATTTGGTAGGACGATTATGACGACCATAAATTGGACGTAGCGCTCTTAAAGTTGAGGCCACTGACTCCAAATTTCGGTAGTAAATTTTAATAATTTCGACTCATTGTTGGCTCGTATATCTTTCCATGATGAAATGGCAAAAGAGCGGGATAAAATATGGCGTCGTTTGCTGTCCCTATCGATTTACTTTGTAGCGAGTCTGTTGAAAAACCCATTATTAACCTTCCAGCAAATGTCTTTATCTATTTTGAGATATACTGAATCTTCAGCTTTTTTTTGGATTTACACCTAGGCCATTGTCCGTGCCCTATTTAGTGAGTCTCTTGATTAAGTGCTGGATCACATCTTTGCATGTACGAGAGTATTTTTACTGCACTGCAATTGCAGGGTTGTGAGTATATATTTATAATACAACTGTGCAACTTGATCCATCAAAAACTACACTGGTTTACGGCCAAAATATATCATGAATGCCACATGCCTAGATAAGTTAATTGGGGCCTCCTGAATACGAAAAATGCTGTAATTTTTTTTCTAAGTACCGTTTTTTAGATAACGGTACTTTTGTGTTTTTCGGTATATGGTCCCACTCAAACCCTTGTGGAGCCCAACCGAAAATTCCGATCGAGATATGTGGCATATCGTTGAAAAGGTAATTGAATGCCCTTTCCGTCGATATTCTCTAAATTTCTATCTGATAAGAAATGGCTGAGTTATGAAGTTGCCTGTTTTTACGTTTTGGTTCAAAATTTTTCATTTTTATTATACGTTATAGTGAAGATCTGGAAAGTTTATTTAATTACCAACATTTTAATCGTAATTTGAACAAAATAAAATAAAGTTTTTGTTAAGGATTTTGTGGAACGACAATATTTTCATTTTCATTCCTCACACACTATATTCGGCGTTAATTCAAAAAATTTCAATTAAAATGACAAGCGAAAATAATATAAAAAGGCTAATTTTGAACTTTGAGGTGCCATAACTTAGCCATTTCTAATCAGATAGAAATTTACAGAATATTCATATTTACCTTTCCATCGATTTAATTACCAATTAATTACCTTTCCAACGATATGCCACATATCTCGATCGGACATTTCGGTTGGGCTCCACAAGGGTTTGAGTGGACTATACAAACTCTGTCATCGGAGAAATTTCAAAAGTTGTCAAAGTTTGCATTTTGTTTTTCTGTAAAAATTGTTTTTTTAGATTTGTAGCGCTAATAAGTCCCGACAAAAGACATGCAAACATATTTATTTTAGTCATATGGATCTCGATATTTTAAGAAAATTTTTTTTTTTTTGAAAAGTTGGTCTTGATTTTTGCCGGATATCTGAATATACCTTTATAACCTGTAAATCAATAGTAAGTCTGAAAACAGTTGGAAATTGACAACATCTCATATTGTGAAACAGGATTAAAATTGTGAATATATAAAGTTTATTGAAATAGCTGTCATCTGAATTCAAAATGTTGAAAATTTAGTTCCTTTAAGTTTTTTTTTTTTTGCAAAAAAGGTGTCATAAAATTTTTGCAATTGTAAAGTAATTTGCAAAGATAACAAAACGTTTATTATTTTTATTGATATAATGTTCTTCTAATATCAGGGATGGTTTTTATTTATTCGGCCTTTATATTGGTACTTTTTTAATTTATAATTCAAGCTCAAGACCATTATATATCTCTATAAAAATAGGTATAATTTTTTACTGAAGAAGTTTTGCAATTGCATCCATCCTCATGATTCCTGGCAAACCGTGTTGCTATTTCAGATCTCGCCACAGCTCTTCATCACCGGTTGTTTGGAATGCTGAGTTTGTAAAATTCATCAAACTAAATGCAAACGAAAACTCATCTCAATTTTCCACAGAATTTCCACCATTGTTCGAAAAATATCGCAAGCTATACACATAAGAAAAAATTTGCAAGAAACTTCTTTCCATCTCCAGAAAACCAACGGTCCCCATCAGAAATGATTTTTGTTTTTGTCTATAAGACAATACAATTTCTTCTATCTTTCACAGATAGTTCTGCAAATAATGTCACTTTTGTCGAAAACTATCTACCTAAATAAGCTATATCGCCATTTCTTTAACCTAATTGTGGAATTTACATTTGTTCAAAATTGATACTACCAAGCGAAATATATGGAAATGCCCAGGAATTTTGTAAAACAAACCCATATTTGAGAATTTTTGGGATTATTTTGAATATTCTGAATTGTTTTGGTGAAATATTTAAAATTTTGATTGTTTTTTGTTCCAGTTTATGCGACTAAACACCCATATTTTATTTTCATATCAGTTTCTCATTGACTGCTCAAACGGCCTAACATCGAAAATAAATATATTTTTCGAAATTTTTGACTGCGTTATTAATAGATCAAGAAACTGGAGTACGCAATATTTTATCTCTTAGATTCGCCTTAAACCTGAAACCTCAGTGCTTTAAGCTTTTTTTTATATCCTTCTACACTCAGAGAACTAATTGTTTGAAAAGAGGTCGTAGCAACCGTAAATTCGGCTGTTACCACCGAATTGAGGTTGCCACAACCGAATTGAGGTTGCCACAACCGGATTGAGGTTGTTACGACCGAATTTAGTCTCCACAACCGAAATTCGGTTGAAACAACCTCGTTTCATAGTTGATTCGGTTGTGACAACTGAATCTTCAAATTATATTCGCTCAGTCAACTAAATTTTTCTAAATTTCCGAATTTAAAATTAATTCGGATGAAACAACCGAAATTGGTACCTAATTAGGTTGGGGTAACCGAATCTGGTCTTAACCAACCTTAATTCGGTTGTAGTAACAGAATTTGACATCAATTCGGTTGTAACTATCGAATTTGGTTCAATTCGGTCGCAATAACCGAATCTAGCCTTAATTCGGTTGCAACGACCGAATTTGGCGTCAATTCGGTTGCTGTAACCGGATTTCTCATGAATTCTGTAGGTACAACCAAATTAATTTACAATTCGGCTACCACAACATAATTCTATGTATTTAAAATCTGACGTTTAAAATTTTATAATCAAATATTATTTTAAAAAGGTAAGTAAAATATATTTTGTATTAAACCTTCTTATTTTGCAGATATTATTTAAGCAGATATCAACAGCTGATATATATGCGGTAGTCTGGATACAAAACTGCTTTGGACCTAGAGCAACCGATACAACACGTCAGAATTAGTGCGGTGTCCCATGATGGCCGGGACTTCAATAAAGGTTGGAAGAGGCATGTAAATTAAATGTATTATTCTACTTATATAGATTACCCCATATATTTGACTTTATTTTCTCGCTTTTTAATTTAAAATACAAGAAAATAAATCATCACTTAATAATAAAAAAAATTTTAATAATTCATTTATGACAGTATCTAAATTCGGTTGTAACAACCTCTAATTTTGCTGTGACTACCTCTAATGAGGTTGTGCTAACCTCTAATTCGGCTGTGACAACCTCTAATGAGGTTGAGTCAACCTCTAATGAGGTTGAGTCAACCTCTTATGAGGTTGTGCCAACCTCTAATTCGGCTGTGACAACCTCTAATGCGGTAGTGTCAACCTCTAACAAGGTTGTGTCAACCTCCAATTAGGTTGTGTCAACCTCTAATGATATTGTGTCAACCTCTAAGAAGTTGTGTCAACCTCTGATGAGGTTGTGTCAACCTCAGATGAGGTTGTGGCAACCTCTAATTCGGTTGTGACAACCTCTTAATTCAGTTACGGCTAATTCGGCTGTCTCAACCGAATTTTTCTGTGAGTGTATTGTTCCGAAATCTCTCGAGAACCGTAGAAGTAAGTTTAGGCTTATGATCAGGATATTTTGGGGTTATTACAAGCGCCAGAAATATATTGAAAAATATTTCTAGTAGTAAGAAAGTCAAAGTTTGACAACGAATTAAATGTTTCTGATGACCGAGAGTGTCAAATTTGGTCTTCCACTGTGCAGCTCCAGTGGGGCCTGTGGGTTCCAATTAGGGATTTGAGTAACACTACATCTTAGCAATATTTGCCTGAAATTCCGTACTGATCAGATGAGCCATTTAGAAGCGGCTGAATTATATACAATAGTGTTACCACACTCACAGAGCTATTTGTTTGAAATGAGTTTTCAACATCCGAAAGCCCCGCTGTTGAACTTACTACAACCGAATTGAGAATGCCACAACAAAATTCGCTCACTAAATCTGTTATTTTAGTTAGTTATATTAGAGTGCACGGTTCTTGTACATAAGGTTCTTGTACCTTACATTTCTTTAGACGGCAATCGCTTAGTGACGGCGACACTATCGAGTACTTATGCCCTGTTTCACAGTTGAAATATACTTTAAATGCCCGATGTTTGTCATTTAATATGAAAATTTTCTGTGAGCTTTTAAATTGAGCTTTTAAATGACGAGTGGGATACTCGCCCTTAGACATGAAAAGCTTCTCAAAATACCGTTCGGAATCGGTGTAAAAGTGTGGGTCCCAATCATTGAGCATAAAATTAAAAAGCGCACAGCTCATTACTTGAGATAAGCTCAACCCAATCCCTTCATGGGATGCAATGGGAAACCACAAGTTTTTTACCACCTCGTTTCATAATTAATTCAGTTGCGTCAACTGATTTACCATTTACTTTCGTTGCATCAACAGAATTGCTTATTACTTCAGTTCCAATAACCGAAATTAATTTGAATTCGGTTGCAGTAACTTAGGATACGAAAAATTCGGTCACCGTAATTGAAATTCGTATGAATTTTGTTACAGCAAATGAATGTAGAATTATTTCGGTTACACCAACCGATATTATTTACGATTCGGTTGCTATAACGGAACTCATTTGGAATTCGGTTGCCACAATAAAATTATATGTTATTATTGCCATTTGAATTTCGATTTTGTGTTGTGAAAACATTAATAGAATGGTTGGAAATTTTCAAAATAAACGCATTAAAAAATCGGCGATATTCAGTTTGGAATGTGTCATTAATTTCGAAGTTTAGGATGAAGCATGGGATAGCGTGGGAATCTATTTATTTCTCTAAACATTATTTGAAATATATATTGTAACGTTGTTATATCTATAATTATATTTTCACGTTTATATTGTTGTAGATTTTGAAAGCTCGAGGACTTTGTTTGTTTGATTATTTATTTGTTATCAATATTTCGCCATCCGTCGGGTAGCATCTTCATAAATCTATAAAATGACAATCATAATAGTTACAATACAAAAATAAAATAAGACATACATATAATAATAAATATAATAGTATACATGAAACTCGTATGTACAACATTTTGGGTGATATGACGAGATCCTATATGTTCTCTTCGGCAAGCTTCATTTTGAGATTGAGAAATCACTTATTAGATCATAATAAGAATGGTCGAAGAAACATTTTATTAATTCTTTTGGTCTATTTTTATATACATAATTGATATATACATATCTATGTATATATAGGTATATATTGGCTAAATTTTACTATCTTTGGCCAACACTCTGAAAAAGAATCCAAACAAAATTTGGACAGAAAAAAAATTTCATGTTGGGACAATTTCTCATGGAAATTAAAACGTGGTCGCTTAAGAATTAAGTAGTGATACTAAAATTTAAAGTGTTCACTTTTCCAGTGTGATACTTGTGATCTCAGCTTGACCAAATTCTATGCGTCTTTGGGGGAGGACAGTAGAAATTTTTAAATCTGAGCACTCAAATAACAGGACAGCCTGGTACTAAAATTACGGGAAATGGTATCACGATTTTCATTGTGTTATTGGAACGAAGTTCCTCATCGCACGTTGCGGGATGGGGGCTAAATGAAAAAATTTTAAACAACATTTTTTCAACTACTTTATTACAACCCATTATTATCAACTATATTGGCTACTTTTGGTTTGGTTTAACGGGAAGTTTTCTATGTGGAGTCTGTTTATTACATATTGTAGTTTTAAACCCAATAAAAATTAAATTTAGAAAAGCCAAAGTGCAAGACTGGCAAATCCATGAAAGACAACCCTGAGCATGGAATTACATTTGGCAGCACACTTACTCTTACACTCTTACTTTTGGTTTGGTTTGTGTCTAGACTACCATATGGGGCGAAATTTGTTGTTTAATAGGAAATTTTCTAGGTGGAGCCTGTTTATTTCATATTGTAGTTTTGAACCGACTAAATAGTAAATTTAGTAAAGCCAAAGTGAAAGAAGTTAAAAAATAAAGATTTCTTAAATAAGTGCGTTTTCTAAAAAAAAAATACCTACTCATATTCTTAAACAGAGTACCTTTTTTTAAAAAAAATACCTCATCTTAAAGAAGTACCTATACGTAAAAAAGTAAATGTACTTACAAAATGTTCCTTTTCTTAAAAAAAGTAATTTTTTAAATAAGTACCTTTTCTTAAAATAGTACACTATCTTACACCCCATTGCCTTTTCTTAAAAAAGTACCTTTTCTTTAAAGAGTACCTTTTTTGTAAAACAAAATAGCTTTTCTCGAGATAATTACCTACACTTAAAATTGTACCTGTTCTTGAAAAAATTACCAATTCTAAAAATGTTCCCATTTTAAAAAAAAAACTTTTACTTCAAAAACAATACCTTTTCTTAAAAAAAAATACCAATTCATACATATATTCCTTTTCTTCAAAGCGCCTTTCTTAAAAATAAATTAATTCCTTTTCTTTTCTTTTCTTGAGATAAGTAAAGTAGACTTTCTGAAAATAAATAAATTTTCTTAAAAAAATAACCTTCTGCTAAAGAGAGTACCACTTCTTTAAAAAGTACCTGCTCTTAAAAAGTACTTCTTTGTAAAGGGTTTTTCAACAGAGACGCTACAAAAGTAAATCGATAGGGACAGCAAACGATGCCATATTTTTTCCCGCTCTTTTGACATTTCTCTTCAGTAAGGTTTACCATTTCATCACGGAAAGATATACGAGCCAACAACGAGTCGAAATTATTAAAATTTACTACCGAAATTTGGAGTCAGTGGCAGCAAATTTTAGACCGGAAACTCATCGGAAATCATCTTCAGCGATGAGGCTCATTTCTGGCTGAATGGCTTCGTCAATAAGCAAAATATGCATTATTGGTCAGACAGCAATCCACACGTAATTCATGAGACATCATTGCATCCCGAAAAAATTACGGTTTGGTGCGGTTTATGGGCCGGCGGCGTCATTCGGCCGTACTTCTTCCGTGATGATCAAGACCGGCACATTACTGTGAATGCGAATCGCTACCGTTCAATGATAACCGAATATTTTTGGCCCCAATTGGATAATATGGACTTGGAGGACATGTGGTTCCAACAGGACGGCGCCACAAGCCACACAGCGAATGCCACAATCAATTTAGTGGAAACCAAGTTTGGTGAACGTGTTATCTCACGAAGTGGCCCAGTCGATTGGCCGCGTCGGTCGTGCGATTTGACGCCGTTAGATTATTTCCTGTGAGGCTACGTCAAGTCTATGGTCTATGCCAACAAGCCAGCGATGATTGATGAACTTCGTACGAATATCGAACGTGAAATTGCAGCAGTATCGGCCGATTTATGCTTGAAAACCATCGAAAATTGGGTTCAGCGTCTGGACTTCTGAAAGCGTGCCCGTGGTGGCCATGCAAAAGTAATCGAGTTCCATACATAATGGCATCGAACGTACTTTCACATGAATAAAGAATTTCATTGGTATCTGAAACCGGTTTTGTTTTATTTACAAAAAACTTTTGACGCGCTCTTATTAAAAAACCCGATAAAAAAAATTCATACTCTTAGGCTTTTTCTTATAGAAAGTACTTCTTATTAAAAATGGTGCATTTTTTTTTTTTTTTTTTTTTTTTTTTTTTTTGTTAAATTCATCTTTATTTACAATTGTTGTTATTTATATATTTACAAGGTTTTGAGATATTATCCATAGATATTACAGCAAGTAAAATTTTTCATCATAGATTTTGTGTATTTAATTCATTTTGAAATTTTTAAAGGGAAATTAGGTAAACCCTTTATATGAAAAAGAAAAAGAAATTCAACTACAGTTTGAAAATATATATGCTTACATTTGTATTACTATTTGCAATACAATATAAGTATACAATTTTCAGGTTGGTAATTTATAATTACATGTTATTTCATGATAATTCTTTACATTCTCTTATCAGTTGATAAGTAGAATTTTCAATATTTTCGAAGTATTTGGTTTTTAATCTGCATATGAAGTCAGCGAGATTTTCGTAGCCAGTTTCAGTGTGAAGAATGTGCGTTGAGTATCTCCAATGTTTTTTATTTATGATTTTAAGGCATTTGTTTTGTATAATTTGTAGTTTCATAATGTGCGATTTTGCCGCCTTGTACCATATTGGGCACGCGTATGTCAATGTTGGTCTTACTACATTTTTGAAGATAAGGTTTTTATTTTTCAAATCAAGAGGGGAGCGCTTGCCTATTATTGGCCACAGTGCTTTGATTATTTGTAATCCTTTTTTACAAGTTTCTGCGATGTGCCTTGCAAAGTTTAGTTTTTTGTCTAGTACTACTCCGAGATATTTTACATCGCTTTGGATGTCTATTCTTTGATTTCCCACATTAAGTTGACGACTTGGTAACCTCTTTGGCGACTTATTAAAGGGAAATACAATGGCTTGGGTTTTGTTTGGATTAATTTTGATCTTCCATTTATGGAGGTATTTGTTGCAGGCTGCATATCCTTTCTCCATTTTGGTTAAAAGAGTTTTAGTAAGTTTGCTTGATGTAATAAGTGCAGTGTCGTCTGCGTAGTACGCCGTAGTTAAATACGTGGGAGGAGAAAAGTCAGATGTATAAAGCGAATATAATAAGGGTGATAATATCGAACCTTGTGGTAGACCTGCCGTTATTGCTTTCGGGAGAGACAGTGAGTTGTTGACGGATACAATAAATTGTCTGTTGAATACAAATTCAGCAACTAGCTTGCATAAATATTTAGGTACGTTAGCCTGGATTAATTTATATATTAGGCCATTATGCCAGACGGTGTCAAAGGCTTTTTCTACATCTAGTATTATAAGCCCAATAGATAGACGTTTCCGTTTATTTGTCACAATAATATTTTTAATTCTGTTGACCTGGTGTACCGAACTGTGCTCTTTCTTAAATCCAAACTGTTCGTTGACTATTATTGACGCGTTCGTTGCAAAATCTGATAGACGGCGATGAAGAATTTTCTCAAAAAGTTTCCCCAAGTTACTGAGCAGACTAATGGGACGGTAGCTATTTGGATCACTTTTTGGTTTATTCGGCTTTGGAATTGCAACGACTTTAGCCATTTTGAAATGACTGGGGAAGTATTTTAAATTGATACAGCTGTTAAAAATGGATACCAACACTTGAATTGCTTCAGTAGGAAGATTTTTTATTAATACATTGGAGATATTATCCAAACCTGGAGATTTTGAAGCCTTAAGTGATGAAATTAAAGCAGACAATTCATCTAATGATGTGAGCTCATCTTCGTCTGAATTCACAACTTCAGTTATGAAGCGATTGATTTTAGTGTTGACTGTTCTGTCAATAGAATGCTTGAAGCTGGAGGTAATATTGTGAGTACTGGCAAATATATCTGCTAACATCTGAGCCTTTTCAACATCAGTGTTTATTTTTCTGTTGCCTTGTGTGAGATCTGGAATTTTTCTATTTGCTTTGCCTCTTAAATTTCGACTTATTTTCCAAAATGATCTGTCTCCGGGTTTTAGTTTCGAGAGCATAGTGTGCCATTTATTATTACGTACCTTTTTAAGTTTGTTATTAATCATTATGGTTAAGAGCTTCATACATTGTTCGTAAAAATTAGCTTCAGCAATGCAGTGTGTTCTTTGACTTTTCCTTTCATATGTCTTACGAGCTTTAATCATTTTGATAGTACTTGCTGGTAGAGTGAATTTTCCGGAATTACTGACTTTTGGAGTTGCCTGGTCACGAGCTTCTGCAGTAAGGCAGATAAATTTGTCAATTTCCAGATCTATTGATTCTTTAGTGCTGTATAATTCCGTACGTAAAGCAATTCTATTCTTAATGTATTTTCTGAAGCTCGTCCAGTTGGTAAGTTTGTAATTGTAATAATCCGATTCTAATACTTCAACCGATGAATTTTCAATGGTGCAAACAACAGGTCGGTGATCTGATGGGATTTCGTAGCCTAGTACCTCGAACTTTAAATTAAGTGTGCTGTTGCTTAGTGCTATGTCGATTACTGACGGTCGGCGATTTCGTTGGAATGGATAATACGTTGGACTGTTAGGGTAATGTACAAAAAAGTTTAAAGTTTGTTGGAGGTTATTGAGCACATTGCCTGCAGTGTTGTGGTGCATTTTCTTTAAAAAACATTAACTTTTAAGAAAAGGAGTACTTCTCATTAAGGAAAGGACCTTTACGGGAAAATATAATACATATACTTACAAAAGGGGCCTAAGAGTATATATTTTGTTAAATAAATACATTCAATAAAAAAATTTTTTTTAAAAATTTTGTCATTTTATAAAAAGTATCTTCTCTTAAAGATCCATTTAAATTATAGTATTTTTTAACAGCCGCCTTAAGCGTGTTGGAACTAACTATTACATAATATATAACAAAAGGAACTTCGATCCAACCGGGTGTCCCCTGGCACCTCATGTATTTTTTTGTTCATATTTGACCCAATTATGTGACTATTGCAGGTTTTCTTCTCTGTGGTAGCTCATTGTTCGCTTCATTTACATTGTTCGCTTCATTTTTCTTTTATGGTCACCATATTTTTCGGTTACCACAAACTCTTTTCTGAATAATTCGATCACTTTGACCAATAAAGATTGTTTGTGCAACCGATTTTTTGATTATGACAACCGCAATGTTCCTTTGCCGTAATATTATTCAAATTTTAATACGGTCCTATCGTGTATGACAACCTCTAAATTTGGTCACGGCTAATTCAGTTGACTCAATCGAATATTTCTGTGTGTGCTCTGTGTGGTATAGAATGTAACTGCCTATATTTTTTGGCATATTTTATGTAATTTGTATCTATTTTTTTGGCATACTATGTATTTTTCCCGTCGGCCGTCGGTGGTGCAATGGCTAGTATGCGCGCCTCTTGTACATGAGATCCCGGGTTCGATCCCTGCTCTAAGCGCACAGCTCACTGGTTCTGAAAAGCTCACCCCAATTCCATCATGGAATGTAATGGGATTTTTTTTATGTACTTTTTCTGCATTTTATGTACTTTTTGGTAGACTTTGTACTTGTTGGCTCACATTGTACTTTTTTTGGTAAACATTAGTACTTTTTGGTTAATTAGTACTTTGGTATACTTCGTGGTAGCACACACATTATGTACAACTCGGTATTTGATGTAGTTTGTGAAACATTCTGTGTACTATTTACATTTTATGTACATTTTTGCTACCCATTATGCATTTTATGTAATTTTTTACACATGTTCATTTTTGATGCACTCGACCGAACAATTTAATTTATTTTTAACATCTCGCGACTAAGCGTATAGCCACAACCAATCAATCAATCAAACGTTAAAAACGTTATCGTTAAGTACAATCACTTGTTACCCTAATTTCTTTTGCATGGTTGGCCACTAAAGAAATGCACACATATTTCAGCAATTATTCTTGAATTGGTATTTTAACAGGTCGGAAGGACAAAATTCGCATCGACTGTAATTTTTCACCCTATGAAATTTGAGTTTACCAAGTATTCGCGACTAATGTACTCCAGAACGTGGCCTCGATCTTCGCTCTTTTGGTGACGGCCATCTCGTTTAGTGACACCGACACTATTGATTAATTAAACCTGAAAATGCATTTCAAAAACCCGTTCGGAACCAATGTTCGACTGTACGTCCTAATTAGTAAGTGCCAAACTAAAAATGCGTACAACTCACTTTTTGTGAGATCAATGTCCATTCATGAGATGTAATAAGAAACACAGTGCAACACGAAAAAATATAACCATATACGGACACCACTACGTGATAAAAGACCAAAAAAACGACCCGTGTTTCCCAATTTTTCCCAAAGTCATGCACTTTTTTTTTATGGGCCGCCAAAGATTTGGGGCCTCGGTATCATTTTCGTAAAAATGTGATCATTTTCTCAGGCTCATATCTTGCAAACCGTTCAGAATTTCGATTTACTCTCTGAGGCAAAGTTGTAGCTCTTGTCATAAAATTGCGAACATATAAAATCAAAAAAAACTTCACCTTCCAGATCAAAATCGCAAAAAACTTAAAAAAATTCGATTTTTTTACCTTTTTTCCCGTGTTCAGGTCCATAGGTAGCAATAAGAGAGTCTATCCCTCACAGCTGTTTGCCAAACTTGGGAACAACAACAATGGAGACTGTAGCAATTTCAGTAGAAATAAATGGAAGACAAATCAGACTAATTTCTGCATATAACCCTAAATATACTGCAAATTTCACCGAAGATCTCAATAAAATCACCACATCAGCAAATGAATTCTTTATTTTTGGCGATTTGAATGCCCATCATACTAGCTGGAACTGCTATAAAAACAATTCTGCTGGTAATTCTCTCTACAACCATCAATTACAAAACAACTATTATATTTATGCTCCGTCTACATTTACCCGTTTTGGACAAGGCGTGGGCCAAATTCAGCCCTCGGTTTTAGATATTCTTTTGACCAACTCTAGTCTTAACATATCGGCTATTGAAACACACCCGGGCCTTTTATGCTCAGACCATGTACCAATCACCTGCGAAATATTTGGTTCCGTCATCCATAAGACATTTACGGCACCATCATACGGCGATGCTAATTGGACCTCAATCAGACAACTAGTTGATGATCAAATCCGATACCTGCAATCTACAAGAATAACTACTTCAAATATTGAAGAAATTCTATTAAAAATTACAAATACCCTTCAAGAAGCAGATAGAAAAGTTCCAAGAAGAGAACGACAACCGTGGCTGCGAAGGCTTTCCCAATTAAGCTTGTATCTCATTGGCCAAAGGAACAGATACACCCGAAAACTTCAACGAGCTTCTCCACCCCAAAAACCGTCTCTGAAATGCACCTTGAATCTGCTCACCAGGTTGATTGATTTTCACATATTTGCAGATATTAATTCCAATTGGACTAAGTTTTTAGAAAAACTTCCACACGGCAGCAAAAAATTCTTTAAATTGACAAAAGCAATGAGAGGTAAAAAGTCAGCTGTTAATGTCATGACTGTTGATGGTGTTGATACTCAAAACAGTGAGAATATAGCCAATGCAGTAGCTGACGTCTTTGAAAACTCTCACTGCACAACACAGACAATTAGCTCTCCAGTTGATCAGAATGTGGCGAATTATGTCAATTGGTTAAACTCTCAGACTAACACGTGCGAAACAGCTGATCTTACATCGTTGGAAGAAGTGAGATATTACACAAAGAAACTGAAGAACAACAAATCACCTGGTAAAGATGGTATAAAACCAGTGTTGGTAAAGCAAATGTCTAATGTATTTTTCAACGCGCTGACTATTGTTTTTAATTGGTGCTTAATCAACGGTTACTTCCCCAGTATATTCAAAAATGCTAAAGTTGTCCCAATTTTGAAACGTGGAAAGAATATCAAATCCCCTTCAAGCTACAGGCCAATTAGTATGCTAAGCATAATTGGGAAAATATTCGAAAAAATAATATTACGAAGAATATCTGAATTTGCGGAGGAAAACGGCATTTTAAACAAAGAACAATTTGGATTCAGGAAAGGACACTCCACCGTGCACCAACTAAAGAGAGTTGTTAACATAATATCAGAGAATAAGAATAACCGAAAAAGTACAGGGATGGTTCTACTGGATATTGAAAAAGCATTTGATTCGGTATGGCATGACGGCATCATCTTCAAACTAAATAATTTTAATTTCCCGATCTATCTACAAAAAATTGTCAAAAGTTTTTTATCCGGCCGCAACTTCAGCGTTTGTATTGATGATGCAGAATCATCATTAAGAAATATACCAGCCGGTGTTCCACAAGGTTCGGTCCTATCACCTATATTATACTCAATATACATCTCGGATTTTAAAATACCAACAAATCAAGCTGCCGCTTTCTATGCAGATGATTCAGCAATAATAAGTACCGGAAAGGTCTCAAATGCTATTATAAAGAGGATGAAAAAAGCGTTGCAAATATCACAAAAGTACTTTGAAAAATGGAAGATAAAAATCAACCAAAATAAAACACAATCGATTATATTCCCGTTTAATAAATCACCAAAACGTGTACCTACGGGAACTCTTGAAATACAGGGTTCAGTTCTTCCTCTGCAAGATTCAATAAACTATCTTGGTGTTATAATCGATAAAAAATTGAACTTCTCAAGTCACATCACAAATACACGAGACAAAGCACTAAAATGTGGAAGATCACTTTACCCGCTACTTTGCAGAAAATCTACATTGAATTTAAAAAACAAAATCCTCATTTATAATATGTGCATTCGCCCTATTATGACATATGGTTGTCAGGTCTGGTTTCCAAGAAGTGCCAAAACAAACCTTAAAAAATTACAAATTATACAGAACAAGAACTTAAAAATAATTCACAATTTAAATCGACGATTCAGTACTGATCTCTTGCATGAAAATTACAACCACAAACCACTTATTTCAGTTTATCTTGAACTACAACACAGATTCGAAGATAGATGTAGATCTTCAAACTACGAAATAATAAGAAATTTGTGTAACTAACTACATTTTATAATTTCGGCAACGAAGTTATCATAATTAATTAGTATAAAATTTCTCATAAAAATTAAAGGTTTTTCTCTATCTTTTTACCTTATATCAGAATTAATTTTAATTGTAAATATTTTTGTTAAAAACGATATATTTGCTGCAATACTAAATGTAAAAACTCAAACTATGTAAATATTTATTTTAATCTTTGCACAATGATAGTATTAATAAAAAAAAAAAAAAAAAAAAAAAAAAAAAGGTCCATAGGTAGCAAACCGTTCAAAATTCAAGGAAACAATCCACTACAAAAATTTACCTAAGATCTCAATAAACAAATTTCTAGAACATATAAACTTCCTGGGAATTATTCTTAACACCGTTTTTTAATTTCATTTGTTTTTTATTTACTTCAACATTGAGATACTATCTATTACAAAAATATTAAAAAAAAGTATTCGTATTATGTTTATAATGTTGATGGCCCTGGACTTGCAAATCGCGCTCTCTTAAGTTGTGGATCCAAATCGTCGTCCGAATCTGACTCTGATTCAGCAATTATGGTGTCCACAGGCACGTTGCTTCCAGACTGCCCTCCATCATCAGCTCTTTCTTCTTCAAATACTTCATTAACATCATACAGGGTGATCTTGTGACTCCACCAACATACCTCTGCAAGCAATGCGTCGAGGTTTTTGCCTTTGTACCGTTTTTCCATGGGCATTGTGGTTTGGTGAAACCGTTCTCCTTGCACATCGGATTCGGTAGGGAGTTGTTTGATAAAATCGTGTCATCGATGCGCCGATTATCTCAAAATAATGCAGCATTTGTTTCACCCATTCTCTTGCTTCCGGTTCCGCGTCTCGATCCCCTCCCAAGACTCTGGTGCATACACGCTGAAGGTAAATCCATGCCATTGAATGATTTTCATCAAGCGATGAATCAAAGTTGCTCTTGAATAGCTTTCTAATGTCAGGGCCATTAAGTACGCCTGTTAAATGAAAACAAAAAATAAAGACAGAAAAGAAAACATTAACATAGTGTAAATAGTACAATTATGTGAACAAAAATTCGTTTTAAATTTACTACAATACCTTTTTTAATTTTGTCATCGCTACGCTTTGGGAAAACGCTTTTCAAATAGTCGAATGCGTTTGGACAATTTAAAACGGCCACTTCGATGAATTTTTTAACAATTCCCAATTTTATGTGGAGCGGTGGCAGCAAGATGTCTTGAGTATTGTCAATTAAAGGTGCATTCTTCAGTCTATGTTGTTGTATTTTTTCATCCACACTTCCTCTTGGCCTCCACGAGTTACATTGGAATTGATTCAGAGGTGAGCGTGAATCCCAATTACAAAGAAAACAAAAGAATTTTGGGAAGCCGCCCTTATCGATGATCCCTTGCAAAATGTTTCAAATCACAGCAAATCTTCCATTTATTTTCGTAATATTTGATTTTTTCCATTATATCTTTCAATGTTTCATAGCTTTCTTTCATGTTGATACCCATTGCTAGCGGAATGGAAGGTTCTCGGTTCGACACATGCAACAACACTGCTTTCAAGCTTGAAACAGAAACATCAATAAATAATCTCCACTCACTAGCGATGTAGTTCATTCCCATTTTTACCACCAAAGCTTTTATATCGTTGCAGTAAGGGAACGAATTGTCATCATTTAGAGTGTAGAGCATCTGAAATTCAGCTTGTCGTTTGCTGTACGCCGTAGAGTTAACATTAGCATGTGTGAGTTTTCTTTGCTTTAAAAAAGCTGTCAAAAATATTGCAAGTCGCTGCGATAATCCCGATATGGCCACACTGAAATACATTTCCATTTGTGTTATTAGTTGTGGTCCATCTCTTCCCTGTTGGGGCTCATAATCGGTATCAAATGGATCTTCATAAGTAACACCACTTGCTGTACTCATTGCTGTAAATTCTGTAGTACGATCTGGAGTTGGCGGCCTTGGTGATACAAAATTTTCAGGTGCAAGCACTGGTAGTGTGGCTGTTGCAGTTGCTTTATAAATTTTGTTCTTCTCAGAATGTCGATTTAGACGACATGTGTAATTTACGCATGCATAGCAACTGGTTGCATCATGATCACCTGGGCGATTAATCCAGTTTACCGGCTTACAATACTTCATAGTACCTCTGCCTCCACTCAACCATGCCATGAGATTGTTATAACATTGGCGACACACTGTATTAGGTGTGTAATTTTCACCGGTCAAGTCCACTTCGTCGAAAAACAATGTATATGCTCGTTTGAATTCACTAGTTAAAAGATTCTTTTCCTTCTGAAATCTTGTAGATGTTTTTTTTTCTGGTTTGATGACCGCAAACGTAGCAAACTAAATCAATATTTTCACACTGCATATTGAAATTGTCAGTTGCCAATGTTGTGTGCGAATTATACTGTAGCACTTTCACTTTTTTTACTTTCACTTTCACTTTATGACTTTCACCGCTGAGCTCTCGTTGACGTCGGGCTGTGTAATGCCTCGATGTGAGCGTCGTGTCGCTTTTATATTGTGTGCTGCGTCCCTTGTTGCGTGTGCTGAGCTTACTGCATTGCCTGTGCTGCTGCTGTCGGTGCATGATCGCGTGATACCTAAGCGCTACCTAAACGGTGTTAACCCTTGGACAAACACATGGTTCTGGCCAGGCATATTTCATTTTTTGCTACCTATGGACCTGAACAGGAGAAAAAGGTAAAAAAAATGAAATTAAAAAATTTTCGGCAAATTTTTCACTTTTGCGTGCTACCTAAACAGTGTTAAGAATCATCTCTAGGAAGTTTATATGTTCTAGAAATTTGTTTATTGAGATCTTGGGTAAATTTTTGTAGTTGATTGTTTCCTTGAATTTTGAACGGTTTGCTACCTATGGACCTGAACACGGGGAAAAAGGTAAAAAGAAATCGAATTTTTTTAAGTTTTTTGCGATTTTGATCCGGAAGGTGAATATTTTTTGATTTTATATGTTCGCAATTTTTGTTCTTTATGAAAAGAGCTACAACTTTGCCTCTGAACGGTTTCCAAGATATGAGCCTGAGAAAATGATCACATTTTTACGAAAATGATACCGAGGCCCCAAATCTTTGGCGGCCCATAAAAAAAAAGTGCATGACTTTGGGAAAAATTGGGAGACACGGGTCTTTTTTTTTTAGTCTTTTATCACGTAGTGGTGTCCGTATATGGTTATTTTTTTTCGTGTTGCACTGTGCTATGGACCTGAACAGGGGAAAAAGGTAAAAAAATTGAATTTTTTAAAGTTTTGTGCGATTTTGACCTTGAAGGTGAAGTTTTTTGATTTCATATGGTAACAATTTTTATGTTTTATGACAAGAGCTACAACTTTCCCTCCGAAAGAAAATCAAAAACCGAATGGTTTGCAAGGTATGAGCCTGACAAAATGATCTCTTCTTTCAAAAATGACACCATAAAAAAAAGTGCATGACTTTGGGCAAAACTGGGAGACACGGGTCTTTCTTTTTTTGGTCTTTTATCACGTAGTGGTGTCCGCATATGGTTATATTTCCATGACTTAAGAAATTACACACAGTGAAGTTACAAATTTTTCGGGAAGTTTTTCACTTTTGCGGCTACCTAAATGCTACTTCAGCGCTACCTAAACCGTGTTAAGAATTATTCCTAGGAAGTTCACATGTTCTAGAAAGTTGTTTACTGAGATCTTAGGTATATTCTTGTAGTTGATTGTTTCCTTAAATTTTGAACGATTTGCTACTTATGGACCTGAACGTGGGAAAAAGGTAAAAAAATCCATTTTTTTTAAAGTATGATGAAGATGAAGTATTTTTGATCTTATATGTTCACAATTTTTGTTCTTAATGTCAAGAGCTACAACTTTTCCTCAGAGAGTAATTATTTGCAAGATATGAGCTGGCAAAATAATCACTTTTTTTTGCAAAACTGACACCGAGGCCCCAAATCTTTGGGGGCCCATAAAAAAAATCCATGACTTTGGGCAAAACCGGCAGACACGGGTCTTTTTTTGTCGTTTATCACGTAGTGGTGTCCGTATATGGTTATATTTCCATGACTTAAAAAATTACACGCAGTGAAATTTATATTTATTTATTTTTTCAATATTTTTCACAACGTCGCTTAGTTATTAAATATTGTCGAATTTGCCAAGCCCATTTGGATTATTCAATATTGGTTGGCAGGAAAAAATATATATAATATATATATCTTACGTTATCTTTAAAGTTAGATGAATCATTTAAAATTTGCACCGGGCCCGAAATAATGGATGACTTAGCGTGAGAGCAGGTTAAAGTCGGTTCACCGCACCTGAATTTATGCGCTGTCTTTCGAAGAAGTATTACCAGGAGTATTTACAAATTTCTTGTTCTAAAATCATTACCGACCAGATATATTATAATTCTTATATTGTAAGAAAAATCTCATCGACCCTATTTAAGATACCCTCGCTCTCTATAAGCGCTACCAAGTTTATTAAGTTTACTTCATCTTTGCACATTTGATGACATTTTGTATTTAGAACATAGAAAAAAAAACAACATAAAAACAATAAATACTGTTAGAACTTTAAAAAGTATGTACAGCCAAGTATTTACGAATCTGACATATAACACCAACCGAAAATATCCCCATTAAGCCGCAGAAAACAAATATAATTCTTCGCATACATTGTTGTGGTAACTCAGCAAACTCTCAACAATGTTTGCATACATTTCATGGTATTTTTTTGCCGTTGATTAATTTCTTTAGATCTTCGATTCGCTGCGGTTCAGTTTCGTTGATGCACGGACAACTATTTGCTTTTGGGGATTGGTGCAATACAATGTAAACGGCGAGCAGTTGTTTGCTGTTTGCCATTTGTTAGACGCTTGTTACCGTTTCAATTTGACAGCTAACAAAAGACATCAGCAGCGTTTACATATATTCTGCAGTAGCTAGCAGCCACAAACACCAGCAACAGCAGCAGCAGAGAGAAAATATAAAATTCATAAGAATGGAAAAACAATTTTTGTTAATATTCTGTTAAAGTAAATCATGTTATAATTGTTTCGAAATTAAACTGTTAAAAGGTCCTTGGTTGTGTAAACAATTGAGACAAAAACAAAAGACTTAAGGCACGAACTTGTTTAGGTTAGCACTGTTCACTAAAAGTTCGTTTCTTAAGTCTTTCTGTTTAATACTATATTGCAGGGCTTTTATTCCTCATTCAATGTTATATTTTCATTAAATTAAGGAAAATTTACGAAGCTTGATAAATTTTTAGATTAAAACCATATTTAGAAATACAGTATAAAGAGTTTTGGTTTAAAAGATCCAAAATTTACATTAAGTGATGACCCCGAATTTAGTGACATTTGCCCAATGCATTGAGAAATACTGTAAATTACTAAAGTACATCAGGTTTCCCTTGAAGTCAGATGGACAGTTTGAAAAGTTATCAGGAATGGTTCAACATTTCGGGCTTTTGGACAGATGTGGAGTTAGGATATTGATAACTCATTTATCCTGTTTGATTAAGAGTAGGCTGAATTGTTTTGGGTCATGGTAAGTAGTAAAATCAAGACCAACAACAAACTACCTTGGAGTGGGTGGAGTAATTTAATTTAAACACGACCTTATGATCCCATTGACTTTGAAGATATTCAGTTACCACTAAGCAAACATAAAACTATTTTAAAGTAAAAGGATTCAACAGAGTTTGATAAAGAAAACGATAATATTGCTTGATAGATTTTAAAATTGCGATGTTGTGGCTTTAGTTGAAGTTTATAAAATGGGTGAAGGAGTTTCTACATACCGGCTTTAGGGATAGCTCTCTCATACAAATAAGTATCTATTGTAGACTCTAACAATTCTAGATTGAAAATACACAACCAATTTTGAATTGGCGATTTCTAAGATACGAAAGAAGAGATTACTCCCATAGCCCCTGGTGGAGAGCAGTGTATTTCAAATCATATATCTCTTTCTTGAAAAAGTCTGGAGGCTAACCTACGACTTAAGATTTGAAGGTATTACTCGACATGATGCCTTTAATCAGATCACCTACAAGTAGTGAAGGATACGTTGGTTATAATCTGGTTGCAATCGATGAACGACTTGCTTACATTTTCTAATCTATTATGATACCACAAGCTAACAAGATTAATTGTTGGCTACATCGGAGGACCACTTAGATTGCTCTAAAAACTCTTAAAATATTTTAATGCTCCTAAAGACATTCTCCTGCTGCCTAATATTGGGCGCATGATTTACACCTTTCCTCTTCGTTACAGACTCTAAAACAGTCAGTCTGTAATTAATTGTAGCATTAGCAGACAGTGTAACGATAAAATTCGTCTTACGTGCGCAATATGTTACCCTGAGTAACCCATTTACCATCGTCGTGGGGAATGGGTAACGATCGTTAATCCATTCCCTACTGGGTATGAGAAAACTAATGGGAAGTTACCCGCAAAAGTGGAGAATTACCCATCATAGCTACCCATTACCTACTGGGTATGGGAAAAATAATGGGTAGTTACCCACAAAAATGAGGAAGTACCCATCACGACTACCCATTACCCACAGGGTAATGGGAAAATAACGGGTAGTTACCCACGAAAATAGGGAATTACCCATCATGATTACCTAATTACCCCCTGGGTATGGCTAAGCGGCCTTTACACATTACCAGGGCGATAGGTAACCCAGCCCCATTTTGATCGAAAATATGAAAAATTTAAAAAAACTCTATTTCTCAAAAACAAATTTTCAAATTCTCAAATTCGTATGAAAGAATTTTTTTAAAAAAAAATCGCTAAAATAAAAGAAGTTCTAAATGGCTATAACTCGGAAACGTTGCGTCCAATCGCAAAAATAATAAATTTTTGACATCTGTTGGAGGCTTTAACCAGTAGATGTCTGTCATATGCCATATGTCTGTCAAAATCGTCAAAAACACACTTTTGTTTTAGCGATTTTCTTATTTTGGCTACACTTTATCAAAACCCCTTAGAACTCAACAAACATGGGTTGAGTTTTCGATTGGACGCTCCGTTTTCGAGATATAGACGTTTTTCATCAGGGATGATTTTTATTTTTCGGCCATTTTATTATTTCGGCCATTACATCCCATGAAGGAATTGGGGAGAGCTTCTCACAATCAGTGAGCTTTGCGCTTTATAGTTTTATACTCACTGATTGGGACCTACCGTTTTACACCGGTTCCGAACGGTGTTTTGAGAAGCTTTTTCATGGCTAAGTACTCGATAGTGTCGCCGTCACTAAGCGAGGTGACCGTCATCGAAAGAAATTTTAAGGTGTTCGGAGCAGGAATCGAACCCAGGATCTCCTGTACAGGAGACACACACAGTAACCATTACACCCCCTACCTCTTGTTTTATTTTCCAAGCTCAAGACCATTCTCTATCTGTATTAATGGAGATATAGTTTTTTTTATAAAAGAAGTTTTGCAAAATTTAATTCTCATGATTCCTGGAAAACCGTATGGGTATTACAGATCTGGCCACAGATCTTAATCAGCGGTTGTTTGGAATGAAAAAATAAAAAAAACATCAAAAATGGTTTTCCATTATATCCCATGAAGGAATTGAGGAGAGCTTCTCGCAACCAGTCAGCTGTGCGCTTTCCAGTTTGGGTATTTTGGGAAGCCTTGTCATGGCTAAATACTCAATAGTGTCGCCTTCACTGTGCGAGGTGACCGCTGCCGAAAGAATCTCATGTACAAAGGGTGCACAGACTAACCAGTGCACCACCGACGGCCACAATTTATAAGCGAAATGAAAATAGAAGAATGAAAACTTCCATCAAACTAAATGCAAACGAAAATTAATTTCAATTGAGAATTCCCCTCTGTGCAAGTGTTTAAATATACACAGAAAACGCTTCTTCCCATCTCCAGGTAACCATTGGTTCCCATTTTTCCATGGGTACGTCATTACCCATCGTCGAAGGTAATGTGTAAAGGACGCTTACCAATGCCCTGTGGGTTATGGGTAATCGATCAATAGCCATTCCCCATGGCGTTGTGTATGGGTTACACATGGGTGGGTACAAAACTAACACAGGGGTTAGGAACTTGGACCCAGGCAGAGGGAAGGAAGGTTCTTAAATCTCGCCCTAAATGTAGAGAAAGTGTCGTTCCGCCCAAACGAAATCTCCGATAAATGAACTTCATTTTGGAAATGTAGTTGAGGGAAATGGAAATTTGTTGAAGTAATCAAATCATTTAGCCTATTGTGAACAAATACAATCTTTTACGAGAATCGAAAAACGTTTGCAACAAACGATTGCTATTAAAGATTTAATTTTCGTGCCATGTGTGCGGTAAAGTGTTGTTGTTGAAGTTACAAAAGTGGCAGAGAGATGTCTGACAGTTAAGCGGGTTTTAAAAATAAAACTCTAAGATAAAGAACAACTCATTTTCATTGTTGTGAAATATTATAAAGTTTCACAACTTAAGTTTTCGACCAAAATCATCTTCAGCGATGAGGCCCATTTTCATCATGATGGCTACGTTGATCGTCAAAATTGTCGCATTTGTGGTTCAGAAAATACACGAGTGATTGTGGAGAAACCAACGCATCAACAAAGTGTCTCTGTTTATTGGAGATTTTGGGCTGGAGTCGTCGAAAATGAAGCTAGCCGGCGATGTGTATGGTGTCTGGATTGAGCTCCTGAGTTCATGAATGAGGTGAATCTTGAGCGGGTGAGCTGAATTTTAAATTGTTGGGAACGACGCCGACTTGATGTTCCCGGGTTTTCCGCGATACTCTCGTTTACAGTAGCAATGTCTTCGTGACCGTTAAGTCGACGTACGCGAGGCTAACTGTCAACTGTCATTAAAATGCCGTAAAGTTTGTGAGCGGTCTCAGCGTTACTTTCCCCACATTTGTAATGGTAACGAGTTGTTTCTTTGTGTAGCGATCCATTTTTAATAATCGGAATAATCGTAGACGACAACTGTCAAATTTCGGAGATGCATCTTACACAGAAAAGAAAAGCTACAACATTTAAATCGTGCAGTTTTATTGGGACACCCCTTATTTATAACATAAATATTTCAATTGTTGTATACATCCAAATAATACATAGGTTCACTCAAAGTCCTCAAAATAGGCATTTGTTTCATTGATGACCTCGTCATTCGACATATATCTCTTACCACCGAACCATTTCTATAGGTTTGGAAATAGAAGTTAGTCACTCGGGCTAAATCCGGAAATTATGACGGATGAGGTAGCAATTTATAGCCCAATTTATGGATTTTGTCGTGGGGAGACTATACAAGAACGCCGGTTTCGGGGTTCTTTTCCAATTGCCGTCGTTTTCCTTCAAGTCAAAGTTGAATCTGTCCAACAGTTGTGAATAATTCTCGCCAATGAACGCTTTACTTATTTCAAGGTAATTGATTCATCCCAAAAAAAAAAAAAAACTGCCAACATGACCTTGTTTGCCGACAGACCCACCTTGGCCTTATTCATCCGTTCATCCAGATTAGTCCATTGCTTTGATTGATCATTGGTATGGCGATGGATGGAAACTCCTTCGGATTCCACTACTTTGAATTGGTGACCCGGTTGTGATTACGGTCGAGTGTGAGTAATCGCGGCACCCATCGCAAGGAAGCCATTTTCTTGTCCAAATATTCGTGTAAAGTGTGATGTACATTAGGGTTATGCCTCGTTTGTAACAGTCGAACAATAGAAATGTCACAAAAATAAATTCAAAAGTATTCTCGGTTAATTTGGTCACAAAAACATTCCCCGTGAAATCGATCAAAGTTTTCGGACCTTGGAATTTTAGCACTGTTTTCAAATGTTCTAGAAAATTTTCAATTTTTAATGCGTTCCCGAATATTTCCATGGAATCACTTTAGCTCAATCCAGTTAATTAGTTCTAAAAATCTAAAAAAATTCCTCTATGTTTAGGGATGTCAAATCCGAGTTTGAATAAAAGTCAGTTTTTTTTAAAAAAAAGTGATATTTCATGTTTTTCAGTTTTTTTTTTGGAAAAAATGCATTTAGGTGAAGTGATTAACCATTCTAATTGGAACGGAGTTTAATATAAGGTATGTAAGGTATAACATTTCAGTCTTTCTCAACGATTTTATGGTGGAATGAGGGGCCAGGTTAGCGTAATTCGAGGAAAAAACGTCAAGATGGCCCAATATGGATGCTAGATCATTAATAAGACAAAATAAGAGTAAGACACAAAACTCATGCACTCATGCATGGGTTTGGCAGGTATATATAATAACCGGTGTTAGAAACCGGTTTCTAGACCTGGTTTTAAAAACCGGGTGCAAGGCATGGTTTTATAAACCAATTCCGAAATTTTAAAACATGCCAAATGTTGTAACGTGACATCATAATCCATCCATAATAGTCTATACACTCACCGCTATTCACACTCCCATACTTCCCTGGTCTATCCGTCACCTAAGCGTACACAACAAATTTGTGCAAAGGAATCCAAAACCCAACCTCCGTGCACAATCACACCCACTGACAAACACACAAGCTGTGTCGACGTTGTATAAATAGTATCAGCGAACTAGTTTCAATGGCCACACAATAATAAGTTCTTTGATGCAATTCTCATGTGCGTCACTACAGCGTCAATCACACACAAGCTTTGTCGACGTTGTATAATAGTATCAGCGAACTAGTTTCAATGGCCACACAAGAATAAGTTCTTTGATGCAATTCTCATTTGCGTCACTACAGCTGTGGTACTTAATGTTAAGGTCGACTAGAATCAGGGCAACTTCCGAGCGCACAACTCGACAAGATTATAGAATTTTATCTGGGACTCTAGTTCTGCAAAGGCCAGGAGCAATTTTGTGATCCGTTCTTTAGAGAAGACGATGTAATACATTCCTACACAGGGTGTTCGCTTCACTCTTCGTATACAGGGGCTTCGGCTCATTTGTTCCTGCACAGGGACTTCGGCTCACTGTTCCTACACAGGTGCTTGGGCTCACTGTTCCTACACAGGTTCTTCGGCTGATAGCTCCTACACAGGGGCTTCGACTTACTGTTCCTACACAGGGGTGCGGCTACTATTCTTACACAGGGGCTTCGGCTCACTGTTCCTACACAGAGGCTTCGGCTCACTGTTCCTACACAGGGGCTTCGGGTCACTGTTCCTGCACAGGGGCTTCGGCTCGCTGTTGTTACACAGGGGCTTCCACTCACTGTTCCTATACAGGGGCTTTGGCTCACTGTTCCGACACATGGGCTCCGGCCTACTGTTCCTACACTTACCGTTTCCATGCAGCCCATCCTAAGATAACCGATCCCGAACCGTTCACACCGGACATGTAATGCACATACCGAGCTAATATAATTGCGTGGGCAAGACACTGGGTTTCCGATCATCTTAAAATCGGCCAGTCCGCAACCTACCCCCAGAAGAGTGTTGTTAAGCCAAGACAAGTGCCCCCAGAAGAGTTGCCCAGCCAAGACGAGTATTCCCAGAAGAGTGTTGTCAAACCAAGACGAGTGTGCTCAAGCTAAGAGGAGCGTTCGCAACGAGTGAATCAGTTGATACTTGTAAATTAAATTAATAATATGTAAATTAAAGATCAATAAATAATCTGAATTCGAATCCCCGAAAAGGGGAAACTATTCTGTTTTTATTTCGAAAGGTTTGATGGATCCTAACGAAAGACTCTGGACATAACTGGGCTTACCTCAGGCTTCGAGGACTCCACGTTACAAGGTTCTGGAGATTTTTTTTTGCTATTGTGTACTTATAATAGTAAGTTTCCGGAAAAAGTGGAGTATCCCTATTTGGTCTAATGAATGGACCCGCTTCTGACCCTCTGTTTCGACCACACGTGGCTTCATGAGAACTTGTCGTTGTTAAAACCGACGAACTCTTTTGGCCCTGATTGTAGTCTTAATACGGTGCTGAAATATTGTTCCGAAACTATTTTTGTAAACCACTAACTATGTTGTTCAATATATCGTTATAGTCGAGATATATCCCTGATGTCTAGAAAAGATCATAAGAAAATTGAGAAATTGGTGACTAATATTATATCTTACAGGGTATCGTCTGATATAGTTTACCTTCAGCATGGTTTCCGTGATTGATTAATTACCGTCAGCATAGTTTCTTTTTACGTACTATGACCAGCCTACTTCAATTTTCTTCACACTTAATAGAGGGGTTTTTTTCTAAAACTGAAATTTTTTCAAACTTGGATTTGGAATACTTAGATTTAGTGCAATTTTTTAAAACTTTCACTATTTAACAATTGATTGGCCTTAATAAATTCAGAAAAAAAGATATCGGGAATTATATAAACTGTGAACATTTTCTCGACCGTAGAAAAGGTGCTAAAATTGAGCACTTCTTTAGAAAAAGAAAAAGTGCTAAATTTTATTTTAAAAAAAAACTTGGAAAAGTCATATCCATAATGTAAATACATCCTTAGTAGATGCCTACAATCTCCACAACCTCACACACTTTCATTTTCCGTTCGTCGACTATCATTCCACGGATTTTATCAACGAATTCTGGTATGAAGACCTCTTTTGGGCGACCTGAACGTTCGGCGTCAATTATGCTGGTACGAACACAACGAATTTCAATAAACCACTTTTTAACCATTGCAATTCATGGTGCAGAGTCCTCATAGTATTTACGATGCCGGTCCCAAAACTTACCGACCTAACAAAGAAAACACAAAAAACTTGGGAAAAATTTTAGTTATTTTTCAACATAATTACCATTTAGCTCGATACACTTTCTTTCAGCGATATTCAATTGCTTCGATACCCTGCTTATGGTAAGAACTATCAAACTCCTTAAAATTTCCATCAACCGCAGACTCCACCTCTACATTGTTGGCAACTCTTTTACCACTGAGCCATTTTTTCAAGATTGGAAATAGAAAATAGTCCGAGGAAGCTAAATCTGGCTAATAAGGTGCGTGATGAAGGAATTCGAACTTTAATCCATTAATTTTGGCCATCGCAATGGTGGATGTGTGAACTGGAGCATTGTCTTGTTGAAACAACACAACCAAATGAGGTCTTTTCCACGATTTCATCAGTTAAGTGTTGCACTAAATTAGCATAATATTCGCCGTCGATGGTTTTTCCTTTCTGAAGATAATCAATAAATGCGCATCCCAAAAAAAAAAGACGCCATGACCATACCTGCAAATGGTTGTCTTCGCCGTCTTTGGACACGATTCTCCTATTCCAGTCGACTGCTTTGACTGTTACTTGGTCTCAGGTGTGAAGTGGTGGACCCATGTCTCATCTATGGTTATAAATCGACGCAAAAATTAAGATGTATTGCAGTGAAACATTGCCAAACACTCTACTGAACCATCTTCATGACGCGGTTTTTGCCCAATTGAAAGCAAACACATCTTGAGCACAGGTTTCTCATCTTCGAATCTTCGGTTAAAATACGATGTATAGCACTTTTTGAAACGCCTATCATTTCAGCTAGCTCACGCACCTTCAGGCGACGATCATCCAATACCATTTTGTGGATATTCTTAACCGTGTCTGGTGTGGACACTAGTGTATTCAAAAACCCGGTTTTTAGAAAATGTCGGTTTTCGCTTTCTTCGAATATTCCGTTTTTCGTGAAACCGGTTTTCGGTTAAACCGAGATGTAGAAACCGCTTAATAACCGGTTTCGGTTTTTATGACAAAATGGAAAACTATTCGTTTTATAAACATCGATTATTTTTAATTTAATCTTTTTGAAGTTTGAGATCGCCTACAGAGTAAATAGCCATGAACCATCCTCTGTTTAAGTTTTGGTTAGGGTTAGGCTATTTAGGTTGTAATTCTGCACTATCATATCAGTTGTGTAGTAACCGAAAAAACCGGTTAATCGACTTAAAATAACCGGTGTCACCGGTTCTTCGAATAACGCTGATACGGTTAACCGGTTTCGGTGTTGAATACACTAGTGGACACTTCAGTTGGTCGACCACTATAGTGTTCGTCTTAGCAGCTCGTACGGCCTCGTTTAAGCTCTGCTACCCAATATTTTACAGTCGTAAACGAAGGAGCGGACTCCCCCAGAGTAGGATCTAGCTCGGCCTTAATATTGCTTGGACTGAGAGACCTTTCAAATGGAAATATTGAATCACATAACGGTGACAAATTTTTTTCATGTTTACAAATTCGCTGAGATTGTTTAGTTTTGATTGCTCAAATAAAAATACTAAACAACGTGGCGGCTTGAAACTTAAAACATATGTCTTTTAGGGTTGCCACTAATCACCAAAATATTTTTTTTTATACTACTCGCACCATCTATACGTCAGGTCCGCTAGTGTTGGGATCGCCCTTGTACCAAGACATTCCTTGGTTTCGGTAATGGAGTTCGGTTTAGCCAAAAAATAATGCGAAATCAATTTTTCCCATTTTCGATATTCACAAGGTTGTCTGCTTTAAACAAACTGAATAACGCAGCCGGCTTAATATTTTATAGTAGTCTATCAACAGATTGTAGTTGACAGGAGTAGTATTGATGTTTAATTAACTACGAGGGAACTTCTAAAAGCCACTGAGCTTTCAAACCGCCCACCAATCAGGATATTATTAAAATAAAAATCGGGATTCTCAGTATATCATGATGATCGTCGGTGATGCAATGTTTAGCATGGGCGACACTTGTATTTGTGCGAATGCGTGATCATTATTATTAATTTTATTACATTAAAAAAAATTATAGAATGTTTTTTTCTTGCTTTTCGTATTATCATCCTCGCAAGATGTTATTACAATTAACACAAAGATGCAATTGAAATGTTACATCTTGATTTAATTATTTTTTCCTTCTAAGTGTATGGTATTTCACAGTCGTTCTAAATCAACTGCAACATTTGTATACGGTTTTTGCTCTGTGTTGAATTCTGTATTGAGTACATTGTCAGTTTCTACTTCGTTCATTCTTATTTTGATCAGACCAAAAAATTAGATTCTTTTTTGGTTGGTGTTTTCTACTTTGTTAGAGAAGAAAATTGATGTTGTTTGTGCTTTTTGTTCTTTTCTTTTTGGGCGAAAGGAAATTCTTTTGGTGAAATTTTGCTTGTTACCACTGAATTGGTAGTTTGAAATTTGTGTGAAATTTCCAGCATAATTGAATACAGCAATTTTATTAATCTCAATTGATTAGAAATCAGTGTTTACTCTATTGTCAAGCGATGAATTCATTACTACGAATGCTTTTAAATATTGTGGAATTTTTATATAGAAGCATAAAATTTGTTGTATTATATGACGGAAGCTGCCAAAAACCGGGGATAAGAGACATCAGTGTGTTTCGATGGGCAATACTTAATATTAAACATTTCGTCACCTCAGTATTGGATTGATTTATAAGCAAAGGATTTTAATTTAACACTCCAATACTGAGGTGAGGATGTGTTGCAGATGGTACTCTTGCAATTATTTGCATGAAATTGTCATAAAAAAATTGTTTAAATATTTAACTGTATAAAACTGTCCAAACTAAACCTAGGAATGCAAAAGAAGGTGTGTTATAATTGTCAATGTTGTTGGTACGTGTAACAGGTTTATGTCGGTGATTGGAGCATACAGGGTGGTTCATATACAAGTATATTTTTACAAATTTAATAAAATTAATTAAACTTAATTTGGTTGCACTTCTTCAGTCCATAGAATGTGGCTCAATTGTGCAGCCACTGCAAAATCCACACCAAACTGTCACTCTCTGGGGATACATTAGTTTTTCGAAATGAAGGGGTCTCCGATCTCTCGTTGCGGAAATTTTGATTGTTGTCATAGTTGCCGAGATGAGATGAGATTCGTCTTGTCAGAAAATATGATTTTTCGGCAAAATTCAATGTGCGATTGAAGCTTCTGTACGGCTCATATTTCCTATCGTTGTACAAGCGCAAAGTGACGCATTTTGGTCCGAGGAGGTATGAAGCTGATTGATAATATATCAGCGGCAATATAACATATCATTTAAAAAGTTAAGAGACAAGAATATAATAAATTTCACATTACTATATTAAAGATTGAAAAAGTGTTGTGTGAAATGTCTCATTGCACCGACGACAAATTCGTCAATCCATTTTTAAACACACGCGAGTACATGTGATAAACGACCAGTAAATCAGCAGGCTATTAAAAAAATTTAAATTTATTCGCTTCCGACCGTGTGCGCGTGTGTTCAGCAACTTCAAACTGCTCGCACTCGCCTTAAAATCCTTATAGGGTATAAGACAAATATTTTGGAAATAGTAGGTAATAAAGGGTTCTTCAACAGAGACGCTACAAAAGTAAATCGATAGGAATAGCAAACGACGCCATATTTTTTCCCGCTCTTTTGACATTTCTCTTCAGTAAGGTTTGCCATTTCATCATGGAAAGATATACGAGCCAACAACGAGTCGAAATTATTAAAATTTACTACCGAAATTTGGAGTCAGTGGCCTCAACTTTAAGAGCGCTACGCCTAATTTATGATCTTCAGCGATGAGGCTCATTTCTGGCTGAATGGCTTCGTCAATAATCAAAATATGCGTTATTGGTCAGACAGCAATCCACACGTAATCCATGAGTCATCATTGCATCCCGAAAAAATTACGGTTTGGTGCGGTTTATGGGCCGACGGCGTCAGTGGGCCGTACTTCTTCCGTGATGATCAAGACCGGCACATTAATGTGAATGCGAATCGCTACCGTTGAATGATAACCGAATATTTTTCACCCCAATTGAATAATATGGACTTAGAGGACATGTGGTTCCAACAGGACGGCGCCACAAGCCACACAGCGAATGCCACAATCAATTTATTGGAAACCAAGTTTGGTGAACGTGTTATCTCACGAAATGGCCCAGTCGATTGGCCGCCTCGGTCGTGCGATTTGACGCCGTTAGATTATTTCCTGTGGGGGTACGTCAAGTCTATGGTCTATGCCAACAAGCCAGCGACGATTGATGAACTTCATACGAATATCGAACGTGAAATTGCAGCAGTATCGGTCGATTTATGCTTGAAAACCGTCGCAAATTGGGTTCAGCGTCTGGACTTCTGCAAGCGTGCCCGTGGTGGCGGTGCAAAAGAAATCGAGTTCCATACATAATGGCATCGAACGTACTTTCACAGGAATAAAGAATTTCATTGGTATTTAAAACCGGGTTTGTTTTATTTAAAAAAACTTTTGTAGCGCTCTTATTGAAAAACCCGTTATTTAAAAACAAATATGTAAAATTTCCCGAAGACTACAAACAATGTACCAAAAACTATATATAAAGTATAGAAAATTTTACAACAAATGTACCAAAAGGTTCACAAACTGTACAAAAATACAACGAAAAGTACATAAAAGGTGAAAACGACCAGATAAGTTGTACCAAAAATTGCATATATTGTATCAAAGTATCCTAAAGTCTACCTCCAAGTAAATTGAGTGTACCAAATAGTACATAAAGTGTACCAAAGAGGTACATAAGTAGTGGCAAAATGTGGAGACAGTATGACAAAGAATGTACCAAACGACAAGCCAAGTCCTGCAGACAACCCCAGTGGCTTCGTGGAATCCAACATGTACATTTTAATACCGACATTAATAAAATAAAAAATGTACATTATGTGTACCAAAAATAAAAGTAGTGCAAAAAATAAGGAGCCAAAAAAATACCTATAATCTTCAAAACAAAAAATTTAACAAAAAAAAGTACTTTTTGATACCAAAAAATGTGTTGGTACAAAAAGGGTAAATAGATGGTACCAGAATGAAATAAAAAGTACCAAAAAATATATAGTGTACCAGAAAAATTACATAACAATAAACAAAAAAGTACTTTTGTTACAAAAAAATGTTTTGGTACAAAAAAGGGAACACATATTGTACCCAAATGAAATAAAAAGTACCAAAAATGTACTGTTTTTGTTGGAAAATGAAAAGAGTATCATAAGAGTATCAATATATTTACTTTTTAGTATACCGAATACAATTTTTAGTACATTGTATGAACTTCATTACCACCAACAGTAAATTTTTTAGTACTTTTGTGTACTTTATGGTAGCAAAGTAAATTTTTGGTACTTGTATTTAGTTTTTGCTACAAAAAATACTTTTTCGTACATGATTGACCCCAAAAATTACTTTTTGGTAAATTTTTGCTACATTTTCTGTACATTTTGTTACTGGTTTTTATACGTTTTTGGTACTCTATGCATACACGCTGAAAAATATCGGCCCCAGCAACATATTGCAGGAAACATGTAGATGTTTGCAATAATTGTTTTCACGAATTGAAGATCTGCTGCATTTTTATTTTTGTTTCTTTTTTGTTTGCTTCGTATTTGTTATTAGCGGGATTCAAGAAAAAAAACACATTTGGTCTCAAAAACATGTATTATAACCTATTAATCATTGTGTCTCGAACATGTTATATTGAATAGTAAACACAATGTGTTTGTGCACAAGTATAGTATATTTGCGACAAGCTACAAACACGTTATAGTTGCATCCAAACAATAAAAAATAATTAATAAAATATTAAAAATAAAAAATAATAATAAAATTTTTCAGCGTGTAAGTACTTCTTGGAACATAAAATAAAAGGTTTCCCATTACATCCCTCGAAGGAATTGGGGAGAATTTCTCACAACCAGTGAGATGTGCGCTTTCTAGTTTTATGCTCACTGATTGGGACCTACAGTTTTTACACCGATTCCGAACGGTATTTTGAGAAGCTTTTTCATGGCCAACTACTCGATATTGTCGCCGCCACTTTGCAAGGTGACCTCCTCCGAAAAAAATTGAAGGTGGTCAGAGCAGGGATTGAACCCATGATCGCATGTACAAGAACTCGCACACTAACAATTGCACCACTCTTGGAATATTTCCCGCACTTTTTTTCGGTTCTTTACACGTATTTTTGTGGCACACTATATACGTTTTGGTATAATTGCTGCACTTTTTTGGTACACTTTACACTTTTGGTACAGTTTATAAAATTTGTGGTACACTTTTAAGAACGCTTTATATGGTTCTTAGCACACACTATGTAATACTTTACAGTCGATAGGCTTTATCTACTTTTTGGTGTAAATGGCTCCATGAAATGTGGCCCCAGTGAAAAATTACCTCAAACCCAAAATTAAAAATGACCCCAATATTTTGTACTACGTAAGTTTGGGCCTTTTACTTACGTGTTGTTGTAGGTAGTACAAAATATTGGGGTAATTTTTCATTTTGGGTTTGGGGTAATTTTTCACTGAGGCCACATTTCATGGAGCCATTCTATGTATTAGTAGGTAGGCGTTAGTAATTTATCTTACACTTTATTTATTTTTTTTGCTAACCATTATATACGTTGGTTGCATTTTGTGTACTTATTGTACATTTTATGTAAATTTTTGTATGTTCTTTATGTACTTTATTGAGAATTGTATGTACTTATAGGCCTTTCAGTGATGCTCATACTTGGGGATCTTCGATCGAAACTAATTCGCACATATGAATTGCAGAATTGAGTTTGTATACATATATACGATTGATGATCAACAGATGGTATCAATGCGGGCACAGTAGTTAGGCATCTGATGATGAACTTGTCACGGAGTTCGAAACCAGTCATACCAGTGAGTGTGTGTTGAACTGAATTGTCTATTATTTCCAACAAAAAACCAACCATTTTTCAATTCAAAAAATGTTTATGACTTTTAAGCTTGTAGTATGAATTTGTCATACATTAACCAAAAACTAACAAAATCGATTAAATTGTAAAATTCAAATAAATTGTATGTACTTTTAATTAACGGCATGTACTTTTTAGTACAAAGTATGTTAATGGAGAGTGCACCGATCCATATTCATTTCTTGGATCCATTTGGTCCTACATCTCTATTACAGAAAAAAAATAAAAATAAATTTCAATTAAAAATTTTTTTTATTTGATTAATTTTTTAATTGATTTTGGTGTAATCACGAAAATGATAATATTAATTAAAGATATTTGTAAATTTGTCAAAAAAAAATTTCAGTAAAAAAAATTTGTAAATTTGATTAAAACATTTATTGATTTTTTACAAAAATATTAATTACGTATGTAATCACGTTAATTAAAAAAATTATTGATTTTTTTCGGGATTTTTGTTAATGCCTCTCCAGGATGACCCTGACGAACACCAAATCCGCAGTGAAAGTTGGTAAGGACCTTACCGAACCTTTCGAAACTAAGCAAGGCCTCAAACAAGGTGACACCCTATCGTGCGATCTCTTTAACACTTAATAGAGATTATTCTGAGAAAAGCTGCTGTTTACGTGAATAAAACCGTCAGCAGCAAAAGCACAGTTAGATAAGTTACTGCGGTGTTTTCGAGAATTGAGAAGGAGTCAGGAAAAGTGGGTCTGACGGTAAATGAGGACAAGACAAAATTAATGGTTTCAACGAGCAGGGCCTCCACGCGGTCAGACCATAGCGTGAAAGTTGACAACCGTTATAATTTCGAGGTGGTGGACGAATTTATATTCCTAGGATCTGCCGTAAACAAAAATAACAACATCAGCCTTGAGATCAAGCGGAGAAGTGTGCTTGCGAATAGATGTTATTTTGGGCTAAGCAAGCACTTTAGAGATAAAGCCCTCTCTCGAGTAACAAAAGTCCAGCTGTACCAGACTTTCATTCAACCTGTCTTGCTTTATGGCGCAGAATCATGGGTCCTATCGCAAGCAGAATAGCTACATCTGTTGGTTCTGGAGAAACATTCAATTTATATGCTGCTTCCGCCGCAACAGTCACTCCATTGTCGCATTTCATATCTCTTCTGCATATTCACAGATTTTTTGGAGAAATGTATTGCTTTTATCCAATTTAGGGCACTCTTGTTTTACACGTTCAAAATATCTAAGAATGTGAGTCGTAATGTTTCTTTTTAAGTGAAGTTTTTGAAAACAATTAAACAATTGTATGTGGCATAAGTCGGCAAATTGTGTATTTTCAAGTGCATAAAAAATGTTTTTGGGACAGCCACATTTCTCATTGCAAACAAAACACTCAACGCAAGCACTCATTTCCAATAAAATGTATTCAAACACACTTGCCAATTAAACACAATTACAAAAAACGCAGTTTTAATCACGAAACAAGACAATTTAACACTATTTTTCTTTAAGTTCACAAAAGAAAATCTTTCAATCAACAATAAACGAATTACAAATAACAACAGTGTTGTATATCAAAGACTAGAGCCGTACGAAAAGTGATGACGACGGCTGGTGGCTCAGCCGCCACACATATTGCCTCCCAACGGCGCTGTCAAATTCAACTTTCTGTAAAATACTTTATCACAACATTAAGGTTTGTTAAGAACATATCATACACATTTATATTAATTTACAAAGATTCACAGCAAAAATTCGATAATGCACTCAAAAATTAAAAATTGTTAGCGCCGTAGATTTGCGCCTTGCCAACTCCAAGTTCTGTTGTAAACTCAAAGAATAAATTGTAAATATCAATTAAATCAATTAAATTTTTAATTGAATTTTTTGAAAGAATTCAATTATATTTTTAATTGAAATTTACAGGCCAATATTTTTTTCTGTGTATGTATATATTAGGGTGGGGGGGGGGGGGGGTCAAATTGTATGGAACGATTTTTTGATTTTTTTTTGATGATTTTATGATGAAGCGTAAAGCAAAAACGTAATCTATAGGTGATTCTGAGAAATTTTGCTCAAGAGACCATAGCTCTAAGTCGGATTTGGAGCCCCCCAAAAGGTATTTTTATCACCTTTCAGAATCTGTATTGATACCTGTAGAATAAGTCGTCAATGGCAGCATTGTTCAATTGAACAACTTTGTAACACTGAATAATGACGTTACCAAATAATGACGTTTACCAACACTAAACGTTGCCAAGCTTGCTTTTCCTTCTTCCTTAATCGTTCATCGTGCAATGCGCACGCAGTTTGCCAAAATAACGGGGTTTTCAATAAGAGCGCTACAAAAGTTTTTTAAAATAAAACAAAACCGGTTTTAGATACCAATGAAATTCGTTATTCCTGTGAAAGTACGTTCGATGCCATTATGTATGGAATTCGATTCCTTTTGCATGGCCACCACGGGCACGCTTGCAGAAGTCCAGACGCTGAATCCAATTGTCGACGGTTTTCAAGCATAAATCGGCCGATACTGCTGCAATTTCACGTTCGATATTTGTACGAAGTTCATCAATCGTCGCTGGCTTGTTGGCGTAGATCATAGACTTGACGTAGCCCCACAGGAAATAATCTAATGGCGTCAAATCACACGACCGAGGCGGCCAATCGACTGGGCCATTTCGTGAGATAACACGTTCACCAAACTTGGTTTCCAATAAATTGATTGTGGCATTCGCTGTGTGGCTTGTGGCGCCGTCCTGTTGGAACCACATGTCCTCCAAGTCCATATTATCCAATTGGGGCCAAAAATATTCGGTTATCATTGAACGGTAGCGATTCGAATTCACAGTAATGTGCCGGTCTTGATAATCACGGAAGAAGTACGGCCCACTGACGCCGCCGGCCCATAAACCCCACCAAACCGTAATTTTTTCGGGATGCAATGATGTCTCATGGATTACGTGTAGATTGCTGTCTGACCAATAACGCATATTCTGCTTATTGACGAAGCCATTCAGCCAGAAATGAAATTCAGAATTCAGAAATTGGATGTAGCGCTCTTAAAGTTGAGGCCACTGACTCCAAATTTCGGTAGTAAATTTTAATAATTTCGACTCGTTGTTGGCTCGTATATCTTTCTATGATGAAATGGCAAACCTTACTGAAGAGAAATGTCAAAAGATCGGGAAAAAATATGGCGTCGTTTGCTGTCCCTATCGATTTACTTTTGTAGCGTCTCTGTTGAAAAACCCTTTACTTAATACCAATATTTTTTTTTATTTTTAACTTTAGTGTGACACAATCAAAAAGTGCAGTGATAATATCAAAGTTATTATGGATAATCAAGAACCATCAACATCGTCTGCGGTGTCTTCGCAAATGGAAGCAACAACATCAACAAGTTTTGTGTCTAGATTGACCAACATCCCTCATCAAGATATTGTTGATTTTGGTTTATCAAGTGATTTAAATGATCTTAGTTTGCCTACTAAATGTGACATTTTAAAATGCTATTTTTTTTTAAGTGATCGTGCTAAATTTGAAAACAAAATGTTCCCGTAAAAAAATTTTACTCCTCACGTAACACATAAATTGATCCAAATTTGGTGAAAATTAAATATTGAAATCATTAATAGAAAGAGTGTTTTCAAAAAACTAACTGGTTTGCTTGATAAATACCAGAAACATGTACAACATAGAAACAAATGAGATGAATTTAAAGCATTTGTTGATTCAATAAACGAATTATTTTATATTGGAAAATGTAATTGCAAATTGAAAACAACAGAATGCTGGTGTGGATTGATTCCAGAACATCTAAAAGAATTTATGATGGACCAGCATAATTATAGAAAATTCACAATACCTGAATAGACGGAAGACGTTGAAGAAGTAGCTACAACAATACCAACACTTACAACTGGTACCGATGATCAAACATACGAACCACCTGAATTACACATGGATGAAGATGAAAATGAAGCAACAACAGAAGTTCCAGAAGCAACTGTTCAAATGAGACGAGGTCATTATACTCAAGACTACGATGCCTTAAATTTTGCTATGATGTGTGATAGATTCGGTGTTTCAGATAGAGTCGCTTCATGTTTAGCAACAGCTTTATTCGAAGACATGAATTTTAGAGATGTTCATGGCAATCTTGTTATTATGGATAAATCAAAAGTGGATAGAGAAAAAGTTAAACCTAGAGATGCAGTGCATCGTACACGGAGTACAAATTCTTCCATAACTGCATTCTCTTTCGATGGTAGAAAAGATAACTACAGAGAAAATTAATGACAAATTTCATACCACTATGGTAAAAGAACAGCATTTAGTTGTTCTGAAAGAGCCCTATAATGAGTTATTTGGATATGTAAATTTGGGTAGTCAAGAAGATGCAAAAGCCAAACACAGAAAACTGAATGAATATTTCAATAATAAAACATTAACAGTTGATCAATTAATTGGCATATGCAGTGATGGTGAGCCAGCAAATACTGCAACAGAAATTGGTGTTTTACGATTATTTGAAAAACAGTTAAATAGACCAATTCACTGGTTTATATGTCTGCTTCATTTCAATGAACTGCCAGTTGGTCATTTATATCAAGCATTGGACAAAACAGTCACCAGTGGACCACGAGCAGCAAGTGGAATGGAAAGTTATTCAAAGCTATTCAAGAATGTGAGAAATTGGCAGCTATGTAACACTTTATTTTATTTAATATCATCATTTATTATCATTATTTATTGTCAATATTTTACTTTTTCGATTGGAATAAAGTTAAAATAAAATAATTGCATTTTAATTGATCTAAACATTTCATTTTTCAGGTAGTAGCTGATTTTGATCCAATACCACTGAAGAATATGCCTGCAATGATGGATCATGAACATGAGCTCGAACTATCAACAGATGTTAAATATTTATATCAAATAGCTAAAGCAATTTCGAATGGTATTGTTCCAGTTGATTTAGCTAACATTAAACCAGGACCAATTGCACATTCTCGTTGGTTAACCAAAGCAAGTAGATTACTATGAGTATATGTAACAACTAATACTCCATCGACCAATTTAAAAACTTTCTATCTTATTAACAATGTTATTTGATGATCGAAAAGCAATACGGGATAGAGCTATCAAAAAGATTTTACACTATCGAGAAAAATTGTACGATCTAACTAAACTCAGAGTTTACAACAAAAATATCTTAAATTTCGATGCTACCGATTATGTCAATATGATTGATATGAATAACGACGATATATTATTTGAACCAGCATTTACTCGACAGATTCCATATGATCACTTGGTAGAATACTTAGATTTCGATGAACCACCACTGGCTGATCCACAAATTGCAATGCACATACAAGGAACAGAAACGAGTTATAGAAAAGAATCGTGAAGGAGTTATGGCAGTGACATTACAAAAACAAAAAAAAAAACAAAAAAAACATTAAATTGTAGGTCGAGAATAATATTTAAAAATAAATTGAATTAAAAATGTAAAAATAGTGTTTTTTGTTGAAACCTTGAAAATGTTGATTTTTTCAGATCGATTTTCCTACAAAAAGGAGTTCGAAAACAAAAAAATTTATCGTAATAAAAGTTGTTGGAAATTATGTTGGAAAAAATCTCGAAAATAATCGAAGAAAATTCAGAATTTATTAGTTAGAAGTTCATTTTAGGATATTTTTCGACAAAAAATTCCTAATATCTCTACTAAAAATAAATAAAATATTGGTATAATTTTTAATTCGTCTCTTGGAGCAACAACAATTTGTACACGACAAGCAGACAACCATTATTCAATTGTGACCCGAAATTACGGGATGCGATCAACCTTTCAACGGAGAGTACAAGATCGCCAATATTGGTATCAATACAGATTCTGAAAGCTGATAAATGATACCTTTCAAACAAGCCCACATTGAGAAATCTACTATAATTCTATCCGATTTTATGGCGATTTTTTCCGACTTAGAGCTATGGTCTCTTGAGCAAAATTTCTCAAAATCACCTATAGATTACGTTTTAGCTATACGCTTCATCAAAAAAAAAAATTAACCCGCCCTAATGTATACATATGTAGCTCTTACGTCTCTTGTGTGGTACGCGAGTTGCTCTTTTACTCCTTTGAGATAAAAAGGAGCGTGCGGAAATGCTTATAAATTAACGCAGGCAGTCCGCTTCTTAATCGGGAAGTCGGGAGTCGTATATTTCTCACGACTAAAGAGTATGTGGTTTTTTCTACTCCTTGTTTTGCGGCTCGTGTGGGGGGGGGGGGGTAGCCAGATGCGACCGTGCGCTTACGATGCCTATTTTTAACTCGAATCTCGCGGGAAGTATTTGAAACCAGATGGACTTTTCTCGTGTGTTTGCAATGCCTGCTGTGGACCGAATAAAATACTTTCCAGCACTTCTCCCCGATTGAAATGAAAACTATTATATGTTTTTAATTAGTTAAGTTGAATGCGATTTATCCTATTCATGCATTTCTTTACAGCAAAATTGCATCATATTCGATAATGACCAGCTCTTCCAATATCATACTAACCCATGCTATCCCCCTAGTCACTGGTTTATTACGACTCAAATCTACTACCATGAACTTGTAGTCACCAAAAGTTTGAGGACAAACATACTATAACGACGCATGAAAGACAAGCCTCTTTTTACAACCATAAACAAGCAGATTTTCTAAATTGGAACAATTTCGAAATCATAATAGTTGAGACCAATTCAAAAAGTTAACTGCCAGCTATGAGCATACCCACACACACAGCCAAAGACACATGGGTTAACACTTCATTATGTGCCGGCCACATGTAATCAATTCAAATGTGACAATGATTATACTAACAATATTAACAACATTACCAACAACAAACATAAATATTTAAACGTCATAATGAATATAATGCGTTCGTTATAACGATCATCATTATCGACCATTATCAGCAACATAAAACCAACTTGGAGAGCACCACTCCACCAACATTCATATCCTACATACATATATACATAACAACAACAGCAGTTATAGTAATCATTTCCAAACATCGGTGACAGCAACAGCAACAGCAATAACACCAGCAACATTGTGAGCCAACAAACACGACCATACAACAACAACATTACTTAACCCATCACCGCAAACGTACACACGTATCCGTACACAATCCCAACTTCAATTCCTACGTGTGAGTGAGAAAATCCATCCCGACCATTATGGATCCGACCGCCGAAACCCACATAGGCCAACGACGAAAGAAACTCTAATCGTGCACCAACAAACATCCCAGCACACACTCTGTTTCACTAACACACTAACAATCATTTCCGATCAGCTGTCACCCCAGTGTTCCACTTTCATAATGAAAATATGGGTCAAATCGGTTGGGGCATTGATTCAGAAAGAAAGAAAAAAAAAAAACAACAAACATAACATACACACACACTCAGTGGAGAGGTTCAATGACCGTGCGCAGAATGAAACAGAAGAAAACGACGTCCAATGAAGCTATGCTCACAGTGTAGCGTAGCGTAGCGCTGACGACATCAACGTCTTCGTCATCACAAGTACGATCATCATCCTCATCATCATTCACATCGTGATCATCACGAGCAGCGACATCGTCACGAGCAAGGCAACGTCAAGCAAAAGCCGGCTGGCTGGCTTTGTTTATCTGTTGATGGGTGGGGTGGGAGGGTATTACAGCTTTACTTTTTATTCGGAGGTTACGGTTTTTGTTTGTAAACAGAGAAAGAAATTCCCAAACAGAGAGAGAGAGAGAGATAATAACAACACAGTCATAGTCAGAGAGAGGGAGAGTATATTAAATGAACCCCACGAGAGAGAGAGAGAGCGAGAGTTAAGCCTTACTTAAACTCAAGTTTGAGTCTTTTCTTTCACGTACTTTTAAGATTACTCTGGAGCATGTCTCATGTTCGAGTTTGGGGTTGTGGTTATTTTTTTTTGTTTTCTACTCAAACATGTTTGAGAGCGCATTTAGGTTTGAGTGCTATTGTGAGTGTGATATATTCTCTCACTTAGTCTTTCTCTCGCTCTCTCTCTCTTTCTTTCTGTTTCTCAAATGGGGGCTTGTTGGGCTGAGTGCATTTTAAACCAGATGGATCTTTCAATCTCGGTTTTATTTTACAGCGTCAAGTTGAGCAGTGAAGTTGTGTCCATCGCAATTGGATTAGAGGTGTATAAAGTTAACGTTTCTTGTTAATGGAATTTTTTTTTCGTAATTTTTAAAACAATTTGGTGGTTTTGTGCGATGAGTTTACTTGTTTGATTTTAAACGAAGTATTAACTGCTTCCCAATCCCTTCATGGGATGTAACGGGAAACCATTTTTTTTATTACAACACTGATGAACCCTCACTGTAGTAGTAGACACAAATTTATACTACAGTTAAAGTTTACCGGGACACAGTTCTGGCATTTCTTTGGAATATCTAAATCTCCGTAGCCTTTTATGAAATTTTCATAATATCAATAAAGAAGTTTAACAAGAGCTTCTCCCAGTCAGTGACTTCATGGCTTTTGGGTTTACCTATTATTCTACACTAATAATTTACAACATCGATGGATTCATCAATGATTCATTGATGAATAAAAGTTAAGTTAAACCGGGAACAAGTACTGGCATCCCTGTTGAATAACAGAAGGGTCACAACTTTTTATGAAATTTTCATAACATCTCTGCAGGAGTCTAAGAAGAGCTTCTCCCAATATCTGGCTTTATAGCTTTTGTATTTACCTATTATTTTACATCAATAATTTACAACAAGATTCACTAACAGTAAGAAAAATTAATGCATCTTAAAGGATATGCAGGCACACTAACTATTGTACTACCGGCAGCTACATGTCTACAGGCCCATTATAGAATTGGGTCGAACTCGTTCACTGGTTGTCGAACTAGTTCAATTAAGGTACCGGGACATATCAATTACGAACATAATCCGCATATCGAACATTAAGCGGGTTTTGGTTACACCGCTTGCTTATATATTCGCTTGTTTTGTATGAAGCACTTAGCGACGAAAATCATTTTCGCTAAGTCTAAACAATTTTTGGAACGAAGTTCCTTATCGCACGTTGCGGGATGGGGGCTAAATGAAAAATTTTTAAACAATTTTTTTTTAATTACTTTATTACAACCCATTATTGTCAAGTATATTGGGTACTTTTGGTTTGGTTTAAAGGGAAGTTCTCTAGGTGGAGCCTGTGTATTACATATTATAATGTTGAACCCAATAAAAAGTAAATTTAGAAAAGACAAAGTGCAAGACTGGCAAATCCATGAAACACAACCCTCAGCAACGAATTACATTTGGAAGCAATGTTACACTCGTTCATTTGGTTTGTGTCCAGACTAACATATTTCTTGTTTAATGGGAAATTTTCTAGGTGGAGCCTGTTTATTACATATTGTATTTTGAACCGAATAAAAATTAAATTTAGAAAAGCCAAAGTGAAAGAAGTTTAAAAAAATAACGTCTTAAAGAAGGACATCTTAAGTAGAAGTAAATGTTCTTACCAAAAGTACACTTTTCAAAAAAAAAAGTAATTTTTATGTAAGTACCTTCTCTTAAAAAAGTACATTATCTTACAACAAATTGTCTTTTCTTAAAAAACTACATTTTCTTTAAAGAATAACTTTTTTGTAAAACAAAATAACTTTTCTTCAGATAAGTACCTACTCTTAAAATTGTATCTGTTCGTTCGTAAAAAAAATCTTTTCTTCAAAAACCAAATACCTTCTCTTACAAAAAATACCTTTTCTTACAAAAAATTCCTTTTCTTAAAAGTACCATTTCTTAAAAATAAAGTACCACCTTTTCTTTTGTTTTCTTGAGATAAGTAGCCTTCCTGAAAATAAGTAAATTTTCTTAAAAAAATAATCTTTTCCTAAAAAGAGTACCGCTTCTTTAAAAAGTACCTGTTCTTAAAAAAGTATTTTTTGTAAAAAAAAATCATACTTTTGGGCTTTTTCTTAGCTTAGTGGCGGTAGTGAGAAAGCTTCTCAAAATACCGTTCGGAACCGGTGTAAAACTGTAGGACCCAATCAGTGAGTGTACAACTAGAACGCGTACATCTCACTGGTTTGTCAGAAGCTCTCCCTAATCCTTTCGCGGGATGTAACGGGAAACCATTTTTTTTTATTTTAATAAAAGAAGTACTTCTCATCAAAGAAAGGACCTTTTCGGGAAAATATAATACATATTCTTACAAAAGGGCCTAAAAATATACTTTTTTTTTAAAAAAAAAATACATTCAATAAATACAATATTTCAATAAATAATCAATATTTTTCGAGCTTGAGGTCAGATTTGCTGTAGTTATATTTATTTTCCTCGATATTTCGCTACTCCTTTGTGTAGCATCATCAGGAGATATAAACAATATTCAACAATATCTCCTGATGATGCTACACAAAGGAGTAGCGAAATATCGAGGAAAATAAATATAACTACAGCAAATCTGACCTCAAGCTCGAAAAATATTGATTATTTATTGATAAGGAAAAGGTCGAACAACAGAATAAAAATACAATATTTCTTAACAAAAGTTTATCATTTTACAAGATCCATTTAAATTACAGTATTTTTCAACAGGCGCCTTAGGGGTGTTGGAACTAACTAGTACATAATACATGGCGAAAGGAACTTCGTTCCAACCGGGTGTCCCCTGACACCTCATGTAATTTTTTTTATATCTTTCACCGTTTTCAACCCTTATTCATATTTTTCAATAAAATGACTTATCGCTAAAGTGGAGTTTTCTTTGCAACTTAGCAAGCGACAATCGCTTGCTTGTAACCAAAACACGACTAATGTTAGCTGAGATGAAAACGGTCCTTAGTAACAAAAAAATCTAAATTAATTTTAGCGATCTTATGAAGGAAATCAGTTAGCGCTTACTACAAGAGTATTCGTTTGTTTACAAAGATTTTTGATACTCCTGCAAAATATTGGAAATGTTTCACACTGAAACAAAAAACACATGAGGTGTCAGGGGACCCCCGTACACTGCTCCGTTTCATGGACAAAAATCAGAAATCTGACTTGGTTGGAATTGAATTTTTTTGGTATCGTTTTAAAGGTAATAGTATAGCTAAAAAAATCTGCAAAGATTTTTTCATAGAAATAGATTTTTTGTCCTCCACAGCAATTCAAAGTGAGTGATTTGTATGCTAAGTAGTTTGATTTTTTAGTTACGTTCGTTAGTATTGAAGGAAAATATTTTTCAAAAATACATTTGTGGAAGAAATTAAATTATGTTCTTTTTTCTGGAATGGTAAGAAGCGGTACAAATTTTTATTTTTTTTATTTCGTATAAATCTTAAAAAAAATTTCAATTGATTTTTAAAAATTGACTTTTTCAAGATGAATATTTGAAAAATTCTAATTTTTTGATGTCAAAAAGAAAAAACATCATAAAATTCGGTGAAATATTTTTCATGATAAATTAGTTTAAACTTTAATCTATTAGAAAAATGCAAAATCTTCTCCGCTTCTTTTATATTTAAGCTTTTTAAAAAGTGCTTAAAATTACTTTTTTATTTATTAATCAAATATGAATTATTTTGTAGGAAATAATTTTTACTTTAATTAGTTAATAAATTCGTTAATAATTAGTTAATAAATATTTGCAAATGTCAAGCGCTTTTGATATCCTCTGTCCGATGAGCCATTGACGACTGAAACTGAAGCGTAATAAATCAGCCAAACTGAGAATCATTGACTTCTTCAATTTACACGCACATTCAGGAATATTCATGAATCACTGACGGAGAGAATAATGCAAAAGTACTGATACACACTTACGAGATAGACTCTCTCGTTGTCCGTCTTTATATCTCTTGCTCTCAAGAGAGCATACATAGTGCAACAAACTCGGCAAACAAACATAGATATATTTGGTACACAAACACATATGTTATAACTTATTAATCATTGTGTCTCAAGCATGTAATATTGAATAGCAAAAAAATGTGTTTGGACACAAGTATATTATATTTGCGGCAAGCTTCAAACACACCTTATGTTTGCAGCCAAATAACTAAAAACGAAAAATTTTCGAGAGTTTAACAATTTGTATGTGAGGTACCAGAATTCGTTATCCGATTTCCTTCAAATTAGGTATACAATTTTCTGCATTGAAAATCTTATGCATGCCAAATTTTAGTTATAACCTGTTAATCCGATAGGGTGTTACGGCAGTCTATACATCTGTCTTACAGATGAAAAGAAAGGACGGGTCCCCGTCGATCCAACAAATAACGAAAAAATTGTTTTTTCAAAGTCTTTTTCGTGATTTAAAAATGTCGTATTTCGAGTATTTTCACGAAAAAATTCCAAAAATTCATTTTAATATGAATTGACTAAAGTTTTGTCGTTTTTATTGGTTTTTTAATATACATAATAAATAAAAAATATTACTTGAAAAAAAATATATAAAATCATAATGTTTTGCGGCTTCAAAAAGCATATATTTTGTAGTTGATACGCAAAATTTATAAAAGTATCATGAAAAAAAAAAAATTATAATATAGAGTATGAGTTTTTTTTGTATTATTTTTGTTCTTTGCAGTTTATACATTTATCTACCAGGGAAAATGAGAACAAGTCCCTATCTGCTGTTATTGGAGAAGTGTTTTTGTAAACACTTTTGATTTCTGCGTAGAATAATAATAATAATAATTTCGGTTTTTATAAGCGGTGAGCGATGGGCGTAGTCAATGGTGATGAAATGCTACTTTTTGGTAAGGTGGCATATAAATATGTTCTTCACGCAATTTTCATGAAATTTGCCGCAATAGTAAAATTTGTACAGCCAATAATAATAATGGGCGGTGGGCGATGGGCGTAATGTTCTTACTTCTATTATATTAGGGTCTCCTGCCAAATTATTTTTAACCGTAGGACGACTCCTTCTATTTTTGTCCAATCGATGTACTGGGACGTAGCACTGTGCCCTGGTTAGAACGAAGTTCCTATCGCTAAATATTATGTACTAGTTAGTTCCTACACGCATGAGGTGCCCGTTGAAAAATACGATAATTTAAATGGATCTTTAAGAAAAGATACTTTTGTAAAATAATAAACTTTTGCTAAGCAAAAATTTTTCTATAGAATGTAGTTTTTAAAAAAAATTATATTTTTTAAATCCTTTTTGTAAGAATATGTATTATATTTTCCCGAAAAACTAATTTTTTAATGAGAGGTACTTCTTTTATTAAAACCTTATGTTTTTTTAAGAAAATGTACTATTTTTAAGAAGAAGTACTTTCTGTAACAAAAAGCCATAAGAGTATGATTTTTTTTTTACAAAGAAGTACTTTGTTTTGGGTTAATGTATGACAAATTCATACTACAAGCTTACAAGTCATGAACATTTTTCTAATTGAAAAATGGTTAGTTTTCGTTGGAAATAATAGACAATTCAGTTCAACACACACTCACTGGCATGACTAGTTTCGAACTCCGTGACAAGTTCATCATCAGATGCCTAACTACTGTGCCCGAATTGATCATCAATCGTATATATGTATACAAACTCAATTCTGCAATTCATATGTGCGAATTAGTATCGATCGAAGATCCCCAAGTATCAACATCACTGAAAGGCCTATAATTCCAATATGCATTCTCGCATTGTTGCAGTTCTTTGAGGTGAGCTTTAGTCTATATCACAGAGTTGTATTTTTCCGTGGTATATAATTTTTTGAAGACCGTGCTAGTGTCAGTTACATTTATTTGAATTTACATTTATTCTACAGTTACATTTATTCTAATTTTCAATTAGAAAAACGTTCATGACTTGTAAGCCCATTGTAAAGGGTTTTCAATAAGAGCGCTACAAAAGATTTTTTAAATAAAACAAAACCGGTTTTAGATACCAATGAAATTCTTTATTCCTGTGAAAGTACGTTCGATGCCATTATGTATGGAACTCGATTTCTTTTGCATGGCCACCACGGGCACGCTTGCAGAAATCCAGACACTGAACCCAATTTTCGACGGTTTTCAAGCATAAATCGGCCGATACTGCTGCAGTTTCACGTTCGATATTCGTACGAAGTTCATCAATCGTCGCTGGATTGTTGGCATTGACCATAGACTAACGGCGTCAAATCGTACGACCGAGGCGGCCAATCGACTGGGCCATTTCGTGAAATAACACATTCACCAAACTTTGTTTCCAATAAATTGATTGTGGCATTCGCTGTGTGGCTTGTGGCGCCGTCCTGTTGGAACCACATGTCCTCCAAGTCCATATTATCCAATTGGGGCCAAAAATATTCGGTTATCATTGAACGGTAGCGATTCGCATTCACAGTAATGTGCCGGTCTTACGGCCCAATGACGCCACCGGCCATAAACCGCACAAAACCGTAATTTTTTCGGGATGCAATGATGACTCATGGATTACGTGTGGATTGCTGTCTGACCAATAATGCATATTTTGCTTATTGACGAAGCCATTCAGCCAGAAATGAGCCTCATCGCTGAAGATGATTCTCCGATGAAAATCCGAATCATTTTCAAGTTGTTGCTCAGCCCAATTCACGAACATACGACGCTTATGGTGGTCAAGCGGCTTCAGTTCTTGCGTCAATTTGATCTTGTAAGGATGTAGGCCAGGATCCACAACGACGTCACAGAGATGCCCAACGCTTGAGAACGACGTGTGAGAGACACATTTGGGCTTTCTTGAACTGAAGCCTCAGCGGCAGCAATATTCTCGACACTACGGGCACTTCTTTGTCTCACTGGCACGGGAACATTTTGTACTGTGCCTGTGGATTCAAATTTTTCCACTTGACGCTCAATTGTTGATCTGGTAGGACGATTATGACGACCATAAATTGGACGTAGCGCTCTTAAAATTGAGGCCACTGACTCAAAATTTCGGTAGAAAATTTTAATAATTTCGACTCGTTGTTGGCTCGTATATCTTTCCATGATGAAATGGCAAACCTTACTGAAGAGAAATGTCAAAAGAGCGGGGAAAAATATGGCGTCGTTTGCTGTCCCTATCGATTTACTTTTGTAGCGTCTCTGTTGAAAAACCCGTCATGAATTTCTCATACATTAAGCAAAAACTAACAAAAATCGGTCAATAAAATTCAAATTCAAATAAAAGAATTACTTTGTTTAAGAACAGGTACTTTTTAAAGAAGTGGTGCTCTTTTTAGGAAAAGGGTATTTTTTAAGAAAATGTACTTATTTTTTTTATTTTCCTGTTCAAGCTGAAGACCATTCTCGATCTCTATAAATAGAGATATAGTTTTTTGAAAAAGAGGATGTTTGCAAATGCATCCTCATGATTCCTGGCTATTTCAGATCTTCATCAGTGGTTTTTTAGAATGCTGCTTTTGAAAAATTCATCAAACTAAATGCAAAGGGAAATTCATCTGACTCATTGAGAATTTTCCACTATGCAAGTGATCGAAAAATATTGCAAGCAAAACACACAAGAAAACATATGCAAACAACTTCTTTCCATATCCGGAGAACCATAGGTTCCCATTAGAAATGATTTTTGTTGTTGTCTAAAAGACAACACAATGTTTACAGGCAATTGCTATGATGATTTTTTTTATTTATTCGGCCTTTTTATTAGTACTTTCTTTTTCAAGCTCTTATTTTCAGAAAGGCTACTTATCTCAAGAAAGGAAACGAAAAAAAGAAAAAGAAAAGGAATTATTTTATTTTTAAGAAAAGGTACTTTTAAGAAAAGAGAAAGAGAAGGTATTTTTTGAAGAAGCACTTTTTTTTAAGAAATAGGAATTTTTTTTAGAGTTGGTCCTTTTTTTAAGAACAGGTAAATTTTTAAGAGTAGATACTTATCTCAAGAAAAGTTATTTTGTTTCACAAAAAAGGTACTCTATAAAGAAAATTTAGTTTTTTAAGAAAAGGCAATTTGTGGTAAAAAAAATGTACTGTTTTAAGAAAAGGTACTCATTTAAATAAAATATATAATTTATTTTTAAGATTAGGTACTTTTAAGAAAAGGAACTTTTGTAAGAAAAGAGAAAGAGAAGGTATTTTTTTGAAGAAGTGGTTTTGTTTTAAGAAATAGGAATTTATTTAGAATTGGTCCCTTTTTCAAGAACAGGTACATTTTTAATAGGTACATTTATCTCAAGAAAAGTTATTTTGCTTCACAAAAGGGTAGTTTTTATACAAAATTCAGTTTTTTAACAAAAGGCAATTTGTGGTAAGAAAATGTAGTGTTTTAACAAAAGGTATTCATTTAAAAAAAACATATATTTATTTTTAAGAAAAGGTACTTTTAAGAAAAGGAACTTTTGTAAGAAAAGAGAAGGTATTTTTTTGAAGAAGTGGTTTTATTTTTAAGAAATGGTATTTTTTTTAGAATTGGTCCTTTTGTCAAGAACAGGTACATACATTTTTATTAGGTACATTTATCTCAGGTAAAGTTATTTTGTTTCACAAAAAATTTAGTCTTTAAAGAAAATGTGGTTTTTTAAGAAAAGGCAATTTGTGGTATTTTTATGAAGTATTTTTTTTAAGAAAATGTTCTTTGTTGAAGGACATGAATAGGTATTTTTTTTTGAGAAAATTACTTTTTTTAAGAAAAGGCACTTATTTAAAAAAATTTTCTTTTTTTAAACTTCTTTCACTTAGGCTTTTCTAAATTTACTTTTTACTGGGTTCAAAACTACAGTATACTCGTATACCTTCGCTCTGGGGACCTTCCTGGACATCGAGGGAGCCTTCAATAACATTCAACCTTCGGCGATTCTTAGGTCGTTACAGAATCTAGGAGGCGACAGCTTAGTGACACGCCTAATTGGGAAGCTTCTGGTGGATAGATTCGTCAAAGCTGAATGGGGTGGTGTTACAATTGCTAGGAACGTTAACAGGGTGACACCGCAGGGGGGAGTTCTGTCTCCACTATTATGGTTAACTTATGTCAATGAACAGTTTCTTGAATTGGACAAAGCCGAATGCCAGGTCTTTGTATCTGTACGGGTAGAAACCTCAATTCACTTAGCATTCCTACAACCAGCCTACTTAGTCTGATTTCGAACTGGACCGCTAACAACGGACTATCACTTAACCCACTCAAAGCCGAGCTTATCTTGTTCGCCTAGAAATATAAAATACCCGCATTTAAACTGCCGTCAGTTAATGGGGTGCAATTACTGTTGACGGAAAAGGTCAACTATCTGGGAATAATTCTCGACAGAAAACTGGCTTGGAAACCGAATGTGGAGGAGAGGATGAAAAAGGCGTCTGTTGCTCTTTATTGCTGGAAAGGGGCGATAGGAAAGCACTGGGAACTGTCTCCTAAAATCACCATGTGGCAATAGTCAGACCAATACTTCTTTATGGCATCGTAGTTTGGTGGAGGTCCCTCCAAAAGAAATATATTCTGATTTCCTTGATGAAAATTCAAAGATCAGCACTGATTAGCGTTAGTGGGCAATGGGCACGACGTCAGGCAATGCACTTAGTGCTATCCTGAACATCTGTACTCCTGATATCATGGCCGAATCGGCAGCCGCTACATCCCTAGTGAGAATCAGAGATTGTGGCGTTTTGATATCGGGGCATTCCGGACACGCTGAATTACTACACTGGATCAACTCAATTCCCGTAAAAATGGACTACTGTATCCCCTACGTTCTACCAGCGACAAATCTAATGACCGAACAGGAATGCCTGGGAAAAGTCACTGGAAGGGGACACCAGTGGTATCAGATTTTTCACGGATGGATGAAAGTTGGACGAGCAAGTAGGCTATGGGGTCAATTCACCGGACCTAAATGTAAATATCTCCTTCAAGCTGCCTGATCACTGTAGTGTATTTCAGATGGAAATTACCGCCATACTGGAGGTTGCTGAACTACTGAAAAGTAGTGTGACAACCCTCCGGAGTCAGACAGACAGGCTGCCATAAAATCCCTGGAAGCCATGTTTGCTACGTCCCTGACGGTGAAAGAATGCCACTCATCACTTAGGGTGATGGCAGAGTATTTTGACATCAGACTCATCTGGGTACCGGGATACAGCGCCATTCCAGGCACTTGCATAGCGGATGCGTTAGCTAGGCGGGGTACTAGGGCACATATTCTTCCGGCAAAAGAAGGTGTTAATATGCCAATCTCTACCTGCCGTTTGCAGATCAGGCAGTGGGCCGATAATATGTTCAACAATAAGTGGAAACTTACTTCAACTTGCAAACAAGCCAGGGTCCTCTGGCCACAGGTGGACAGGAAGAGGACTAGGCAACTACTTAACTTGCCAAGAGCAGGTTATCCACAATGATAGGAACACTTACGGGGCATTGTGTTGTAGGAAAACACGCCCTAAGATTGGGACATATAACTTCACTCTCTGTAGATGCTGCATGGAAGAGGACGAGGAAACGACGAAACACTTTCTCTTTGATTGCTCTGCTCTGGCAGGACTGAGAAGTAGGATATTCTGAACACATTTAGTTAGCATCGTAGCCCTACAGGATATTCCTGTAGGTCTTATAGACAAATTCATTGAAAGGGCAAATTGGCTAGACGACTAGTCAATAGTTGCTATAGAGGAAACTTCCGGTATCACAATGGGCTTCTGTAGCCTAAGTGTGTAAGACAGCGTGGTGTCTTGCAGACTTTTCAACCAACCAATCGACCAACAATATATTCTAAATATTGGTTACAGGCTCCACCTAGAAATCTTCCCATTAAACAAGAAATTTCCCAACGTATGTGAGACATCTAGTTAATTTCTTTCTCTATGATCCAAGCTGTTAGTCTAGACACAAACCAAAGCAAAAGTCGTCGTCAATTGTCGTTCGACTTCATTGGCTCTCGCCATTTCGAGTCAATTTCAAGTATATATTTTGACATTTCCTTCGACACTTTCAGGTCCCGTGTTCTTTGTGTATATGCCTTATAAGAATAGGAGTATTGTGTGTTATTTTCCTTATTGATTAAGAATTATATAACAAAAGATTTCTCACAAATCGAAATCGGTTTAATCCGTAGAATCCAGTAAATGTGCCTTATTCTAGAATGTTCTCAGGCAACTGATTGAGAATATTGACCGATTACACTATCCCAGTGTGCCATATGAATTCAGTTCGACTTCGAGACGTACTCGTTTCTTCGTACTCGTCCTCTCGAGAGTAATGAGCCAAACATCAGACCTGATCGAACCTTATCAGTGTAGTTTTAGGCCTGGAATATCAACTCTCGAGCAGATATTCACATTACGACAAATCCTAGAGAAAACCCACGAAAAACAAACCGACACTTTCCAACATTTTGTAGAGTATAAGGCTGTCTTCGTTAGGCCGATACAGGGAAAACTGTACCAACCTCTGGTCAGAGCTTCCGGAGGTATTCCTGCTAATCTGACACGCCTTTTTAGAATGACACTGACCAACATGATATCCTCAGAAAAGATTGGTAAAGATCTCACCGAACCATTTAGTATGAGGCGAGGTCTCAGCAGGGCCACACCCCATTAAGCGATCTCTTCAACATATTAATTGAGATCATCGTTGGGAAAGCAGCGGCCAACTCTAATAAAACTGTCAGCAGCTAAAATCACACGCTTCTCGCGTATGCTGATGATTTATTCATCATTTGGCGAAATCTGCGAGATGTTACTGCAATAGTTTCCAGAATTAAGAAGGAATCAGCAAAAGTGGGTTTGGCAGTAAATGAGTACAAAACGGAATTAATAGTTTCGACGAGCAGAAAGAACATCCACCCGATTTGATGAAAGGTTGAACATTGATAACCGTTGTAATTTCGAGGTAGTGGACGAATTCATTTACCTCGGATCTGCCATAAACAGAAGCAATACCGTCAGCCTAGAAATCAAACGGAGAATTGTGCTTGCAAACTGGTGTTAAGAAAATCTCTCGAGAAACGAAGATCCAACTATATCAGATTCTCATACAACCTGTCTTGCTTTATGGCGCTGAATTCTGGGTCATATCCCATGCTGAAGCAACATCACTGGGAGTCTTCGAGAGAAAAATGCTCCGAAAAATATATGGAGGAAGAGAAAATATACAGGAACAGATGACGCAAGAACAGATGGAGTAGGAATAAATAAAGCAGGAACAAATAAAGCAGGTACTGTTAAAACAGGTGAAGCAGGAACAGATAAAGCAAGAATAGGTGTAAGAGGAACAGATGAACCAGGAACAGATGCAGCAGAAAGAGAATGAAGCAGGGCAGACGAAGCAGGACATATGAAGCAGGAGCTGATGAAGTAGGTGGAGCAGGATCAGATGAAGCAGGAACAGATGATACAGGAACAGTTAAAGCAGGAACAGTTGGAGCAGGAACTGATGAAACAGCACAGATTAAGCAGGAACTGATGAAACAGGTGAAGCAGGAACAGATAGAGCAAGAACAGGTATCACAGGAACAGATGAAGCAGGAACAGATGCAACAGAAAGATGAAGCAGGATCTGATGAAGTAGGTGGAGCAGGATCAGATGAAGCAAGAACAGATGATACTGGAACAGATAAAGCAGGAACAGTTGGAGCATGAACAGATGTAGCAGGACAGATGGGGCAGGAAATGATGAAGCAGGAACAGATGAAGCGAAAACAGATGACACAGAAACAGATTAAGCAGGAACAGATGCATAAGGACAGATGAGGCAGGAACTGATAAAGTAGCAGCTATTGAAACAGATGAAGCAGGAACAGATATAGCAGGATAAGAATGAAATACAAATAAAAACAGATTTGACAGCCTGTGATTATACCCGATTATCAATAAAATTCATCCCGCTAATCTTGACGAATTTTATAGTCACTGGGGTGAATTTGAGTTATAGTTAGCAACATTATAAAAATGCCAATGATTGATTAAATTCGATTATATTGGCAGCACACGCTAAAACAATTGTATTTTTCGGCGTTTGGATGCAAAAATAATGTGTTTGTAGCTTGTAGCAAATATAGTATACTTGTGTCCAAACACATTGTGTTTGCTATTCAATATTACATGTTTGAGGCACAATAATTAACAGGTTATAACATACATATGTTTGTTTGACCCAAATCTGGCTTTGTTGGTTGAAAACTGCAGAAAATAAAAACATGACAGACAACAAAGAAACTAAAAAGCAGCAGATCTTCAATTCCTGAAAATAATGTTGGCACGCAAATATAATATACTTGTGCCCAAACATATTGTGTTTGCTATTCAGTATTACATGTTTGAGACACAATGATTAATATGTCAGAATATATGTGGCTGCGACCCACATACATTAATATTTGTGATACCTATACAGCTGTGTTTGTTGCACTGTCTATGCTCTCTCGAGAGCAAGAGAATTAAAGAGGGACAACGGACAATTCTCTCAGTCAGTGAGTCATAAATATTCCTGAATGTGCGTACAAATTGCAGATGAAGTCAATGTTTCTTATTTTGGCTGATGTATTGCGTTTTAGTTTCATGTTGTCAGTCGTCAATGCTTCATCGGACAGAGGAAATCAAATGCGCTGAATAAGTGAAAAAAGAATAAACGAAGGCTCGGATGCTTAAATGGTTTGTGATATTACTTTGGGTTTTGTGTATGTGTTTCGTATATATGTATGTGTGCTACCAAAGTGAGAAACGATTTTGAGGAAAGAAACTGGAAAGGGCAACAGCGTGAAGCCCTTTGTTTGTCCAAGCCTTTACTGAGAAAAACGGTACGGAGGAAAATTTGTGAAATAATCGCTTGGCTTGCATGAACTAGATTTGTACAATATAAATATATTCTTTGGGTACCAACGCATAGCTGAAACCTTCCGAAAACAAAAACGTGAGAGACAACAAAGAAATGAGAAATAAAAGAGCAGCGGATTCTCACTAATAATGCATTCAATGCACCTAAATGTAAAAAAGGCCGTTTTAAATCTTTTAATCCTTTGTATTAATTATTTTTAAATGTGGATTTATATTGATAAAATTAATTATAATAAATAATACATACATATATATTGAAATCAAAGAATAATCCATTTTTAAATATTCTATATTTTGGGGGGAAATACACGTTTGTTTCCACGTAAAAGCAGACATGTTTAATGTTAGAAGTGTGTTCCCTACAAATACATGGTTCCTGCAGAATATGTTTGGGAGAATATGTAAGAGAGACCGTGATTTTTCAGCGTGTATACATGTTTCCTGGTGGCCGTCGGTGGTGCAATGGGTAGTGTGCGCGCCTTTTATACATGAGATCCTGGGTTCGATCCCTGCTCTGACCACCTTAAAAATGTCTTTCGGCGGCGGTCACCTCGTGTAGTGACGGCGACACTATCGAGTATTTAACCATGAAAAAGCTTCTCAAAATACAGTTCGGAATCGGTGTAAAAACTGTAGGTCCCAATTTGTGAGTGAAAAATTAGGAAGCGCACAGCTCACTGGTTGTGAGAAGCCCTCCCCAATCCCTTCATGGGATGTAATAGGAAACGGTTTTTTTTATACATGTTTCCTGAATTAAGTTTGCTGAGGTCGATATTTTGGTTTATAAAATTACAAAATACAGTAGCTTAGCATCGGCTAATTCTTAGCGGTCTTTCTTCTCTGAAACTAAAAACTCATTGCCTCTGAAAACTTCTTCCCAACCACTGCATGTGATCCAAAGGAAATTATAATTTTTAAAAATTCATTCACAGTTGCAAATTTGTTAAGAAAATGATGGAGCTGAATTTATTTTTGAAGTTACTTTGTTTAAAGGATCCCAAACTCTACAGTTTTTTTGTGAGTCTTCTTTGGACCGCACGGTGATATTTAAATATTTTCTGAGCCTACAATTATCTTACCCTGTGATATTTGAACATTTTCTCACATTCGTTTGATAATAAATTTTTTTTTTATATAAAACGCAGTTTCAATAATTTTACAGTTAATTCATGTACTCACATGTATGCAATTTGCATTTTATAACAATATTTTGACAGTATTAATAAAATATATACAAATATTATGCAGTGTCATTTATTTTAAATAAAAAAAATTAATACAAGCCCAAAAATTCCACGCCTTACACACCTTTTTTTTTGGCTTTAACAAGATGCTAACAACAATAACGGCAACAAAGCCAAAATTATTGGCAACGACAGTGTAATGACACAAGCAAAATGTTGCCACAAAAAACAAGTAACAAAAACAACAACAAGAGCGAATATCTTGAATGTGGCGCTAAAACAAAAAAAAAAATGACAATTGTTTAATAAACAAATTAAGTTGACAACCTAAATTGCAATTGATCACATTAAAGCAAATATTATGTCAAAAGGGGTAAAAGTTATTAGTTATTAAAAGGGAGGTGTCGAAAAAAATGCAATGCTAGGGGTTTCATACATATTCAAGATGTTCACATAACCTGCGGCGCAAAGAAAGAGAGCTTTAGAAATCTTAAGCTTTAGCAAACTAATTGCAGTCCTAACGGATATTCGACTCCTCCGCGAATATAACTGCCTAAACCAATTTAACTATAAGTGCAAAAAATGCTTTATATCATAGTTCGGAATACCTGTATCGTTAAAAATAACACGAACTATAAAATTAGGAGATATATAACTATAATATATATAAATAACACAGTGCAACACGAAAAAATATAACCATATACGGATACCACTACGTGATAAAAGACTAAACCAAAAAGACCCGTGTCTCCCAGTTTTGCCCAAAGTCATGGACTTTTTTTTATGGGCCCCCAAAAATTTGGGGCCCCGTTGTCAATCTTGTAAAAAAGATATAATTTTGTCAGGCTCATATCTTTCAAATCGTCCGGAATTTCGATTTACTCTCTGAGGAAAGGTTGTAGCTCTTGTCATAAGGAACAAAAATTGTGAACATATAAAATCAAAACACTTCATCTTCAAGGTCAAAATCGAGGTTTTTTTTCCCCTGTTCAGGGAAAAATCAGAAAAACTTCATGTTCAAGGTCAAAATCGATGATTTTTTTACATTTTTCCCCTGTTCGGGGGAAAATCAGAAAAACTTCATCTTCAAGGTCAAAATCTCAAAAAACTTTAAAAAATCCGATTTTTTTTACTTTACCTTTTTCCCCCTGTTCAGGTCCATAGGTAGCAAACCGTTCAAAATTCAAGGTAACAATCAACTATATTTCCATGCCTTAAAAAATTACACACAGTGTAAACAAATGGTTCCTCGTTACATCTCATGAAGGGATTATGGAGGGTTTCTCACAAACCAGTGAGCTGTCCGCGTTCTAGTTTTATACTCACTCATTCGGGCCTACAGTTTTACACCGGTTAGGAACGGTATTTTGAGAAGCTTTTTCATGGCTAAATACTCTACAGTGTCGCCGTCACTACGCGAGGTGACTGCCGTCGAAAGAAATTTAAGGTGGTCAGAGCAGGTAACGAACCCACGTTCTCATGCACAATAGCCGCGCACTCTACCATTGCATCACCGATCTGCCATTGCACCACCAAGGGCTATAGATATTAAATATTGGTAGTCTATAGATATTAAATATTGGTAGTCATTTGAAAATCATGCGTAATCTTGGGAATCCATGAGAAGTTCTCTTTCTTTATTTATCATCCATAAATATGGTTGTTGTAACCGAATTATCGCCAAATTCGTAGTCGACTTCGTACCAAATTCTGTTGTTTCGACCGAATTTCTACCAAATTCGATGATTGCAACCGAATTGATGCCAAATTCAGTTCTAGCAATTGAACTGATGCCACATTCGCTTGTTGTGAAGAAATACATTGAAAAAAAAATTCCATGAGGTGTCAGGGAACACCCGGTTGGAACGAAGTTCCTTTCGCTATATATTATGTACTAGTTAGTTCCAACACGCCTAAGGCGCCTGTTGAAAAATACTGTAATTTAAATGGATCGTTAAGAAAAGGTACTTTTTGTAAAATGATAACCTTATTTTAAGACATTTTTTATTTATTGACTGTATTTTTTTTAAAAAAAAAAGTATATTTTTAGGTCCCTTTTGTAAGAATATTTATTATATTTCCTTCCCTTTCTCTAATGAGAGGTACTTCTTATATTAAGAGCTAATGTTTTTTTTTAAGAAAAGGTACTATTTTTAATAAGAAGTACTTTCTGCAAGAAAGAGCCTAATAGTATGAATTTTTTTTTGCAAAGAAATACTTTTTTTTTAAGAACAGGTACTTTTTAAAGAAGTGGTACTCTTTTTAGGAAAAGGTTATTTTTTACGAAAGAACAGGTACAAATTTCAGAGTAGGTTTTTTAAGAAAAGGCAATTTGTTGTAAGATAATGTACTTTTTTAAGAAAAGGTACTTATTTAAAAAAAATTATTTTTTTTAAGAAAAGGTACTTCTTTTTCTAAGAAAATTTACTTTGTTAAGCAAATGTACTTTTTTAAGGTACAAAGGTACTTCTTCTAAAGGTACTTTTAAGCAAAGGAATTTTTGTAAGAAAAGGAGTTTTTGTAAGAAAAGGTATTTTTTGTAAGAAAATTTTTGTTGAGAACATTTTTTTTTTACGAAAGAACAGGAACAATTTTAAGAGTAGGTACTTATCTCAAGAAAATTTATTTTGTTTTACATCAAAGGTACTCTTTAAAGAAAAGGTAGTTTTTTAAGAAAAGGCAATTTGTTGTAAGAAAATATACTTTTTTAAGAAAAGGTACTTATTTAAAACAAATACTTTTTTTTTAAAAAAAAGATACTTTTTGTAAGAAAATTTACTTTTTAGCCAAAGGTACTTCTTTAACAGGTAATTTTTTAAGAAAATGTACTCTATTTAAGAATATGAGTATGTATCTTTTTTGAGAAAATTTACTTTTTTTTACAAAACGCACTTATTTAAGACAATGTTATTTTTTTAAACTTCTTTCACTTTGGCTTTTCTAAATTTACTATTTATTCGGTTCAAAATTGCAATGTGTAATAAACAGGCTCCACGTAGAAAATTGCCCATTAAACAACAAATGTCTCACCATATGTTAGTCTAGACACTAACCAAATCAAAAGTAAGAGTGGAATAGTAAATGTGCTGCCAAATGTAATTCCATGCTCAGGGTTGAATTTCATGGATGTGCCAGTCTTCCACTTTGGCTTTTCTAAATATACTTTTTATTGGGTTGAAAACTACAATACGTAATAAACAGGCTCCACGTAGAAAATTGCCCATTAAACAACAAATGTATCACCATATGTTAGTCTAGACACTAACCAAATCAAAAGTAAGAGTGGAATAGTAAATGTGCTGCCAAATGTAATTCCATGCTCAGGGTTGTATTTCATGGATGTTCCAGTCTTGCACTTTGGCTTTTCTAAATTTACTTTTTATTGGGTTGAAAACACAGGCTCCACCTGGAAAACTTCCCTTTAAACCAAACCAAACCAAAAGTGCCCTATATAGTTGATAATAATGGGTTGTAATAAAGTAGTTAAAAAAAAGTTGTTTAATATTTTTTTATTTAGCCCCCATCCCGGAACGTGCAATAAGCAACTTCGTTCCAAAAATTCAGTGGTTGCAATCGAATTAGTATCGAATTCGGTTGTTGTAACCGAATTTCTTCCAATTTCGGGAATATTTCTTCCAATATAATGGGAAATTCAGTTGTAACAACCGAATCAATTATGCAATGAGGTTCTATCAACCGAATTTCGTTTGTTGGGACTAAAATCAGTCGTGACAATCCCAATTTGGTTGTGGCAACCACAATTTAGTGGTAGCAACTGAATTTACGATTGCTACAACATTAGTTTCATAAATGTTGTTTGTTCTGATAAAATGTATCCCGTCTACATCGAATTGAACGAGTCTACTTTATATAATGCAATGAATTGTGTGTGCGGCTTGATATACTTTATAAGAAATCTTTCTTCTACTTAGGTCGAACCAATAAAGATAAATAAATAAGTAACTTGGTAATTGATGGAACAACTACTCCAGAGTAGTTGACGTACATGTGATTCGAGGGGCTAATATCATCTCGTAGTGCGAAGGTTCGCACAATAATTAACAGTGAAACAGCACCGTATCAATCACAGAATAAGCTGGACATCGGAATGTTGCAGATGTAATCACATCTGATGTAGATGGTATCACTCATGTACTACGCAGAATACAGCCCCTCATGATTATTTTAAACCGCTGGTGAAATGCATTACTGATTCTGTAGAAACAGCTGCAAAACTCGTACTCGGTTATGAAAAGCCACCCGAGGATAAACCATGGTACGGTAAAGAAGATGAAAAAATGACGCTGTACATTTGGCAAAGCTGTAGTCACTTGTTACGTGGGCTGCGACGAGGCGGTGTAAGGAATTGATGAGAGAGGATAACCGAATTTTTAGGCTGAAAAACGGTAGTGACAATTGCGCAAGATTAAAACCGCCCGACTATAAACATTAGCATGATGAAGAAGTTCAAAATAAATGCTGTAAGTATGGCAAAGCTGCGGTCAGTTGCAACACTGGCTTGCGACGGAGCGGTGTAAGGAATTGATGAGAGAGGATAACCGAATTTTTAGGCATAAAAACGGCAACGGAAATTGCACGAAATTAAAAAACTCGAAATGTACATAAGAAATGACAAAGCCTGAAAGTTTTGACAGAGAATTAAAAATCATACTTGCGTCCACAAAGACGATAATGAGATCTTGTCATAGATAAGCGGTTTGTGTTGGGAATATGGAGGGAATATAGAAGGTGCTTCTTCCGGAAGATTCCCACAAAAGACTTTGAAATGGAGCGAGCTAAAGATGTCGCAATGAAATACCCTGCACCTAACGAAGAAGAGCTCAGAACAACTAAATCTCGGCATAGAAACAAGAAAGCGCCGGTGTCAATGAACTGATAGCGGAACTGTTTAATATCGGCGGCAATTAGCTGATAAGATGCATCTGGACGCAAGTAGGGCAATGGTTAGTGTACGAGGCTATTGTATATGAGAATGTGGGTTCGATCCCCTCTCTGACCTCCTTACATTTCCTAGTGACGGCGACACTATCGAATAATTAGCCTTACAAATATCCTCAGAAAACTGTTCAAAAAAAAAAAAAAATGCTTCCCATTACATCTAATGAAGATATTGGGGAGAGCTTCTCACTACCATTGAGCTGTGCGCTTTCTAGTTGTATACTGATTGGGACCTACAGTTTTACACCGGTTCCGAACGGTATTTTGGGAAGCTTTTTTCATGGCTAAATACTCTATAGTGTTGCCGTCACCAAGCTGGGTGACCGCCGCTGAAAGAAATTTGTAGGTGGTCAGAGCAGGGATCGAACCCCGGATCTCAAGCACAAGAGCCGCGCACACTAGCCATTGCACCACCGACGGCCACGAAGAAACTGTTCACAGTAAATGTAAAACTGTAGGTTCCAATTAATGAGTGTAAAACTACAAAGTTCATATCTCATTAATTGTGGAAAGCTCTCCCCTCATTCCCTTCATAAGATGTAAAGCGAAGCGCAATTCTGAATTACAATGAGTTTTCGCCTGCATATAGTTTGATTTATTTTTCAAAAGTATCATTCCAAACAATCCCTGATGAAGTTCTGTGGCTAGATCTGGAATATCTATACGGTTTGCTAGGAATCATGGAGATACATAGATTTTGCAAAATATTCTATTTAAAACCTAGATCTCTAATAATAATAAAAGTAGTACCAGATAAAAGGTCGAATAAATAAAAATCATCCTTGATAGGGAAGTATTTATTTATTTATTCTTTACGGTTAGCCTAAGCGTGTTGGAGTCGCATTTGTAAGAAGGACGTTCCAAGTGGCTGTGCCGACTATAGTGGATCAGTGTGACTTTCGATATTTGTATTATGTACGAAACCATAATGAGAAAGCTGCAGTAAACAGGAATAAAACTATCAGCATCAAAAGCAACGAGCTGCTCGAGTATAATGATGATATAGACATCATTGGGATAACTCTGGGAGAGGTTACTGCAGTATTGTTAAGAATCGAGAAGGATACAGTGAAGGTCAGTTCGTCAGGGAACGAAGACAAGTCAAAATTAATGGTATAGAAGAACAGAGATTTATCTTGATTGAAACAACATTTGAACATCGGCAATCATTTTGATTTCAAGGTAGTAGATGAGTTTGTCTACCTCGAATCCGTCAAAAACAGCATCGTCCAAAGGAGAATTGAGGTTGATGATGATGTTATTTCGTGTTTCGCAAGCATTTTTGAAAAATGAAAATCCATCTACATCAGACAAGCAGTTGAAATAAAACTGAGTGTCTTCGGGAGATAAGTTCTTCGTAAAATAATATAAATAATATATAAAATTATATATGGACCAAGACTCCACTGGAGGGACCTGGAGTAAGAATAGCGGCGAAAACTTGATATGACCAACTGGAGAGAAAATGCTAAAACATGAATTTGTTGGAAACAATATGTTGTCTATGTTGTGTAGACAGGTAGTAGATGACCAATAAAAGCAAAACACAATCTCCATTAATTCATTAATTCGGGATACTTATAATATCCTTAAATCTTCTGAAAACCAAAACTTAATCATGGTTAACCAAATGTCCACTGTCAACTCACGCCAAGTACTTGGGCGTGATTCCAGACTCTAAACTTTCTTGGAAGCGTAACATAGAGCACACCGCACAGAAGACAACCATTGCGTACTACGCTTGTCGGAAAATGTTCGGAAGCCGGTGAGGTCCCCGACCGAAAATGGTGCTATGGATGTACACTAGCATAATCAGACCAATACTCTCCTATGGAGCAATGGTATGGTGGCCTGTCGCAGGGAAGACGTCCACCATGAAACTCTTGTATAGAGTACAGCATAACATCGGCATAATAGGGGCAATGAGGACGTGTCTAGCTGAAGCCCTTAATGCAATGGTTCATATTATACCAATCGACCTTCACATCACAGTTAGTGCGGCCTGGAGTGCCACCCGACTCAACGCTCTTGGACTCTGGATGAGCAACGCATATGGACATGCGAGTATACTACAGACAATCCCAAGAGAACTCAATATAACATCCGATTACTGCACCCCCTCATTGACGTTCGATAACCTATTCGATGTCAGGTCTCCCAAGAGAATAGAGTGGGATAAAGGGGAACCACTTACAGGTTTTGACACCAAAGTATTTACGGACGGATCCAAAATGGAATGTGGAACCGGCTCGGGTGTCTTCTCCGAAGAGGCAGGCCTCAATTTATCATTCAAACTCCCAGACAAGTGCAGCGTTTTCCAAGCGGAGATACTGGCCATCAAAGAAGCCTGCGCCGCACTTATACTACAGCGAAAAACAAAGCGCATTGGAATATTTGTATTTAGATAGCCAAGCGGCTCTCCTATCTTACAACGCGGCATCTAAACTCGATATTGTATGTAGGGAAAAACTTGTCGAGCTAGGCCGGCTGGCCAATGTGGTTCTTACTTAGATACCAGGCTATAAGGGTCTCCTAGGGAACGAAAAGGCAGACGAACTAGCTAGGGCAGGATCCGCTTCCACCGAATGCCATATGGTGTCAATCGCAACGCCTAAAGGGTTGGTCAAAAGTGGTATTTTCCTGCCTTAACTTTTAACGAGCGTAGGCCAGATGGGATAGGACGGACGAGTGCCGCATATCCAGAAACACATGGCCAGAATATAACACTCACCGGACTAACTCCCTGATCAGCCATAATCGGGGAGATATATCTAGGCTAAAAGGCGGGATAACCGGGCACCGGCCAATCGGTAATCACGAAAGACGGTTGAAGCTTCCATATAATGACCACTGCCGTGCCTGCGACGACGCAGAAGAGGAGGAGATCTCCTCTGCAGTTGTCCGGCTCTGATGAATAGACGCCTGAAGACTATGGGCCGTCCCTTCCTCCATAACCTCACTGAGATAGACGAGATAGATCTAGGGGATCTAATGAGGTATCTCCGATTAACAGGCATGGTACTTTGGACCATATGTCGGGTCAAATATAAAAACGACTAAATTTATATTTCCAGGATATATGAGATATCCTGAAATACTTTACAGATTTTTGACCAAGAAAGTTGATGTATTCGTACTTGAAGACACTAAACTATGTACCCGACTTTCGGTTACCTACGAAAAAATTTGTATTTGCTGAATGCTTAAGATGTCCTGGAGTCCTTTGCCCAATGCAGACAAAATTTTATATATTTGATATTTTTCTCGAAAGTAAATGATGGAGCAAGATTTGATTGTTGCAAAAAAGTGTCGATTGACGGAGACAAAAAGTTTGGTTTTTTCTAATTTCTAGATGCGCAGTAAAAAATTTTTAAATTACCGGTTAATTCCAATATTTTGCGTTTTGTAAAACAAATTTAGTTAAAAACATTAAATAAATTCAAATATAAAAAAATCAAATGAACTCGAAATATGAATACCTACCAATTATTTTAAAGCAGACTGACTGACAAAAATCTTAAGACATCAGCCACAACCCAACCAACACTGGAAGTGCCGGCAGCCAGCAGCCAACGAACAGCAGCAGCATCAACTGCGGCAGCCACAACGCAGCTGCACCATTGACTGCCACCAGCTTCGACGGCAAATATTACCAGCTTTCAACAAGCAAGTAGGTGAAATGTCATTGAACTCGCAACTGAAGTTTGTTGTCGTTTTTTTTTCTTCTTTAACTTTTTGAAGTTTATGTCGCACAATGTGAATGTAGATGTGAATGTGGAGTGCACAAGCGTTCGGAGTAGACGCCTTGGCGCAGTGGCAAGAGCCCCTCCACTCGTTGGCTGAGAGACAACAGCCACAGTCAAAGCCGAACCACATAACCCACCAAAGCCACACTAATACCAACCATATTTCAAAAAAAAAAAAACAACCAACCAACCCACAAACCATTCCAACTGTCGTTCAGGCGATCGGTCGTTTGTCATGAAACCGATAATTAAACAACCAATGAAATACTTGTCATTACAATTTGTAAATTCATATTTGAATTGCAATCAACATTCACAACATTTTTAGGGGGATTTTTTGGATTTTCAAGATTTTGGTAATTTTTTCCTCGATTCGTGGCCACTTTTAATTCTAGTTTAGGATGGAAAAGGTTTTAAGTGACGACTTGTGTTGGAATTAAATAAAAATTCAACAATTCTTGCCATGATTTGCCTCAAACCATCTCAAGTATTTATTTTACATCATAAAGTTTATATTGGGTATCCTTCGAGAGGGGTTTGAACCAGTATCCAAAGGACATGAATTAGGCAACATCCTTTTGTAAATGTTAGAGAGGGTACTGTCTAAAGTATTACAGACCATTTAATTACCTGTAGGGGAATTCAAGATATAAACCAACAATGTGTCAATACTATACAACCTGAATCGAATTCTAAAAATCATAAGCAGAAGTTTCAAAGCAGAATACTTTTTAGACCACGGGATATTTTATGGAGATATTAATCCAAAACAGGCTAAACGATATGACATTCACCGAAAGAATTAAAAAGTGGTGAGAACGGGTGTAGAATCCGTTTTTAATGCTCCAGAATCGATCAATACCGGTTGCCAACTACGGACTACCTTTGCGGGGATGTCCACCATAATAAGTGACATCAACACTATCAGTTGAAATTGAAGAGTTTGAATTCACATGACAAATTTTATTAGAAATTTTTAAATTGGCAAACTTTATAAATTAAATTCAGATTTTACATTTCATTTGGCAAATATTTCAAATGAATATCAGATTTTTTTTATTACGAATTGGAAAAATTAAAGGAAGAAATATAATTAACTGTATATATTAAATATAATTAAATTCAAATATTATTTAGCAAAAATGTCAAACGAATACAAAATTTTCTACCATATGGGAAATTTCGAAAAGAATTTTAATTATGGAAAATTTCCAAATCTGAATTTTAATTTTACATTACATTTAGAGAAAATTTCAAACGTATATCAGATTTTTTATTCCGAATTGAGAAAACAGATTGTTTATACCGATTATGTAAATAAAATTAATTTTTAAAACAAGTTCAAAATTCGATTTTGTTTTCTGTGATGTTTTTGTTTTCAGCAGTTTTAACCAATCAAATGCATAAATATTTGAATGACAAAAACATATTTTATAACCTATTGATCATTGCGTCTCTAACATGTAATTTTGAATAGCAAACACAATGTGTTTGGACACAAGTATTCTATATTTACGAGAAACTACAAACACGTTCTATTTGCATCCAAACAACTTAAAAATTCAGATTTTTTAGCGTGTAGGTTTCTACATTTTTGTTTATTGTTTGTATTGTTTATTTATTGAATATCATGCACAACAAGGACAAGTCTTATAATTAAAGTACACGAATTATAAATTTTAGTATATATGAATAAAACAATGTTATAAATAGATTAATAAATAAATTAAATTTAGTTAATTAATAAACTAGATATGTGGACTTATAAAAATGGAATAAAGAAGAGGACATCTAAACAATTATATGACATATAAGAACAAATAGTAATGCCTTGTTCACGCTGCCACGAGATTGACAATTTCGGATTGAAATTGTCGAACGAAATTGAAATAGTTCACACTGGCTTTTGAGCAATTTCGTTGAAAAATGACATCTGTTTGTTTACAAATATTGCCATTAGTAAAATTTTAGTGCCTGGGCATAATAACCAAAATTCTGTTAGGAACTGAATGAAAACAATAAAATAAATGAATGATACGTGAACTTTAACATGAATCACTGATTCACCACGGTTTATATTTTATTTTCTCTACCCTATTTCGATGTAAACTTAAAATTGCAATCTGATGAACGAGGCGGCATACAATTTTGTTGTTTTTTTTTTTGCAATTTTAGTAACCACGTGTTCGGTGAACGAAGCTGACCAATAATTATCGACGCCGTTAGAACCAACAAAAAAATATATCGACGGTGGTAACTGAGTTTTTATTAAATGTAATTTTTCGGCAGACGTTACTTTTAAGTTCATCTCGTTAGTTGTGTGAAAAATATAGATATTTTTTTTAGTAATTCGGGCCTTTAAATGCGGCTTAACTGATAATATCGGCTAACATTTTAAGTCATGATTCGACCTTAACGACGGCGGTGTGAACTTAACGACGGCGGTGTGAACTTCAGAAAATTATCTACGACGGCGGCACATCAGAACATTTTCTGACGGCTTCGTGTTCTTCCATATTTGCAAAAAAGAGTACTAAGTTAATTTGCTGAGTAAAAACAGCGTTGTGTACGACAATTTCAAGTCAATTTCAACGAAATTGTCATAAATATCTCAATTTCGTAGTTGTCAAAATATATGCGAAATTGAGCAATTTCAACTCAATTTCGGCCCAAATTGCGAAAGACTTCAATTTCGCGGCAGCGTGAATAAGGCATAAGAGTAAAATTAAAATTTTTAGGAAGAAACAAATTAATAAAATAAATAGCACATTAAAATAAGCAAAAATGACAGTGACAGGGGAATAGACTAGACTTCAGTATTATAATATTTATGAATTTGGGACCTAAATTCTTTAGCGTTGCTGATAATTTGAATGTTATGTGGAAGTGAGTTCCAAGGACGAATTGAATAAATACAAAAATGCCATTCAGAAAAAAGATATAGATGTGTTAAGGGTATTATATTTCTGCCTCTATTTGACGTAGTAAAATTTAATTGTCGAAAAAGATAAAGTGGTATATTCTTAGAAATTATTTTATGAAGGTAGACGAGGATTTTGGTCTTCAGCAGGTTGTCGAAAGAAATGCCATAAAGTGAATTACCGAACTGGTGTACAGAATCGTATTTTTTCAGACCGTAGATATACCTAATAACATTGTTAAATATGACGTTAAGCTTCCGTTTACTTGATGAGTCACAGTTTGCAAAAAGTTCACAGCCATAAGTTCTGGCATTATGTACGACAAAGCCAAGAGTACTCTTATATGAAAAGGGGTATATGCTTCAGAAAACCATAAGGTTCTCAACTTCGAATAAGCTTGCCCAACAACTGAGTTAATATGGTTCGACCAGGTGAGTGACCTGTTTAAAATGATTCCTCGATTTTTAGTCTGCGAGACGATATCAATTTTATTAGCAAGTCCATTGGCTGTTGCCCAGTCATTAATATGGGAAAGGTCATAGTTAAATTTTTCAACATTTTCGATGACTGAAGATAGAGAACTACTTAAGTAGATTTGCACGTCATCAGCATATAAGTGCGCTTCGCTGTATGACAGTTGTTGTGGTAAGTCATTTATATAAGTTGAAAAAAGCATAGGTCCCAAAATCGAGCCTTGGGGTACTCGTCGTGAGATAGGCAATATATTTGAAATGTTATTTTTCGTGAAAACAGATTGGGAACGACCAGAAAGATAGGATTGCATTAAATTGACGGCAGTATATGAAAAATGAAAAAATACGTTTAACTTTGAACACAAAGTTATGTGGTGTACCATGTCGAAGGCTTTAGAGTGGTCTAGAAGAACCAGAAAGGATATATGGCTGTTCTCTAAGTTTTGTCGTAGACTTTCCGTGACCTTAAGTAATGCGCTGGTACAACTATGATCTGGGCGGAATCCAGACTGGTTTTCATGCATTAATGAATTAGAATAAATGTGTGCACTCATTTGTTTATGAAGTAACTTTTCCAGGACTTTGGAAAGAAAACACAGAATTGCAATGGGCCTAAACTCAGTGTTGGTCTTCGGTATTTGTATTATTCTTGCATGTTTTCACATTGTTGGAAAAGTACTGGTCGTAATTATTGTGTTGAAAAGGTGGGTAACATAAGGTAAAATAGAGGGTATAATTAATTTAAGAAACCTCGGATCAATGTTGTCAGAACCACTAGATTTCGATTTCATAGCTAATATACTGGATACAACTTCCGTTTTTTCTACACAAGCGAATTCGAAGCCAAGTTGCTCATTATGAAAATGCTGTTCAAAATTATACTAGTTTTAATCGACTGGAATATTAGGTACATTAGAAAATGATCTGTTTAAAGAGTCAGCATCCAAGTGACATTTATTATCCTTCACCTCTTTACCTATACCAATATTTCGAATAGTCTTCCGTTTCCGTTTGGCATCCAGTGCAGAACTAAATTGGCGAAAGTAGTATTCGGTTTTGGCCATTCTAATTTTCCGATTTACGTCAGTCCTAGCAGCACGGTATTCTTCCAACAAATCAGCGGTTTTGAAGCACTTCCACCTCATATATGCTACATCTCTAATATTAATAGCATCTTTTACCATTGCACAAAACCAGGGTCTGAATTTAGCCTAAATAATCCTAGTTTTAATAGGGACAGCAGAGTCGTAAATATTGATAATATTTCCGTGAATTTTACTTGATGTCTGTCTTTCAATTTTTAATTGCAATTTTACAATTCAGTTGAAGTCTGTTGAATTTCAATTGATGTCATTTAAATTTTGAGTGAAATTTTCGGATTTCCATTGTTGTTTTCCATATTTGGAATGAATATTTTAAATTGCATTTGGTAGATTCTACACCAATTCTAATTAAAATCACAAAGATAAACGGAAATTATAAATACTTCAGTTGTGTTATACTGGGCATCAAGTGAAATATAAGAGACATCAATTGAAATTCAAAAGACATAAACTGAAATTTATTAAACTGAATAAACTGAAAAATATTAAATTAGTTACGTAAAAAATAAATAAATGGTTTCCCATTACATCCCATGAAGGGACCGGGGAGAACTTCTCACAATCACTGAGCTGTGCGCTTTCCAGTTTTCACTCACTGATTGGGACCTACAGTTTTACACCGATTCCGAACGGTATTTTGAGAAGCTTTTTCATGGCTATATACTCGATAGTGTCGCCGTCACTAAGCGAGGTGACCGTCGTCGAAAGAAATTTTAAGGTGGTTGGAGCAGGGATCGAACCCAGGATCTCCTGTACAAGAGGCGCGCACACTACCCATTGCACCACCGACGGTCAATTAGTTACGTAATGATGATTAATTGGTAATGATTTTCGAATTTCAGCTGCTGAGTTTTAAATTTCAATGGATGTCTTTTAAACTTTCATTGATTTTATTGCATGTAAGTATTGTGTTGTGCTTCTAGGCAACAACAAAATTTTGTCTAATGGGTACTGATGGTTCTCTGGAGATGATATCATTATGTTGTTGATAAATATTATTCTCTGTGTGTTTTTGGTTGCGATATTTTTCGAGCACTTGCATAGTGGGAAATTCTCAATTGAAATGAGTTTTCATTTGCATTTAGGTTGATGAATTTTTCAATAGCATCATTCCTAACATGCGCTGATGAAGATCAGTGGCTAGATCTGAAATAACTACACGGATTGACAGAAATCATGAGAATGCATTTTGCAAAACTCCTTTTTAAAAACTGTATTTCTATTAATTGAGATAATGATCTTGAGCTTAAATAAATAAAATAATAAAGGAAACACCATAATACTTAAAATCGGTTAATGATTTTCAAAATTTAAACTGCTGAATTTAAAAATTCAGTTGGTGCCTTTTAAATTGCAATTCATGTGTTTTAAATTTCAATTGAGGTCTTTTAAACTTCAGTTGATGTCTTTCGAATGTTATGGAATGAATATTTGAATTTAAATTGATGTATTTTAATTTCCTATAGATGTCTTTCAAATTTCAAATAATGCAATTGATGTCTCTCAAATTTCGAATGATTAATTTTGTTTACTGTCTTTTAAATATTAAAGGGAATTTTTGAATTTCAATTGATTTTTTTTTAAATTTCAATTGCAAATTTGGGAAATTTCAAATAAAATGTGAAAACTTGTAGATGGTTGGATTTTCTACTTTTAAATTGGGGATATTTCCAAATTAAATTGAGAATTTATATTTAACACTTTACAGTTTTCAATTAAAAGATTTCCCAATTCAAATTTTGAAAATACGAAAAGAAATGAAGACAAAAATAAAATTGATATTTAATATTGAAAATTAAGAAAATGTCCGTTGTTATTCACATAATTTTGTCGCCAGAACGTGAAAATCGTGGATTTACATTGACGACTATAGGGTTGACAGGGTTGTCGCATCCCCCAATTGCGAAAATTTTTAGTTTGAAGTTTTGTTATTGGGTTAGCAGGAAAATAACTTCTGTTCTCTCATATAGATGGTGCTTTTGTTATTTTTAAAATGCTTTTGATCAGCTGACTAAATCATTTGTTGTACAGATACACAGATGTTATTTTAAGCTTAAATTTGAGATATGTTACATTAGTTTCAGTGGACAGCTTTCATTTAAATTGTGTTATGAATGTGGGAGATCAAAATTAGCATTTACGTCATATTTTACTCTTTCATTTCCGAAAAGGCAAAAAAGCCGCAGTAGCACTCCGGGATATTTGTAGCGTGTGTGGTTTGTTTGGTTGCTTTAACAGAATGCACATGACAAAAACGGTTAAATAATTTCGTTCTGGAAATTTCACGATCAAAAATGGCCAAAGGAGCAGTAGGCCAAATGAGGTGGATGAGTACGAAATCACAGCCGGTACCGAATCTGAACGACACGCTCATGTTCGAAGAAGAACGACTCGCTCATGTTCGACAAGCTGAAGCTGTTGCACACTACCACTGAAAAGGTTTTTAAACGGCTTAGACCTGTCAAAAACTTGGTATTTGGGTTCCGCACGAGCTTAAGCAAATCCACTTAACAAAGCGGATAACCACTTGCGATTTATTGCTGAAACGCAACAAATATGATCCGGTTTTGAACCTCATTGTCACTGGAGATCAACGATTAATTCTTTGCAACAATGTCAACCAATGTAAGAGATCCTGGTCCAAGCACGATGAACGCTTTCAAACTTCATCAAAGTCTAAACCGCATCAAAAAAGGTTATGTTGTCCATTTGATGGGATTTTAAGGGAGTAATTTATTTTGAACTGCTTCCTAAAAAACATACCATAAATTCTGACGTCTATTGTCAACAATTGACGAACCTTAATGGGGCGCTGAGATAAATACGACCTGTATTCGTAAATCGCAAAAGTTTGGCTTTCCATCACGACAACTCTCGGCTTCACACATCTTTGGAGACTCGACAAAAAATATTGGAGCTTGGATGGGAAGTGATGCCACATCCGCCTTGTAGTCCCGATCTGACACCTTCGGATTTTCACTTCTTTCGGAGTCTGCTAAATTTTTTGAATGGGGAAACCTTCAATAAAAAAGAGGACCTACAAACCGAGTTGTTCGAGTATGTTTGTGGGACGGACTAGTCATTCTATGAATCAGGGATCAAAAAGTCGCCTGAACGATGGCAGAAGGTCATTGAACAAAATGACGCCTATAATGTAATTACAATTAAATATTTGAATAAAATAATTGAAAATTACGTTGAACAAAAAAAGGCAATTACTTTCTTGTCAACCCAATACATCAATATAAACAAATTAAGGATCTTATTACTTTCCTGTGACGAAACATTTTTCTCTAAGTATAAGGTGAATATTTTTAAATTAGCAGTGTTGGGTATAATAGAGTTTGCAAAACCATTTTTGTTGGATAAAATGAAAGACTAAACTTATTAAAAAATAAATAATGAAGTCATATCTAATAGTCTAGTTAGCATTAGATTACGTATATGCGTACCAAGTAGAAAATAGGAAACAACAGTCCACATTCAAAATTGAAAAGTCGTTAAAGGATACTAAAAGTAGATAAAGCAATTATTTATATTTTAAGGTTTGGTGGTTTTTATACAACTTCAAGTTCTTTAAAACTGTCCTTTTTGTTTTGTATAAATCGTAATATATTAGTAATTATTTATGTACACGCTGAACAAATCGGCCTTTGTAATATATTCTCCCAAACACTTTATACAGGAGCCATGTACATGTTTACAACACACTCCAAACATTCATATATTTGCAACTTCCAAACTCACTTTTATAAAAATCAAACTATAGCATGTTTGCTTGCAATCATTTACGCTTTTACGTGGAAACATATGGGTGCTTCACCAAACTTATATATATTTACGTGGAAGCATTGAAGTGTTTACTCCCAAACGTTCATGTACTTACGTACCAAACACGCGGCTAATTATATGGAAGCATCTGCGTGTTTTCTCTCAAGCATTGTAATATTTAGGAACAAATAATTTTTTGATTTTGTAAGAATGACTTGCTAGTGGACAACTCGATCCATGCACATCGACTCGGCATCGATATCAACAACTCGCCATTTCACACACCAGCATGATGATACTTTTGCACAAAGATACTTTTGAACAAAGATCCCCTTTTAGAAAGTGAAGTCAAACGACCATCCACTTCGATACGGCTTCTCAATTTGGGTATTACAGAAATTTCAATCGCACATCGAAACAAAAAAAAAAAATGGTCTCCCATGAAGGAATTGGGGAGAGCTTCTCACAACCAGTGAGCTGTGCGCTTTATAGTTTTATACTCACTGATTGGGACCTACAGTTTTACACCGGTTCCGAACGGTATTTTGAGAAGCGTTTTCATGGCTAAGTACTCGATAGTGTCGCCGTCACTGGTCGGAGCAGGAATCCAACCCAGGATCTCCTGTACAAGAGCCGCGCACACTAACCATTGCACCACCGACGTACATCGAGTTTGGCCGAAATATTATATTTTCGGACGAAGCACATTTTCATTTCGGCGGCTATGTCAACAAACGAAATTGCAGCATCTGCGAATCGAAAAACCCGCACGTAATTGTGGAGAAGCCAGTGCATCCACAGAGTTACAGTTTGTTTTGGATTTTGAAGAGGTAGCATCATTGGCCCATGTTTTTTGAAAATGCTGCTAGAAATTCAATTTTAGTCAACGGCTAGCGCTGTAAATCCCTGATTACGGATTTAAGATTAATCATGGACAATATTTGATTTCAGCACTTGATTTGCGCACTAACTTTTGAAAATGGCGTCGTACGTCAGTCATATTTGACATTTGTGAACTAGACAGCTGCATTATACAAACTGACAAGCAATGGAGCGCTGGAGTCTGCAATTGCTTGGAATAATTGTGTCGATTTTTTTGACCAACAATCAGTAGGTGGTGTTGGCGAAGCAATTGAGGCGCACTTCCACTTAAGCGGTTACGTCAATAAGCAAAATCTTCGTTTCTGGGGCACTGAAAATCCGCATGTGATGCACGAAGAGCAGTGGTCAGGTTTCATTCAGTGGCTTTACATCCACTCAAACCCACTGTGTGGAGCTGCATTCACGCCGTAGGAGTGATTGCGCGGTATTTTTTAGAGAACGCCATCGGCAATACGGTCTCTGTTATTGGCGAACACTACAAGGCCATGATAAACGACTCTTACTGCCGGAATTGGATGAGAGAGGTTTGGTGAACAAGTGTTTTCAACAAAACGGTGCAACCGCACACACAGCACAAGCCACAATGGATATTTTTTATGGCATTTTTCATCACTTCGGCGAGAACTTCGGGCGACAGATTCTCGCACTCGTGTCGAATGTTGACCTTGAGGGCTTCCAGGGTCTCGGGCTTCAAAAAACCCCACAAAAAAAGTCTGGAACGGTTAAATCGGGCGATCTTGCGGGCCAGTGCAAATCGCCAAAACGTGAAATGACGCGACCCGGGAACGCCGCCTTCGGAATATCGGCTGTGGATCGCGCAGTGTGTGCCGTTGCTCCGTTCTGTTGGAACCACATGTCCTCCAGTCCTAATTCGTCGAATAGCGGCAGAAAAAACTAGGTTAACATGGCCATATAGCGCGCACCGTCCACTGTTGTCGTTTGACCAGCGCCGTTCTCGAAAAAAATGACCCCATGACTCCTCCAGCGTGAACAGCGCACCATGCAGTCACTTTGAGCGGGTGTAATGGCTCCTCGTGCATCACTCGTGGATTTTCGGTGCCCCAGGAGCGATAGTTTTGCTTGTTCACGTACCCGCTGAGTTGGAAATGAGCCACATCGCTCATTATGATTTTGGTGGAAAAATCGTCCACTTCATCCACGAGATTGAGGATGGCTTGGGCGTAGGTTACACGCGTTTGGCGGACGACAAGTAGCACCTGATGCAGGGACTGGACTTTGAATGGGAACATGCGCAGGTCTTTGACCAAAATTCGCCATAGGGACGACCGCCTGGTGGCTAATTGCGAGGCACGGCGTCTGGTCGATGTTTCCGGCGACAGCTCGACATCCTCGGCAACAGCGGCGATATACTCGGCAGAACGGGCGCTCCCAGGCCGGCCACTCCAGGCAACGTCTCGAGTAGTCCCATACTCTTCAAGATTAGTGGCCAAACGGCGCAGTGTTTGCGCATTCGGTGTCGGACGTCCGGGGAATCGGCGACGGTATTCGCGTTGCGCCAACACCACAGACGAATTGTTACGCAAAAAAATAAACACGATTATTCCGCGTTCTTGGGGAGTGTATCGCTCCATGGCTTGTTTACTTGCCAAAACAGATTTGACATTGGCGGCCAGTTGCAAAAGTAAGAGCATCTTCCAATAGGGTGGTCACTTTTGAAACACCCTGTATTTGCATCCAAACAATATAATAAGAACGATTTTTCAGTGTGCATGAAGGGACAAGGGAGAGCTTATCATAGCGAGTGAGCTTTTCGATTTATAGTTATATACTCATTGATTACAGTATTGCACCGGTTCCGAACAGGTTTTTGGGTATGTTTTTCATTACTCGATAGTGTCACCGTCAGTAAGCCAGGTGAACGTCGTTGAATGAAACGTAAGGTGGTCAGAGCAGGGATCAGACCCACGTTCGAGTTGCGAGTTTTCAACTAAGAACGAGGCCAGGACACTTATCGTCAAATATATTTTACTGATATAGAAATGAGAGGAGAAAATTTGACGATCTACAAATGCATACAAAGATGGATGTTAGGACATGAATACTAGCAAGTCTTCAGAGATCATAATCTTTGGGAACGATCATTGAAATGCCTTTCTGCAGTTTGGGGGCTGAAAGATAAATCGATCTAAACTAATTAAATTGTCGTAGGCTACTCAATGCGTGTGTTAGGAATTCAGGATCGTAACATTAATATGCGGCAAAGGATTTCGAGTACATGTTAGTGAAAAGGGTGCCAACGAATTTTTATTATCCTACACTTAGTGTCAATAAAATCTGAATAGCTTAAGCTGCAACAAAAGGAAAAAAAATATATAAAATATATCGTAAACCTTTTCCGTCAACGATTTCTGTTCTGAGCCCAAAGCGAGCAAAAGAAAATAAAAACAATAAACTATAGCACACATCGTTAACTTGGCAAACACAGAAAAATTACATTACAGAGTAAACATTAAGAAACATAAACAAACGAACCAAACAACCAACGATCCAACCAATCAGCCAACAAACAAACAAAAAAAAAGTTAAGATGATGATGATACCACATCTCCTCGACTCAGGCGAACTATCTGAGCAGTGTAGCAGAGACCGACAATAACAAAAACAAAATCGAAGCAGCAAAAAATGTCAAATGTATGCCAAATTAAGGACGTTGAACCCAAGTGAAGCATAAAATACAAAAATAAACATAAAGTTGACTCGCTCGCTCGCTCAACAACATTGCACTTTTTGCGCATGTGCAACATGCAAGTCTCGCTGTTGCTGCTGCTGCTGCAACAGCAAACCATTCGTGTGCTCAGACGGACAAGGCTGAGTTGAAAAAAAAAAAAATAAAATGCAAGCAAACGAAATGAAATGCATGTGGCTTAAGATAAGATACCACGGCGATAATTTAAGGAACAAAATTACAATGCGAGAAATACCATAAAAAAGAGCGCAAAAAATTGATCCACTTATGTACAGTGGGCAGAAAGATGTTTTTGTAATATGGGAGAATGAAGTGATAAGGATTTAATGTTCACTTAAGGAAGTTAAATTTTGAACTAATTCAGAGTTCTTGTGTCGACGTTTGTGGTATACAAATGAATTTGGTAATATCAGGACGTATGATTGTCGACAACTAAGTTAGGGTTATACACAAATATACATATTTATCCATTAGTTTCATATGCCCCTTTACATCCATTGTGTGTGGAAGGAATGATTTGAAAATTGCTCTTAGATACATGCGGTCTCTATTCAATTAACTTCCGTGCTATATCTACCCTTTAGTTCAGGTGGTGGTTGTTTTTGCCTCTAGTTTACCTTTATTGTAGCCCGACACGAGCAGGATAATGTCGATCTGGACTTACGCGTCTGTAGTCTGGTGGGCGGCAATGAAGAAGAAATGTTGCACTTAAAAACTGCCAACGGTTCAACATACGTACTGTCTGGCTATCAGTGGTGATCTTAGAACCACATCGATCAGGGAAAATAAAACTGAGAGAATCATAAATCAACTCACCAGCATATAATGGATCGGAGAATAAACCACATTTCCGAAAAAATGGTAATGGTAGATTTCTATATCCACTGCTATACTAACATATCTAGGACGGATGTAAGAACAGGAATGTGTGTCTTTATCGAGGTCCTAAATATTGAACGATACTTTCGTCTTCCTGTCCACAACACTGTATTTCAGGCAGAGTTTAAGGCGACCGTGGAATGTGTACGTGAGTCCTGGGCTGAGGTTTTCCTAGCCAATGGCGAGCCAGCAATCCACAGCTATACTGACAGATCTAATACGGATGGAAGAATGGGAATAGGGATCTCTATTAGGGTCCCAAATATTGAACGATACTTTCGCATTCCAATTCACAACACTGTATTTCAGGCAGAGTTTAAGGCGGCCACGGAATGTGTACGAGAGGCCTGGGTAGCTATACTGACGGATACAGAACGTATGGAACAACGGGAATATGAATTTCCATCGAGGTCCTAAATATTCAACGGTTGTTTCGCCTTCCTGATCACAACACCGTATTTAAGGCAGAGTTTAAGGTGACCATGGAATGTGTATGAGATTCCTGGGCAGAGGTCTTCCTAGCCGCTGTCGAGCCAGCAATCTACTGCTATACTAAAGGATCTAGGACGTATGGAAGAACGAGTATAGGACTCTTCATCTAGGTCCTAAATATTGAACGAAACTTTTACCTTCCAGTCCACAACACTGTATTTCAGACAGTGTTTAAGGCGGCCACTGAATGTGTACGTGAGTTCTGGGCGGAGGTATCTTAGCCAATGGCAAGCCAGCAATCGACTGCTATACTAATGGATCTAAAACGGATGGAAGATTGGGAATAGGACTCTTCATCGAGGTCCTAAATATTCAACGATACTTTCGCATTTCAGTCCGCAACACTGTATTTCAGGCAGACTTTAAGGTGGCCACGGAATGTCCTGGGCGGAGGTCTCCTAGCCAATGGCGATCGAGGAATCCACTACTATACTGACGGATATAGGACATATGGAAGAACGAGAATAGGGGTCTTCATCTAAAAAAAAGTAAATGTTTTCCCAGTACCAGTGAGCTGTGCGCTTTTTGGTTTTATACTCACTGATTGGGACCTACAGTTTTACACCGGTTCCGAATGGTAGTTTGAGAAGCTTTTTCATGGCAGCTGACTGGTTGTGAGAATCTCTCCCCAATCCCTTCTTGGGATCTAATTGGAAAGGGTTTTTTTCCCCAAGAGCATCCAGTTTCTAGTCGGTACCTAAGTCGAAAAGGGGGAAAAATCTTAGCGGGTAGTGTTATTTTCTGTTTTACCTCATTAGAATATTGGTGCCTCCTACACGCTGAAAAGTCGTTCTTATTTTGCTTTTAGACGCGATTAAAACGTTTTTGTAGCTTGTCGCAAACATAGCATACTTGTGTCCAAACACATTGTGTTTGCTATTGAATATTACATTTTGGAGACACAATGATTAATAGGTTAAAATATATGTTTTCGCTACCCAAATGTGGCTTTGTTTGTTTAAAGTTGCTGAAAACAAAAACGTGACAGACAACAAAGAAACAAAAAACCAACAGATCTTCAATTCATGAAAGCAATGCTTGCAAACATATACAAGGTTCCTGCAATATGTTGCTGGAGCCGATTTTTTTTTGCAGCGTGTAGGAACTGAATTCGCATAAAAGTGAGAGTAAGAGAGTAAGAGAGTTCATTAAAATACCCCGGGTTTTCTTAATACGGGCCTGAGGTACATGATTAGACTGCCGTAACACCCTATCGGATAAACAGATTTTAACTAAAATTTGCATGTATAAGATTTTCAATGCAGAAAATTGTATGCCTAATTTGAAGGAAATCGGATAACTAATTCTGGTACCTCCCATGCAAATTTTAAAAATCTCGAAAATTTATCGATTTCAGTGTTTTAGATCCAAATATAACGTTTGAAGGGCAAGCAAATATAATATACTCGTGTCCAAATACATTATGTTTGCTATTCAATATTACATGTTTGAGACACAATGATTAATATGTTATAACATATGTGTTTGCGTACCAAATATATCTATGTTTGTTTGCCGAGTTTGTTGCACTCTTTATGCTCTCTTGAGAGCAAGATAAATAAAGACGGACAACGAGAGAGTCTATCTCGTAAGTGTGTATCAGTACTTTTGTATTATTCTCTCCGTCAGTGATTCATAAATATTGCTTAATGTGCGTGTAAATTGAAGAAGTCAATGATTCTTGTTTTGGCTGATTTATTACGTTCAGTTTCAGTCGTCAATGGTTCATCGGACAGAGGATATCAAAAGCGTTTGACAGTTGCAAATAGTTATTAGTTACTAATTAAAGTAAAAAAACTTCCTACAAAATGATTCATATTTGACTAATAAATAAAAAAGTAATTTTAAGCACTTTTTAAAAAGCTTACATATAAAAGAAGCGGAACAAAGCGGAGAAGATTTTGCATTTTTCTAATAGATTAAAGTTTAAACTAATTTATCGTGAAAAATATTTCACCGAATTTTATGATGTTTTTTTTGCCATCAAAAAATGAGAATTTTTCAAATATTCAACTTGAAAAAGTACAATTTTAAAAATCAATTAAAATTTTTTTTTAAGATTTATACGAAATAAAAAAAACCAAATTTGTACCGCTTCTTACCATTCCAGAAAAAAGAACATAATTTAATGTCTTCCACAAATGTATTTTTGAAAAATATTTTCCTTCAATACTAACGAACGCAGCTAAAAAATCAAATTATTTGGCATACAAATCCCTCACTTTGAATTGAGCTGGAGCACAAAAAAATCTATTTGTATGAAAAAATATTTGTATGAAAAAAATTCGATTCCAACCAAGTCAGATTTCTGATTTTTGTCCGTGAAACTTCACGCCCGAGGTGAATATAAGCTTTACCCCAAAAATGCGATCTTCATCCCAGTCAGTGAAGCGAAAACGCATCGAAAGTTCACGAGGCTTCAGTTTTTGGACTAGTATAACTTTATAAGCCTTCATATCGAAGTCCTTATGCAAAGTTCTGCGCAAATAAATGCGAGAAATGCTCAATTGCTGCGAACGGTGTTGGGGTGATATTGTTCGCTGTTCGAGCACACTTTCAGCTACAGCGTCAATATTATCCACTAAACTCAGTGAACGGGAGTTCTTTGTTTAATTCGGACCCGGATTAACGAAGTCGCTTCCCATATTTATCCACAATCTGCATTGATGGCACTCTATTTCTATCGAATTTATTTCGTAGATTTTACGGTATGAGTTGAAGTCTCAGAACTTTGGAAGAAAGTTTTTAATATTTCCAAATTTGCTTCAAGCATAAAGGGACCCATTTCGTCAGTTTCTAAACTTTAACTAATAATCTGGCACTTTCTAAATGTCAAATTCGTCAACTGCTTCGTAAAAGGGGGGCTCAAATTCACATGGCCCACGCTTTAATTGGGAAACCTCGTAGCAACAACCATAGAATGTCATATTCTTTCAGATAGAATAATATAAATGTTACAATATTCTGTGGATAACCCAATCTAAATAACGGCTTAACTCTTTCATAGTTATTTATTGTGGGCCAGGTTTATTAAATAACGATTTGATTAACAATTTTATTTTGACCATTACAACCCAATGTATAAATGTAACTTTAGTGTTGTTACATTTGTTTTTGGACCACCCAACAAAGCCCTGGATTTCTTGAAGTTTATTTTACAATTTTACAGAGATTCTCGATTCTTTTGCAGCAACACCAAAACCCAAAAAATTTACAATATTTGTTTAGCACTTGAAACCTTTTAAAATCGCCCAGCACAGCATAAATATTGACACACATAATCACACACGTGTGAACAGACGTAAAACACTCTCGTGCAGCAAGATATGGCACATTTTTTTTATTAAGAATGTCTAAATGATTTTCACTGATGGCAGAAAGTAAATCGCCAACAATTGGCATGTTTTTTGATGTACTACTAATGAAACAAGTCAAGACATTTGTATGGTTCAAGTTGCATCGCCGTCTTGACAAAGTTCTGTTGAAAATTGTATACATCTCAGGATATGTACAGTATGGTTACAGTCAGGATATGGAACGACGTGATTTGGACGTTCTCGTTCGAAAGATTCAGTTGTGTTCTAGACGAAAGAAAGTTTAATTGGGTTTCACAATAGGATGTACTGAAAAACGTTTTTTTTTTGATTTTCAAACGTGGGGGGTCTTAAACGACGCGTATTAAAGAGGTGATTATGGGAGCGTAAAATGTTTTTTATAAGAGGGTACTTAAAGTCCCCTACCGGCCGTTGACGTTTAGATTCCTAATACATTTTCGAAAAAAAAAATATTTTTTTGGGACAATATGGAGCTTAAACGATGTGTCATGATGAACATATACAAGGTTATTCAGGAAGTGCCGGACAAATTTCTCCAGCGTATTCCTTGGCTCATTTCATGTAGAAAAGTCCACTAGGACCATGTCCGAGAATGCAAGGTTGCGAAATGGCAGCGGGTTCAAAATTTTCGGATTGGCGGTCGGATGGTAGTAGGGTAAAGTTGCTAACTTCTGAGCCAGTGGTCGGATTTTTGGGCTTTGGGCTTGTTGGAAAGGTCTTTAAGAGGCCTTTCAGAATCAATAAAAAAAATGTAGAAAAAAGTCAAATCGCCAAGATACAGAGCTTTCGGAAAAAAAATGGAAAAAAAATTCACATAACCTCAATTTGCGCAGCCAGATGGCAGGCAACTTATATTTTTTGAAAGATAGCCATACCTCTTACCTTTCCAAAATGACCTAAACGAAGCCCAGAGGTCTTACCGTTACAAAGTTATGACCATTTTACTGAAATGCAAAAATGTTTGTTTTTGTTTTTGGAAGCGAAATAACAGCACACATTTATTTGTTTTTGTAAATTAACACGTTTAAGATTTTATTTTAATGAGATTTTCAGAATCAATAAAGAAAGGTAGAAAAAAGTCAAATCGCCGAGATACAGAACTTTCGGAAAACAAATGGAAAAAAAATTCACATAACCGCAATTTGCTCAGCCAGATGGCAGGTAACTTATGTTTTTGTTTCTGTTTCTGTTGAAAGATAGTCATACCTCTTACCTTTCCAAAATGACCTAAACGAAGCCCAGAGGTCTTACTGTTACAAAGTTATGACAATTTTACTGAAATGCAAAAATGTTTGTTTTTGTTTTTGGAAGCGAAATAACAGCACACATTTATTTGTTTTTGCAAATTAACACGTTTAACATTTTATTTTATTGAAATTTTTGGCTGAAGAATTAAACACATAAGGAAAAAAAACATTTGATGTTAATGGAAAAAATCCGACCACTGGCTCAGATGATAGCAACTTTACCCTACTACCCTCCGACCACCAATCCGAAAATTTTGAACCCGCTGCGATTTCGCACCCTTGCATTTTCGGACATGCTCCTAGTGGACTTTTCTTCATGAAATGAGCCAAGGAATACGCTGGAGAAATTTGTCCGGAACTTCCTGAATCACCCTGTATAGGAAAAGATATTTTAAAAATTTTGGCAGTGCATTTTTTTACCACGTCATTTTGAAATCTCTATAATGCATATTTTGTCTTCCCCACTTTGCTGTATTTTACATAAATCTACCATCAACTATATAAAATACATATATTTGTAGGTAATTTTGCGAAACAGGAATATTTATGAAAACTACAGCAAAGTGTGGAAGACAAAATTAGCATGATATAGATTCAAAATGACGTCGGGAAAAAAATTGCTCTGTCAAAATTTTGACAATATTGTTTTCTATATATGTTCATTATGACACGTCATTTAAGCCCAATACAGTCAAAAAAAAATAATTTTGTTCTTCGAAAATGTACTAGGAATCGAAACGTCAACGGCGGGGACTATAAGTACCCTCGTAGAAAAAAAAGTTTGACGTTTCCGTAATCACCTCTTCAATACGTGTCGTTTGAGACCCCTCTAAAAAAAAAAGTTTCCAGTACACCCTATTCCAAAATCTTATCATTTCAAGTCGAATGAAAACATACAATTTTTCAAAACATTTCGGTACATATTTTGGTTCCTCTGTTTCGAATTTGCTGTGATTTGGGAACAAACATAAAGTCAGGTAAACGAAAATTTCGACGACGTAGAGAAACTTAATTTGAGTCGAATGTTATCGTTTGAGATCGGGAAACAGGTCAATACCTTATTTTGTATTTTAAATGAAAATACTGTCAAAGGTGGGGCAAAAGTAATCACCCTCTTGTAAACCCTATAACTGTTGCAAATGACGCCAACTGTCAATTCAGTTTTGACATTTGTGAAGTAAAGAAAACGCAGAATACAAATCGACAAGCCATGAATCGGTTTACTCCGTAAGAACGCGGAATAATTGTTTCAATTTTTTTTGCGCAACAATTCGTCGGTTGTGTTGGCGCAGAGTGAATTTCGTTGCAGATTTCCTGGCCGTCCGACACCAACTGGACAAACACTGCGACGTGTGGCCGCTCGCCTTGAAGAGACTGTCACAACACGAGATCTTCCCAAGGCTGGCCAGCCCCGGAGCAGCCGTTCTGCTGAGAATATCGCTGCTGTTGCCCACGATGTTTAAGACGAGCCCGGAAGACCGACCAAATGACGTGCCACGCAATTGGGCATTAGCCGGCGGCCACTATGCAGAATTTTAATGAAAGATTTGAAGATGTTCCGTTACAAAGTGTAGACAGTGCATCAGCTGATAGCTGTTTTGACCGCCAAATGCGTGTAACCTACGCTCAAGCCATCCTGAATTTCAACGTAGAGGTGGACGATTTTTCATCGAAAATTATCATGAGCGATGACGCTCACTTCCACCTTAGCGGTTACGTGAATAAACAAAATAATCGTTTCTGGGGCAGCGATAATCCGTGTATCAGCCACAAAAAACCATTACACCCGCTAAGACTTACTGCGTGGTGTTCTGTTTACGCTGGCGGAGTCATCGGGTAATTTTTTTAGAACGCCGCGAGACCAACAACGTCTGTGGACGGCGCGAACTACAGCACGCTATGATTACCAAATTTTTTCTTCCTAAATTGGATGAATTGGGGCTGGAGAACATGTGGTTCCAACAGGACGGTGCAATGGCGAACATTGCTCAAGCCACAACGAATATTCTGAAAGACGCATTTCCGGGTCGCTTAATCTCTCGATTTGGTGATTTGCACTTGCCGGCCAGATCACCCGATTCAACCGTTTTACACTTCTTTTATGGGGTTTTTTGAAGTCTCAGACTCTTGAATCCCTTTAGGAGAATTTTCGCCAAGAATGCTAGAACCTGTCGCCCGAATTTCAGGCAAGAGTGAAGGAAAATACCATAAAAATTCCATCAACTCTGGCGGCGGCCACTTGGCCGATATCATTTTCTCAGTTTGATGGAATAGATTCTAAGGGGTTAACTACAAAATTTCACAAGCAGAGCCAAAGTTTTTCATTATAAAATAAAAACAAATTAGCAAAAGAACAATGGGTGATTACTTTTGCCTTACATTGTATATAAAGGGGTTTTCTAGAGAGACGCTACAAAAATAAATCGATAGGGACAGCAAACGACGCCATATTTTTTCCCGCTCTTTTGACATTTGTCTTCAGTAATGTTTGCCATTTCGTCATGGACAGATATACGAGACAACAACGAGTCGAAATTATTAAAATTTACTACCGAAATTTGGAGTCAGTGGCCTCAACTTTAAGAGCGCTACGTCATTCTGGCTGAATGGCTCATTTCTGGCTGAATGGCTTCGTCAATAAGCAAAATATGAGTTATTGGTCAGCCAGCAATCCACACGTAATCCATGAGTCATCATTGCATCCCGAAAAAATTACGGTTTGGTGCGGTTTATGGGCCGGCGGCGTCATTGGGCCGTACTTCTTCCGTGATGATCAAGACCGGCACATTACTGTGAATGCGAATCGCTACCGGTCAATGATAACCGAATATTTTTGGCCCCAATTGGATAATATGGACTTGGAGGACATGTGGTTCCAAAAGGACGGCGGCACAAGCCACACAGCGAATGCCACAATCAATTTATTGGAAACCAAGTTTGGTGAACGTGTTATCTCACGAAATGGCCCAGTCGATTGGCCGCCTCGGTCGTGCGATTTGACGCCGTTAGATTATTTCCTGTGGGGCTACGTCAAGTTTATGGTCTATACCTACAAGCCAGCGACGATTGATGAACTTCGTACGAATATCGAACGTGAAACTTCAGCAGTATCGGCCGATTTATGCTTGAAAACCGTCGAAAATTGGGTTCAGCGTCTGGACTTCTGCAAGTGTGCCCGTGGTGGCCATGCAAAAGAAATCGAGTTCCATACATAATGGCATCGAACGTACTTTCACAGGAATAAAGAATTTCATTGGTGTCTAAAACCGGTTTTGTTTTATTTAAAAAAACTTTTGTAGCGCTCTTATTGAAAAACCCGTTACAATAAATATAATTAAAAGCTAATTTGCGAAATATAGGCGGAGACATCCAAGATTTCAGATTTTAAATTTAGTGTAATTTTTTTTGTGCTAGTGGCAACTCTGAAATTTGGCAACTGTCACATTTGTTTATTGAGATTATTAAAAATTTAGCGCTCTACGAAAGAACAATTGCGAAAACTTATTACAGGAATTTGGAAAGTTCTGCTCAAACCGCTCACAAACTTCGAAGTATTTTCAGTGAAGAAAGGGCACCTAATGTGTCAACCATTTGAAGAGTGGTCAAACATTTGAAGAAACTGGGTCGTTTGTGGACAAAACTACGTCAATGTACGGGGCAAAATAAATAAATGTTTCCCATTACATCCCATGAACGGACAGACAGGAGCTTCTCACAATCACTGAGCTGTGCGCTTTCTTGTTTTCACTCACTCATTGGGATCTACAGTTTTACACCGATTCCGAACGGTATTTTGAGAAGCATTTTCATGGATAAATACTCGATAGTGGCGCCGTCACTATGCGAGGTGACCGCCACCGAAAGAAATTTTAAGGTGGTCAGAGCAGGGTTCGAACCCCGGATCTCATGTACAAGAGGGGCGCACACTAACCATTGCACCACCGACGTACCGGTCGGTCTCTTGAAAACGTTGCTGCTGCAAACGAGAGTGTCGCCGAAAACCCGCAAACTACTTAAAATTTCACGAAGACAAAAGACCTCCACCTTCATGTTACAAAATTCAGCTTTCTCAAGAGCTCAAACCAGCAAACCATGGAAAGCGCCGGCAATTCGTTCAATGGATAATATAGCAAAGTGAAGTATATGCCAATTTTTCAAAGAAATCAACTTCTCCGATGAAGTGCATCACCCACAACGAGCAACTGTCTGGTGCGGATTTTGGTCAGGTGGTGTGATTGGGTCTTACTTTTCTGAAGATATGGCCAAAACTGCAGTGAATGTGAACGGCGTTAGTTACAGGAACATGATAACGGAGTTCTTGTGGCTTCAACTGGATGGCATGAATCTGGACGACTTCTGATTTCAGCAAAAGTCGGTGCCACCTGCCACCACCCGCATGAAATAATCTATTTATTGCAGCAACGATTTCCAGAACAACTTATCTCTAGAAATCCTTATGTCAACTGGCCACCAAGACCATGCGATTTAACGCCGTGCGATTCCTTCATTTGGGGTTTGTGAAATCTCTGGTGTATGCGAATAAACCTGAAACAATTCCTGAGCTCAAATCCATCAATTCCTGAGCTCAAATCCATACAGCAACATTTCTGTGAAAAAGTCATGGAAAATTGCATGAAAAAAGTAATGGCCTGTCATCAGAGCCGTGGAGGCCATTTGACGGATATTTTATTCCATAATTAATCAGAACACGTCTTCTTTACAATCCTGTTAAAAAATTATAAGTATCTCAAAAAATACGTGTTTGTATTTTAAAATGTAAAAGTGCATTCTTACTGAGACACCCTTTACCTAACTAGAAATAAAATTCACCTCAATAACCGCCGTGGACCGTCGGTGGTGTAATAGTTATTGTACGCGGCACTTGTACATTAGTACGTGGGTTTGATCCCTGCTCTGGCCACCTTGCATTGATTTCGACGACGGTCACCTAACTTAGAGATGGCGACACTATCGAGTACTTAGCCATGAAATATCTCCTCAAAATAACGTTCTGAACAATTGTAAAATTGTAGGTCCCATTTAGGGTCCCTAGAAGGCCCACAGCTCACTGATTGTGAGAAGCTTTCCCCTATCTTTTCATGTAATGGGAAAACATTTGTTTTTATTTTAAAGTAATATTTGCTTTTAGAATTTTAAACGTCAGGTTTGAAATATTTAGCATTATGTTGTGGTAGCCGAATTGAAAGTGATTTCGGTTGTCACAACAAAATTCATGACAAAATCTATTACAGCAACCGAATTGACGCCAAATTCTGTCGTTGCAAGCGACTTTAGGCCAATTTCGTTTATTGATGTCAAATTCGGTTATTGCATCTTAATTGATTCCACTTTCAGTTGCTGCAACCGAATTTGGTACCACTTTCGGTTGTTGCTTCCAAAGTAAGTACATATTCGGTTGCTGTAACCGAAATTTTAGAAAATTTAGTTGACAGAACGAATATGATTGAAGATTTAGTTGTCGCAACCGCAACAATTATGACACGAGATTGTTTCAACCGAATTTCAGTTGTGGTGACTAAATTCAGTCTTGACAACCTCAATTCGGCTGTGGCAAGCGCAATTCGGTGGTAAAATTTGAATTTACGGTTGCCACAACCTCTTGTTCAAACTATTGGTTCACAAAATGTTGGGACCTGGGAAAATTAGCTCAGATAGAAGTAAAGGGTGATCCAACCATACTGCAGGATGTTAATTGTGAGTCACACCTTAACGTCAAGTTTTTTTCGACCAGCTTATTTTTTAATTTCTATATTTCAGTGTTTGATAAATTCAACCATGAAGAGCTACACAACTGAGCAGCGCATTAAGATTATTGAAGCCCTTTACGAAAATGGGCGTTCAAATCAAAATGCAATTCGTGATTTTTTTGGTAGACATGATAACGGACTTCTTGTAACCAGAAATTGAAGATATGGACCGCAGCCGTGGCGAACAATTGGTCGATATTTTGTTTCCCACATAATTGCCATAATAAAAATGTTTAGATAAGGGCGGATCAATAATTCCGCGACTTTTTGAATGAAACACGGTTTTTTTTGCAAAATAAATATTATTTTTCAACATAATCTCCTTTTAGCTCAATACACTTAGTCCAACGTTTCTCCAAAAAATAGGACTCTAAAAATAGGACTCTAAGAGGTCCATAAAATAGGCATTTGTTTGATCAATAATTTCTAAATCTAAAGCTAAATTTCTTTCCACCGAGCCTTTTCTTCAGGTTTGGAATTAGGAGATAGTCACTGGGGGCTAAATCCGGAGAATATGGCGGATGAGGTACCAATTGGTAGCCCAATTCATGGAATTTTGCCATTGAGATCACCCATGCGTTTATGGTCAATTGAGGGCAAACGCGGCACCCATCTTGCAGACAGCTTTCTTAAACCCAACTGATCATTTAAAATCGAAACCATACTGCCATATGAAATACCTATGGCACCAACAATCTCACGCAGTTTTAATCTTCGATCGGCCAAACACAATATCGTGGATTTTTTTGATATTTTCGGGTGTATTGACCTCAATTGGCCGCCCAGAACGTTCAGCGTCATTTGTACTTGTGCGACCACAACGAAAGCCAGTAAACTACTTTTTTTACCATTGGAATCGATGGTGCAGAGTCTACGTAGTATTTATCATGCTTTTCATTGGTTTGATTGGCGGTTTTGTTTTATCGGAAAAAATAATATTTAATGAGCACTCGAAATTCACTTTTTTCCATTTTTAAAAAAATGCACGAGGTTGTATATTTTGAACAGCTGTTAAACGCAAAGTAAAGGATGGAACTTGCTCAAAATATGACAGTAGCCTACTAACAGGTAGTACTTGATGGGAGCAGTGTAGCATTTCATATAACTTCGATGGAAGTTCGAAAAGTTTTTGTTTTATTTACAATTAACATCGTGCGTTTCGGTTGGACCACCCTTTAGATACGACATTAAGTGTCTTGGAGCAAACTAAGTTGTTCTCGGGTGGACCCAGGGCTTAATGTCGTTTTCCCAAGGTATGACAATGGACTCATAATTATTATAAAAATTATAAGTCTTAATGACTCGTTCGTGGCTACCAATACCTAACCTAACTTACTACTAGGCCTGCCCACATAATTCCTTAACCTAACCCATCCTTTGCCTAATGTAGTAAATCACGCATTTTATTTTATGCCTGAAAGCAAAACAGCAATACTAATTAGTATGGTAATTTGTTGTAAAAAAAACTAGAACAACTGCTTGCCAATCTCTGGGTATTCGGCGCTGGAATGTCTAATTGACAGAAGAAATCTCATAAGCCTATTCTTCTCGCAGGGGGGTTGCATTCCCCTCCCCCCATTATAGGAATCGAATAAAATTAAATTTTTTGGCAACAATGTATGAATACAAATAGGCCTAATGGATTTTCTATGAAATTTTACATATGTAAAGATACACATACATATGTATGTATGTAAGAAGAAGTCATATGAACTTTCTTTTATTCCCATATGAAAGAAAGAAATTATCAAAATTTCTGTAGATTAGCTTTTCCCTACAGGCAGCTAACAACAACCAGTGAGCCAGACTGCCGGCCAGCCATGGTGTTTGCTATGCATATTACACTATATAATCACTTTATTTTTTTAGGCCTATTAAAAGAAATTTCACCAAAAAAAAAAACACAATGAGACACCAACCAACAAAAGAAAAAAATCAATCAAAAAAATCTTGTTAACACTCGCTACCATGTGCCTACCCACCACCACACAACCCCCACCAACGGCCGCCAGACCCGGTAACGACAGAAATGTAAAACGAGAAGTAAAAACTCCAAAAAAAAAACGTTACACAAAAAAACAGAAGCCTACCAAAAAATCAATAAAACTTTCTAAAAGTGTAAAATAAACTGTAAAAGCCATGTAGAGTCGAGTCGAGTCGAGTCGAGTAACCATAAAAAGTATTGAGCAACATTCGAGCCAAACCCAGCAACGAAAGACACGCAGCTCCAAGTTAAACATCTTAACGGCTGAGATTCCTAAGGCTGAGATTTAAGACCGACAAAAAAAAAAAGAAAAGCTTACAAAAATCATGATGATGATGAAGATTACACAAGGCATAGAATGACCGTGTGTATGCTTATCCGCTCGTTCATCTGCTTGTAAGACCGAACGAGCCATCTTTTAGGCCAAAAACTTTTGATAGATTTACGCCGTCGCCCAGCTGGATTAGTACAACACTCAGCTATAACTGTTTCCAGATTGTTCCTATAGTGTCGAGCATTAGTAAAGAAACGTAATTAGCTGAAACTAATTAGTTTACATCACATTTGAAATGGATTTTTTTGTAAGTACAGTTAAAAACTTTAGGGGGTCTTGTCTGCTTTACTTTCGGAGTGATGAGACACTAGTTTCGAAAAATTCAGTTTTTGTTTTGCTTATATTTTGGTTTAATTGCCCATTTTATTTGTTTTTACATAAATTTCGAAAATAGGTACATAATTCTGAATTAATGCCTATATAAACTGTAAAAGTTGGCCTTACCTGCAATCTGGACCTTAAGGCCCAATGCCATGCATGATACACGCGGAATGTGAGGCTTGATTTCTCATAACATCCCTTGAAGATATAGCGGAAAACCTGTTAGTACCGAGGCGCTGTGTGCTCTTTCGCTTATTCGTGACCTACAGTTTTAAACAGATTAGGAACCATAGATAGATAAAGGAAATAACTAGATATCGCACACTCCTAGGGAAATTTCTTGTTCAATGGGATATTTTCTAGATGGCGCTGAAAGCAATAAATATAACATTTTGATACCAAACAAAACATACCTTGCAAGATGTATTTAGAACAGGTGATAGCAGTAGTTGTTGTAGGCAACATCAACAGGAATTTTGTTTCTGTTTTGTCGGTCGATGCTGTAAAAGTCTACACAAACGAATCCAACAATAATAGTACACCAAGAAAGCACATACAAAAAAAATTTGAATTTGAAAGTGGGGAACACAACGACTTGAAAAAAATTTAATTAGTTGTTCGAATAGCACAACCTGGAAAGTGATGCAATTTTTGTGTTGAAAACATGTCCCACAGTGTTGAATAAACGTCAATGAATGTTATGAGAAACGTCAATGAGAGTTACAACACGACAACACAGCACCTTGTGGCAGTACTTGGCAACTGCTGTGCGATATCTACTTACTTCCTTTATCTATGTTAGGAACACACAAGGAGTGAATAGATTTTGTAATAAATTTCTATTACCTCTCTCCAAGAATAGAGTTGGGCCAAACTCGTTGAATGTTGGAGGCAGGACCTAACATACTTTTACTTTTACTTTCATGGACTATATTACAACCTCATGAGGTCAGACGTCTTACACATATTAATTAAATAAACAAATTAAACAAATTTCAACATATTCTGCCAACTGGCTCTATCCTTCGCCTTTTATCGCCAGTTGGTAACACCAAGGATACGGAGGGATTCTTCTGTCTGGTCTTTCCAGCGGAGTCTTGGTCGTCCTCTTTTCCTGCTTCCATCGGGTACGTTATCAAAAATCTTTCGCGCTGGCTCATCTTCATCCATTCTGATAACATGGCGTAGCCAACGCAATTGGAAAACTTTGATTCGTCTAGCTATGTCCACGTCAGAATAGAGATTATATAACTCTGCGTTCCAACGACGTCGGTACTCGCCGTTTTCCCTAACAGGACCATATATTTTACGGAGAATTTTTCTCTCGAAAACTCCCAGGTGTTTTTCAACCGTTTGCGATATCCCAAGTTTCAACAGCTTGCGATATCCCAAGTTTCAGAGCCATATGTCAAGACAGGTAAAATGAGAGTTATATATAGCTCTATATATGTATATATAGACCTAACATTCAGGAATATAATCGCCATATCGAATCTGTCGTTTTTTGTTGTTTGGATGCAAATATCATATATTTTTGGAGCTTGTCACAAATATAATATACAAGGTGTTTCAAAAGGAGTCATGCGATGTTGTTGTTAGGCTCTCATTTTTTTTCTAAATGAAAAACTTGGATTCTGTTTTTTGATTATGTTTATTTGAACCTTTAGAATTTTATTAGTTAAGTTAAGAAGATGATATTGGTTAAACATATGGGCTCGTTTTATGGCATTTTTGTTCATAATGATTTGAAAATCATAATGAGCGATGAGGCTCATTTCCACACTCAGAGAACTAATTGTTTGAAAAGAGGTCGTAGCAACCGTAAATTCGGCTGTTACCACCGAATTGAGGTAGCCACAACCGAATTGAGGTTGCCACAACCGGATTGAGGTTGTTACAACCGAATTTAGTCTCCACAATCGAAATTCGGTTGAAGCAACCTCGTTTAATAATTGATTCGGTTATGACAACTGAATCTTCAAATTATATTCGCTCAGTCAACTAAATTTTTTCAAATTTAGGTTGAAACAACCGAATTTCAAATTAATTCGGATGCAACAACCGAAATTGGTACCTAATTCGGTTGGGGTAACCGAATCTGGTCTTAACCAATCTAGCCTTAATTCGGTTTCAACGACCGAATTTGGCTTCAATTCGGTTGCTGTAACCGGATTTCTCATGAATTCTGTAGGTACAACCGAATTCATTTTCAATTCGGTTACCACAACATAATTCTATGTATTTAAAATCTGACGTTTAAAATTTTATAATCAAATATTATTTTAAAAAGGTAAGTAAAATATATTTTGTATTAAACCGTCTTATTTTGCAGATGTTATTTAAGCAGATATCAACAGATGATATATATGCGGTAGTCTGGATACAAACCGGCTTTGGACCTAGAGCAACCGATACAACACGTCAGAATTAGTGCGGTGTCCCATGATGGCCGGGACTTCAATTAAGGTTGGAAGAGGCACGTAAATTCAATCTACTCTCTAAATCTAATATAGATTACCCCATATATATGACTTTATTTTCTCGCTTTTTAATTCATTTATAAAAACACAAGAAAATAAATCATCACTTAATAATAACAAGTAAAAGTGATAAATTCGGCTGTGCCGAATCTTTGATACCCTCCACCTTAGTGTTAACCACCAAAATATTAAATTTAAAAAGGAGAAAATTTACTTTTAAAAAAAAAATAAAAATAAGTTACTTGTTCACAAATGCAATTACTTGTTCACAAATGCAGGATGCTCACAAATGCTCAGAATGCTCAAATGCTCACATTGAAAATGTACTTAAGGAACTGTACTTTGAAATGTACTTAATGTACTTTGAAATGTACTTTGAAATGTACTTAAGAAATGTACATTTCTTAAGTACTTAAGAAGAAATGTACTTAAGAAGAAATGTACTTAAGAAATGTACTTAAGAAGAAATGTACTTAAGAAATGTACTTAAGAGAGAAATGTACTTAAGAAATGTACTTAAGAAATGTACTTAAGAAATGTACTTAATGAAATGTACTTAAGAAATGTACTTTGAAATTTACTTAATGTACTTAATGTACTTTGAAATGTACTTAAGAAATGTACTTTCTTTTAAGAAAATTTACTTTTTTAAAAAAAATAAAAATAAGTTACTTGTTCACAAGTAAAATAAAAAAACGTTTTTTAAAAATAAAAAAGCATTTTTTGAAGAACTGTTAAAAAAAAAAACAAGCTGGGACGAGAATTGAACCAACAACCCTCAGACTCCAACGCGCAACCCTTTACCCATCAGGCCACAGCGACCTTATAAAGTGTGACCAAATTCATACAAATGTATGAACACATGAAAGTACATCTAAACATTCTAAAGTACTTACCTATTATAAAGAACAACAAAGATTTTCAACATGGAAATTCACCACACGGTAAAAGGAGTAGTTTAGTATAAAACTACAAAAATTAATGTGAAAATTTTATGAGTTTTTTACGTTTCCAATCATAAAATTTTTTCCAATGGACCAATTTCGCTGATTTTAAATACCAAACTGCTCAGGAATACATGGAACATTCTGGCCAAAAACCAAACCGCGTTATCGCCGATTGAAGTCGTGAGAATGTTTTCAACAGGCGGACAGATGGACATGGCTATATCGACTCCGGATGTTATAAGGATCAAGAATATATTTACTTTATGGGGTCGCAAAGCCTTATTTCTATATGTTACAATCAGAATGACAAACTGATATATACCCTCTATCACTTACAGTGGAGGGTATAAAAAAAACTTTAATAATTCATTTATGACAGTATCTAAATTCGGTTGTAACAACCTCTAATTCGGCGGTGACAACCTCTAATTTGGCTGTGACAACCTCTAATGAGGTTGTGCCAACCTCTAATTCGGCTGTGACAACCTCTAATGAGGTTGAGACAACCTCTAATGAGGTTGAGACAACCTCTAATGAGGTTGAGACAACCTCTAATGAGGTTGAGACAACCTCTAATGAGGTTGAGACAACCTGTAATGAGGTTGTGCCAACCTCTAATTCGGCTGTGACAACCTCTAATGAGGTTGAGACAACCTCTAATGAGGTTGAGTCAACATCTAATGAGGTTGTGTCAACCTCCAATTAGGTTGTGTCAACCTCTAATGATGTTGTGTCAACCTCTAATGAGGTTTTGTCATCCTCTGATGAGGTTGTGTCAACTTCTGATGAGATTGTGTCAACCTCTGATGAGGTTGTGCCAACCTCTGATGAGGTTGTGCCAACCTCTTAATTCGGCTGTCTCAACCGAATTTTTCTGTGAGTGCACCTCAGCGGGTACGTGAACAAACAAAACTATCACTTCTGGAGCACCAAAAATCCACGAGTGATGCACGAGGAGCCATTACACCCGCTCAGAGTGACTGCATGGTACGCTGTTCACGCTGGAGGAGTCATCGGGCCATTTTTTTCGAGAACGCCGCTGGTCAAACGACAACAGTGGACGGAGCGCATTATAGGGCCATGTTAACCGAGTTTTTTCTGCCGCAATTCGACGAATTAGGACTGGAGGACATGTGGTTCCAACAGAGCGGAGCAACGGCACACACTGCGCGAGCCACAACCGATATTCTGAAGGCGGCGTTCCTGGGTCGCCTCATCTCTCGTTTTGGCGATTTGCACTGGCCCGCAAGATCGCCCGATTTAACCGTTCCAGACTTTTTTGTGGGGGGTTTTGAAGTCCCGTGTTTACGTGAACAAGCCCGAGACCCTGGAAGCCCTCAAGATCAACATTCGACACGAGTGCGAGAATCTGTCGCCTGAAGTTCTCGCCGAAGTGATGAAAAATACCATAAAACGAGCCCGTATGTTATTCAATTGTGACGGCGCACAGAGGGATTTTGCCGGCAAAAATACCCGTTTTCGAGTGTCAAATATCAAAAATGTAATGATGCAGTTTTGTAGAAAATTGTTTAGTTAAGAGAAATAAATCATTAGTTTTTTTCAACAAATTTTCTTTTTGTACAAAAAAACGCCGCAAAGTCAACAAAATGAAACTCTGCAGTAACCTGCCTCAGATTTTCATGCATTTCACGGGGCTGGAAACATAACTGCTTTTTGTCGTATCGATTTGGAATATGTATATTTGAAAAATATGGTATTTCTACATTAAGTTTTAAGAAAAAATAATTGAATAACAATAACAGATTAAAATATATTCACGCTTTTATGATGACACTCAAAAAACTAAGTGTTTTTAGTTTTTCTTGGACTAAAAAAAGGTGGTCGTTATCGATCGTTGTGGTCTGGTTGCTAAAATGTGAAAGGTGGGAGTGTATTCTTTTGATTTCATTAATAAAATTCCCATAATATTTTATACTGTTGAACAAAGTTATAAATTTTATAAAAAAAGTGCCATGAAATTTCATAACAAAAATGGATGAAAACATCATATAAAATGGATATGTGTTTTAATGCTGTCGATAATAGAAACGTTAGTTAAAGATTTTTTACAGCTGTATATCATATCCCTAAAAGTATGCACTGAGAAATGCTGAAAAATTAATAAATTTCGATAATTTTATAGTACAAATTTGACTTTTATTTGGAAGGATTGGTTAATTAAAAAAAACGGTAAACTATGGCCCCCTAATTTTTTTGCAAATATTCAGCTAACATATTAGGCTTTAGTTATTTATATAGATGTAAGTCTGATTTACATCTATCACAAACTACAAAGAATTCTATCTGTGTTTTCGAAAATTTTGAAAAATGAAAATTTGTATATGGGCGTTGGGCGTGGCACTTAAATTTTTAATATAATTGGGGACGCAAACGCAAGTACTGGCAGTAATTTTTATTGACATAGATATGAAAATGGGGAAAATACAACGATTTTTTATTTTACGTTATATGGGAGGTAGGCGTGGTTGTGGGCGGATTTGAACGAAAACTTCTTTGTTTTTCTAACTTAGCAATATGAGAGATGTGTGCGAAATTTCAAAGCCCTAGCTCGATTCCTTCTAATTTTTGCCGCGGCTTATATGAAGAAATCCCACTGTGCGGCGCCCATTTAACCGATACCATCTTCTCCACTTAACCAATAAAATTCTAAAGGGTCAAGGTTCAAAAAAAAAAATGAGAGCCAAACAACATCGGATGACTTCGTTTGAAACACCTTGTGTTTACTTGTGCCCAAACGCATTGTGTTTGGTATTCACTATTACATGTTTGAGACACAATGATTATTAATATATTAGAATATTTGTGTTTGCGACCCAAATATATCTGTATTTGTGATATAAATACAGCCGTGTTTGTTTGACTGTTTATGCTCTCTCGAGAGCAAGAGAATAAAAGAGGGGAAACGAGTGTGTATATCTTGTAAGGGTGAATATTTATTTTTGCATTATTCTCTCTGTAAGTGGTTCATAAACATTCCTGAATATGCGTGTAAATTGCAGACGAAGTCAGTGTTTCTTATTTTGCCTGATGTATTGCGTTTTAGTTTCAGTCGTCAATGGTTCATCGGACATTTTTCAATTAGAAAAATTTTCATGACTTGTAAGCGTGTAGTATGAATTTCTCATACATTAACCACAAATCAACTTACTTAAATTAAACATTTGGGATTTGCAGTCATAGAACTCATTTCATGTAGATCGGTTGTACCAACCGGAAATTCCGTTCTTCCCACAGAATTATAGTTGCCACAACCAAATTAAGGTTGTCACGACTGACTTAAGTCGCTAGAACAGAAATTCGGTGGAGACAGCCTGTAATGGGTTCTCACAATCAGGTAACCTGATTAATCGAAGCCCTGATTAATCGAATGATTGATTAATAATACATTTTAATTAATCATATTAATGATAAATCGATTACTTGGCACTTTGATTAAAACTTGTATAGTTGAGCCACATATTATTTTATGTTTTTTCAGTTTACATTTTTACAACAACATTCCTCTCTCAAAATGTTCAAATGTTTCTTTATGTTTGAGTACTGTGTAACATTATTCGAATATGATTAATCAATTATAAATTAATTGATTTATCATAGTTTAACTCATTAACTAATTAATCGCCATATCGATTAATCAAAATTTTAATTAATCGATTAATCACACATCCCTAGTATCCGCACACAGACTGTGTGACTTATGTCGCATTTACACCGCAGTTTATCGCGGCCAGGTTAGCGATAACCTTGTTCTCTAACTCTGCGCTGAGACAAAGTAATCGATAACGGAGGCACAACACAATCATTGAATTGACGGCTATAAGTTTTGCGAGTTTTATATCAATTTGGGATGTTCTTGAAATAACTGCCGGTTAAAATCGGCTCATAATTTAATCCAATAAGAGCCAATTTTATCGACGACGACGTGAGCTACAAAAATTGTTTGGTGGCGGCGAAGCTTCGGAAAATTTTCGATCGGCTTCCGTCTGCCAAATAGTTGATATATTGTGAATATTTTTATTATGGTTACATTGAATTAAATGTTGCATCAAAATGTACACCAGTTTAAAATGAGTTTACAAATTAAACTTCAGTTTCTACAGATTAAAGTTGTATGAGTAATATTCTGGGTTAGCGTGCGTTAATGGAATTAACTTTTGAATTGCGCTAATCTTGGTCTACCGTATTACACAGCGCCCCAGGCAAATGCTTCTGTTTTTAAATCGTTTTTTAAAAAAATTATATTTATATATATATAATAATCTGCATAATTGTGCTTTAAATTTTATGAAACATTTTTCTTTAAAGGTCCCAATACGACTATAAAAAAAGCGTACCTGAGTACCCACACTAAGTCTTTACCATTTTTTGAGTTTCAAAAGCCACTATAATATGATAAATATGAGTTATGTTAAAAAATAAGGACACCTTTATATTAGTGAGACAAATACATTTCATTTCAGTACCCAAAGTTGCCTGTTTCTCTATAGCCCTATACGTCTGTCGGACTAATAACGAAGATATCTTTCGTGTTCTTATATTTTTTCCTTATACTATCAAGTTGTGATCCTCTCCCGAACTCCGGAAATTCAGCCCATATGTACACGCTGAAAAATCGGAATGTTTATGTTGTATGGATGCAATTATAACGTGTTTGTGGCTGGTCGTAAATGTGGTATACTTGTGTCCAAACACCTTGTGTTTGCCATTCAATATTACATGTTGGAGACACAATGATCAATAGGTTATAATATATGTCTTTCTGACCCAAATGTGACTTTTTTTAAAAGAGCTGAAAACAAAAATTTGACAGACAACAAAGAAACAACGAAGTAGCAGATCTTCAATTCATGAAAACAATGCTTGCAAACATATACATACATGCACGCTGAAAATCTATCTTCCTTTGTTGTTTGAATGCAAATATAAGTTGCTTTTAGCTTATCGCAAATATAGTATACTTGTGTCCAAACACATTGTGTTGCTACTCAATATTACATGTTGGAGACACAATGATTGTGGCCGTCGGTGGTACAATTGTAGCGTGCGCGCCCACCTGGCCACCTTAAATTTCTTTCGACGACGGTCACCTCGCTTAGTGACAACGACACTATCGAGCATGGAGCCATGAAAAAGTTTCTCAAAAACCCGTTCGGAACTCGTGTACAACTGTAGGTCCTAATCAGTGAGTGCCAAACTAGAATGCGCACAGCTCACTGGTTTGTGAGAAGCTGACCATAATCCATTCATGGGATGTAACGAGAAACCATTTTTTAGACACAATGATTAATAGGTTATAATATATGTATTTGTGACCCAAATGTGTCTTTGTTTGTTGAAAACAGCTGAAAACAAAAGCGTGACAGACAACAAAGGAACAAAAAAGCAGCAGATCTTTAATTAAAAAGAAACAATGTTTGCACACATATACGTAAAGGGTTTTTCAATAAGAGAGCTACAAAAGTTTTTTTTAAATAAAACAAAACCGGTTTTAGATACCAATGAAATTCTTTACTCCTGTGAAAGTACGTTCGATGCCATTATGTATGGAACTCGATTTCTTTTGCATGGCCACCACGGGCACGCTTGCAGAAGTTCCAATAAATTGATTGTGGCATTCGCTGTGTGGCTTGTGGCGCCGTCCTGTTGGAACCACATGTCCTCCAAGTCCATATTATCCAATTGAGGCCAAAAATATTCGGTTATCATTGAACGGTAGCGATTCGCATTCACAGTAATGTGCCGGTCTTGATCATCACGGAAGAAGTACGGCCCACTGACGCCTCCGGCCCATTAACCGCACCAAACCGTAAATGACTCATGGATTACGTGTAGATTGCTGTCTGACCAATAACGCATATTTTGCTTATTGGCGAAGCCATTCAGCCAGAAATGAGCCTCATCGCTGAAGATGATTTTCCGATGAAAATCCGAATCATTTGCAAGTTGTTGCTCAGCCTAATTCACGAACATACGACGCTTATGGTGGTCAAGCGGCTTCAGTTCTTGCGTCAATTTGATCTTGTAAGGATGTAGGCCAAGACCTTTTGGCAAAATTCGCCACAACGACGTCACAGAGATGCCCAACGTTTGGGAACGACGTGTGGGAGACACATTTGGGCTTTCTTGAACTGAAGCCTCAGCGGCAGCAATATTCTCGACACTACGAGCACTTCTTTGTCTCACTGGCACGGGAACATTTTGTACTGTGCCTGTGGATTCAAATTTTTCCACTAAACGCTCAATTGTTGATCTGGTAGGAAGATTATGACGACCATAAATTGGACGTAGCGCTTTTAAAGTTGAGGCCACTGACTCCAAATGTCGGTAGTAAATTTTAATAATTTCGACTCATTGTTGGCTCGTATATCTTTCCATGATGCAAACCTTACTGAAGAGAAATATGCACGCTGAAAATTCTATCTCCTTTTGTTGTTTGGATGCAAAAAAAAACTTGTAGTATGCTTGTGTCCAAACACATTGTGTTTACTATTCACTATTACATGTTTGGGACACAATGATTAATAGGTTATAATATATTTTTTGTGACCCAAATGTGTTTTTGATTGTTGAAAACTACTGAAAACCAAGCCGTGACAAACGACAAAAAAACAAAAAAGCACCAGATCTTCAATTCATGAAAACAATGTTGTAAACATATTTTAGTAGATATGTTGTGCATTATTTTACTGGGACCGTTTTCAGCCTGTGGTCCCTGCAATATGTTGCTGGGACCCTTTTTTCATCGAGAATTCCTAACGCGGTTGCTGCAACCTGTAGATTGGATGGGGTGAGATCTAATGTGTTGGTGACGATCTCTAAATTTGGTTACGGCTAAACCGATTATTTTTCTGTGGAAGAGATCCATTATTTTATTCTGAATTTTCTTAGAAGGATTTGCAAATTTTGATTTTGTTGGAAATTTTCTTAATTTGAAATGTTACGTTTGTTTGGAATTTTATCAATTCGAGATTAAAATTCGTAAATTTGTTTTGTTACACTTCAAAGTGGAAATTTATCTCAAATAACAAATTTCTCAATTCTTAGGGATCTTCGATCGATACTAATTCGCATATTGAAATTTAATAATTCAGTTGGAATATATACGATTGATGATCAGCCGCTGGTATCAATGCAGGCACAGTAGTTAGGCATCTGATGATTAACTTGTCACGGATTTCGAAACTAGTCATGCCAGTGAGTGTGTGTGAACTGAATTGTCTATTATTTCCAACGAAAACTAACCAGTTTTCAATTAGAAAAATGTTCATGACCTTGTAAGTTTGTAGTATGAATTTCTCGTACATTAACTAAAAATTCTCAGTTTGATTTGGACTATTTTTATTTTGAAACGTAAAATCTGACATTTCAATAGAAATGTTCTTAAATGTTTTCAAAAATCTTAGTTTTTTTATAATTTTCTCAACTTGAAAGAAATGTTGTGAATGTCTTTCACAATTTACATTTGAAAAAACGTAGTAGTTGAAATTCGTTTCATAAAATATATATCCTATTCTGAATATTCATATTCCAAACAATTGAGGCAATATTGGAAACATTAAAGAAGCTGTGGTATTAACTGTTAATATTTAATACGCTCGGATTTGATCATACGATTATATTTGAAATCAAGTCACCCTACTCTGTAAGAAGTGAATTATTCAAAAATATGTTTATCATGTTCGTTAAGAGCGGAATTGGTATCCGATAGTCTGTCATTATCTGAGGAAGTATCAATAAATTATTTGTTGGGAAGAAGGTTCACTTTAAGCCACTTTCTTTTCGTTATTTCAATTTATCAATGAAACGAAAAACAGACTTGATTTCCTGGGGAAGCAGACCGTCCAAAGAGTGATGTGCTTTAAAAAAGTTTACCTTAACGGATCTATGATTCATCTTGAAATCTTTTCGAGTTGAATCTATTACACAACATTAGCTACACATCTTTTAAGTCTACTGGATTGATTTCTGCCAATTTAATCCTATTAAATTCAATGCGATCCCTATACTCAATTGATTGGTGTTAAATATTTAACATTGATTTCATGCTTTTGCAATGCGACGCTTTGTCTTTGTCGTTGTCTCGTCTGGTCTTTTTGTTTGTATGGTAAATGTTTTTCAAATTTGTCTTGAGACTCCTTAAATATTTGCATACAACTCAAGTGATTTGCGTTTGCTTGATGAATATGATTTTTGTTTCGATAAGAAGTAAAAAGAAAAAGATTCAAAAAAGTGTTGAAACGCAGTGAATGGTGTAAATATTCCGAAATAGGAAATCATATATTGTATAATGACAACTTCTACGATATATAATGACGTTAAGCTAAAAGAAATCAACCGTTAGTTTCTTTATGTAATTATCGTGTGATGATAGGTTAGTAAAAGTGACTAAGTCTATTACTAATATTTGCTTGTAATCTTTCCGGCAATATCAACCTTATTTACATTAGACTCCATGTGTAGACAATACAAAATCAGTGAAAGATTATTGTAATTTTATTTTTCAAAATATTATAAAAAAAAACAAAAATCTTACAAACTATGGGACACATTTACATAGATTTCTCCTCAAATTTTTTGGTTACAAAGCGATGATGTAAATAGAAATGATACAAGCGATAATGAAGGTATAAATTTCCATAGCCGAAAATTTCTCTCACTTTTCATTTACTTGTAAAAGCCTGACAAAATGATCGCTTTTTTGCAAAAATGACACCAAGGCCCCAAATCTTTGGGGGCCCATAAAAAAAAGTGCAAGACTTTAGGCAAAACTGGGAGACATGGGTCTTTTGACATAGAATACGTCTTACCTTACGGTATGAGGAGTCATGTCAGGTTTTTATTGTTGTAATCTTTATTTCATTGAATTTGAGGAAACGGCTAGATGAATTTTTTTAAAATTTTTTTTGTAGGTAAATGAAGATGTTATCTTTCGTTTGATATACATTTCATATTGATTGATATATTTCTAGTATTTTAATTTCTCAAATGAAAATTGTTTAAACACACACACTCAAACATATGTTTGGTGTTTGGTTGAGTGTTTTTGGTTGCTCAACATTGCTTAGGAACATGTATCTAGTAAAAAGTGAAACGAACAGCAAGCTAATGTTGCTTGGCAACATGTATCTAGTAAAAAGTGAAACAAACAGTAAGCTAACGTAATAAAGCTTTTTTGCGAAAGCTTCAATAAAGCTGTTGTAACATTAATTTTGAATTGTAAAGCGTAAAGCTTTCACACAACGCTCGAATGCTAATGCGAAGACTCGATAAGGTAAACCTTTTTTAATATTAGGGCGGCCCTCTCAACATTCGCAGAACTTATTTCAATAAAAATATTAATTAAAATACATAAATTAAATTAAGTTTAAAAAAATTGAACATAATATTTTTTTTTTTAAACGGACTTGAATCAAATGCCGTTGGTAAATATAAAAATTACAGCAGACAGTTGTCCGAGGCCTTCGGCCACGGACTGTCCCTGCAGGCTGTGTCAGAGACACGGCCATTAAGTTTAACGTAGAATACGCCATCCGATAAGACAGAAAACATATGTAACAATAAATGATAAATAATATAAGCAAATGAATTTATTGTTATATATGTTTTCTGTCTTATCGGATGGGGTATTCTACGTTAAACTTAATGGCCGTATCTCTGACACAGCCTGCAGGGACAGTCCGTGGCCGAAGGCCTCGGACAACTGTCTGCTGTAATTTTTTGTTTTTGGTCTTTTATCACGTAGTGGTATCCTTATATGGTTATGTTTTTTCGTGTTGCACTGTGTTATGAACTTATTATGCGATATACATTATCATGTGGTGGGGCTCGGGCCTCCCCCGAAATTATTATTAATCTAAGAGGTGATTTTTGAATGTTGTGCTATTTTTCAACCTAAATATCAAGTTCGGTACTATTCTCTGCTGCTGAAGATCTGCCGTTTTTTTTTGTGTCTTTGTTGTCTGTCACGTTTTGATTTTCTGCAGTTTTCAAAAAACAAAATCATATTTGGGTGGTAAACACATATATTATAACATATTAATCATTGTGTCTCCAATAGTAAACAGTAAACATAATATGTTTCGACACAAATATATGATATTTGTGACAAGCTACAAACACATTGTATTTGTATTCAAACAACAAAAATATGTAGATTTTCCAGAGTGTACTGTTTATTACGACGTTTAAACTTTTAACAACCACAGAAAATTATGCTTGCCCAAGGGACTTTGACATATTCTTTTGTCCAGTTAGGAGATATATATGTATAGCACAATTGCCCAATAATGAATTGTAGAACTGTGTTGGGACAACCACACAACCCACATTAAAAAATCACCCACAATGCTGAAAAATTTGTATTTTGGTTGTAGTTCGGATGCAAATATAACGTGCTTGCAGCTTGTCGCAAATATAGTATACTTGTGTCCAAACATATTGTGTTTGCTAATTAATATTACATGTTGAAGACGCAATGATTAATATGCTATAATGTGTGTTTTTGTGACCCACAATAGGGTCTTGTTTATTGCAAAACTGCTGAAAGGAAAAACGTCACAGACAACAGAGATACAAAAAGTCAACAGATCTTCAATTCATGAAATCAATGCTTGCACCATATACATGGTTTCTGTTTTTTTTTGCTGGTCCCGGGGTTTTAAGCGTGCTTTATCTTATACCTGTACATTTGGGTGTACTGAAAAAATATTTGGCGGATTGGATATTGATGCGTATTGAAGTGCTGATTACGGGAACATCAAACTTTCTTTATACGAGAGAACTTATAGTCCTTTGTGGCCTTCGTTGGTGCAATGATAGTGTGCGCAGCTCTTGTGCATAAGTACGTGGGTTCGATGCCAGCTCTGACAACCTTAAATTTCTTCCGACGGCCAACTCCTCGCTTAGTGGCATTGACACTCTCGTGTCTTTAGCTATGAAAAAGCTGCTTAAAACACCGTTCGAAACCGGTGTCAAACTGTAGGTCCCAATGAGTGAGTGTGTAACTAGATCACGCGCGTCTCACTGGTTTTTGAGAACTTCTCCTTAATCCCTTCATAGGATGTAAAGGGGAAATCATTTTTTTTAGTCCCCTACCGGCTGTTGAAGTTTCGATTCCAAGTGCTTTTGGATGAAATTGTTTTTTCATTAATATGGGACTTAAATGACGTTTCGTGACGAGCATAAATATATTTTCCCAAATTTTATAAAGCATTTTTTTGCGGCAGCATTTTGAAATCTTTATCAAGCTTCTGTTCTTCTCAATTTTTCAACTATCATATACACTCTGAAAAATATCGGCCCCAGCTACATATTGCAGGAAACATGTACATGTTTGCAAGAACTGTTTTCATGAATTGAAGATCTGCTGCGTTTTTGTTTCTTTGTTGTGTGTCTCGTATTTGCTTTTAGCGGTTTTCTATAAAAAAAATGCCACATTTTGGTCTCAAAAACATATATTATAGCCTATTAGTCATTGTGTCTCAAACATGTTATATTGAATAGCCAACACAACGTGTATATTTGCAACAAGCTACAAACACGTTAAATTTGCATCCAAACAACGAAAAAGATAGATTTTTTAGCGTGTACATTAGACCGGATCACGAAAAAAATTTCCCAAAGTCGATAGAAAATATTAAATAAAGATCGCGTCGAGACAATTTAAAAAGAAAAAAAATTTCCTTTCCGAGCCCGTGAAAAACCCCCGAAACCGTTTTTTTATCGTGGATTTTTGTTTGTGACTTGATCGTAACATACAGGACATCGTTGCATAGGTCTGGATGAGTACTACATTTGTCCTGTAGATGTCGCTGACGTACGACATAAGTTTCTAATGAAGGCCTTATTTAATGTAGTTTCTACACCTACAATTTAAAAATATTTTTTCCTAGGATTAAAGCAGTTTAAAAACGAAAAACATTTTACTTTGGAAATACACAGTTACGTATGACATACAAATACTTAGAGTTGGAATTTGTCTCATCTGACGTTTCCTTTCATACTCTCCGTGGTTAGTGTGGTGTGATAGGAGCTGGTGGGCTTACACCAGGTGGAGTTACCAGAACTGTTGAATTAAATTGTTCATGTCGGTTTGATGAAAAACTATGAAATTTCAACGTATTTTGGACTTTTTTGTTGTCTTTTATTGTTAGTGTAGATTTGTGTTGTACTTAACACAATAATTTTTAATGAAATGACGTCGTTGTTTTCTTGTTGGTTGGTTTGAACCATTGCCTCTATCTGGTATTATTAAAGCAATTCTTTCCAACGTTCGTATTACATTAGGCCAAGTGTCATACATTTTCTGAGCGAGATATTTTCTCTATATAGTTATATATTTCTCTATGGAAGTACGTGAAAAATCGGAGAAATATGATCAAGACTTCAAAATGCTGGCATGAAAACAAATTATCTGTCAAAATTATGGAAATGTATTTTTCTAAATATGCTCATCATAATAAGTCATTTGAGCCCCTTATTGACATAAAAATGTAAAGTTGTTTTACCCCAATATACTAGGAATCGAAGCTTCAACGGCCAGTAGAGGACTACAAGTAACCCCGTATACAAATACATTTAACGTTCCCATAATCAGCTCTTCAATACGTAACTTTTGAAACCTCCACATTTGAAAATCCAAACGCGGTTTTAAGTACACCCTACTATACATATTCACCAAAAATCGTTTGGGACGCATATTTACCTTATAGTATTCCAAGGGTTAAAGTTCGTTTGGCATAACTAAGCATTCATTTACTCCGGACACCAATTAAAATACATTCATTTGTCGTCTTTTGCATGACTTTTAGGAAACCAATTTTGTAAAAAATTTGTGGTTCTCAAACATGCAACGCATGTTTCTTGTTTGTTACCAGTTGCAACATAAAGTTCATAAATTCCCATCAACCTTAATCCCGAAAATTATGTTTGAAACCCTTTTGCACCATAAACGCATCCGTTTTATGAACCTATAATTTTGGAATTTAACACCCACTTTCAAGGGGCACTTCATTATGGTGATTGGTTGAAAATGAGATCAACATTTTTGTTACTCCAGAGGCCAATTGATCTAACTCCATAAAGTAAGAAAGTGGAGAAAATTGGAAAAGAAATGTGCGACTTCTGCATCTGCAAATAATGCAGGAACCAAAAATACTACATGCTTACTCCTTTATTTGGACCAAATTAAGATGGTCAGTTCTAGATTAAGATATTGCAGTTCTAATAATAATGACATCTCAAAATTTTACAAATGTGGAGTTAGATCAATTGGCAGCTGAGTAGCTTATATGTATATGGAAGAATGATCTTCTTTTCAAATATTGGGGGGCAATGCATGGAGTTTACATAAAAATCTTAATACAACGTTGAAAATACTGTTGGTTACATCAAGCAAAGGGGATGGGGCAGACGCTCCACATTTTGATGGTCACGAGGTTTATTTTTGGATAACCGAGATGGTGATGTGGATTATGCTGGCGCTGCTCGATGGTGCTGTCGTTGCCTCTGATGAGGATGATGATGCGTGGCTTCTTCTCAGTTGCTCCAGCATAGAGAAGAAGTCTTAGTAATCAGTAATCGTAGTTGTACTACAATAATGATGCTGGGAGAAAGTCTGTCAGCTTTGTAACGTGGCCCACATGAAACCAACAGCACCAGCGCCGGCCCAGTCGACCAACTGTGCTACTAAAAGCTTATTAAACCTCCAATGCTTGACGTGTGAGAAAGAGACAGGGAGAGAGGGAGACAGACAAAGAGAGGAAGAGAGCCAGAGGGTTCAATAAACTTTGTAAGGTTTGCCAAAACTACTTAGCCATAATATTAAGTCTGTTGATTTGTTATGTTACAACAATATACGAATATGTAACTGTGGCTCCAACAAACATGTGGTTCAAAAAAAAAATTGACACATACATACACGCAAACAAAACGTTTACAGAGCGACTGAGGCCAGCATAATTTTACATAAACGTGCCAACACTTACATGAATATGTATAACATTTGGAACAGTGGTTACAACGGCCTTTTAAAAGGCCATTTGTAAAAAGTTTATATATGTTTGGCGTTGGTTTGAATAATAATTGATGTGTCGAACTACGAATACCAGTTAAGACTTAGTCTAAGCTTTGATCAAGCTTTGATGCTCTATGGAACTGCTCAAAGATGAAACTGCGATCACAATGCCTTTGAGGATCTGTAGAAAGATCTATATATACATTTTTAAAATCGATTAGAAAATATTCAATAATTTTAATTAAAGGATCATTATCATAGTGTCTTGTTAGAGCTACCCAACAGTTATAAATTTAGACATGAATACACATTGACAGCCATAAATGTTAGTTAGCTCTAACTGTATGATAACCAAAGATGGTGATAATGGAGCCTATATTACCCAGCCGGGTTGGTACAATTTGTATGGGGGCATTATGAAACCGTAGATCATTTTCAAAAGCGATTATCCTTGGCATAAGAACATTTAATGCACTAAATTTCGCAAACTTCCTTCAATATCTGTAATCGTTTAATATTTGTGAACACAGCTTGAAAACGTGGACCGATATGGATTAGATTTAATAGTGATCAAAATTGTGTTACAAGTATCACTGAAATCGGCCCATATTTGTAACCTGTGGACCCGATAATTCCAAGCTTGCTTCGTAAAATAAAAACATGGACTGATATGCTCCATTTACAAAAAACCGATCATTGTTGACCTAAAAAGTTTGTGTTGCAATTATTTAATTTGTTTAATATTTACAGGCGATACTAACAGGTGTGTGGAAATTTCCAAATAGATTGAATACTCCAACTCCACTCTATTAAAATTCCAAATTTTGACTCCTACTCGACCCCAACTCCAATTCCACACACAAACCACACGTATTCAAATGTTATTTTCCACTTATGTGACTTTTTTGTTTAATTCCAATACGCACGAAGTCGGACTCGGATGCGATTTGGATCCGCTTTGAGTCCGACACATCGGATTGCGGTTTCGCTGATCCGATTGGGGCCCTACATTTCGGATTTATTTTTTTCCTGATCCGCTTCGGTTACTGTTAAGGTTTCACTGATCCGATTCGGATCCGACATATCGGATTTCGCTTTCTTCGATCCGATTCGTATACGGTTTGGGTATGACACGTCGTATTTCGTATTCGCTGATCCCAGTCTGATCCGGTTTACGTCCGATAAGTCGAATTTCACATTCCCTGATCCGATTGGTATACGGTTTGGGTGCGGCACTTCGGATTTTGTCATAGCGCTGATTCGATTTGGTTCCAGTACAGACCCGCTTTATCTGATTCTATTCAATTCACTGAGAAGAAATAATTTAGTATTTTTAATTAATTTAAACCACCCTATACGATATTAATCTTATTTTATATTTCATCTTATTTTGTATTTTATATTGGAACGAAGTTCCTTATCGCACGTTGCTGTATGGGGGCTAAATGAAAAAAAAATTGAACAACGTTTTTTGAAAACTATTATGCTACAACCAGTACTATCATCTTTTACTTGGGTTTGTGTCTAGACTAACATATGTTGAGAAATTTCGTGTTTAATGGGAAGTTTTCTGGGTGGAGCCTGTAACCAATATTTAGTATATATTGTAGTTTTGTACCAAACAAAAAGTAAATTTAGAAACGCCAAAGTGAAAGAAGTTTAAAAAAGAAAATTTTCTTAGATAAGTGCCTTTTCTTAAAAAAAGTAAATGTTCTCAAAAAAATGCCTATTCATATTCTTAAACAAAGTACATTTCTTAAAAACAAAACCAATGAGTGTTCGAACTCACGGGCGATGTATTAACACCTTTTTAATACACGGTACCTATTCGATTTCTATAAACACATTAGTAAATGTTACATTGTAAAACAAACAAAGAATAGTATTGTGCTGAAGGCTCGTTTTTTATTGCACTTTCTTTTTTCTTACATCTGCTCTAACATTATATGTAATATTGTTAAAATAAACTGATATAATTATTTTTGTTTTGTCATAAACAGAGCGACGGCAAAAGGTATTGAATAGTATAGACAACTTATTGCACTCTTTTTCAGCTTTCATGTAGAGAGACTGAGTAAAACAGCATAAACGAGTCTTATTCTCTTTATAGAATATTTCAATATAAATGCACCATTTCGACAATGTTATTACATAAAACAATAAAATAGTAAATAATAATAAATAAAAAAATAAATAATAAAAAAATAAAAATAATAACTGTTTTAAAAGGCATCAATGTTTCACATCAAAATAATGAATGGACCAAGTTATGACAATAAGTGAGTAATAAGTTTTGAATCATTCGCCAGATGCTTTTGAATCATACAGTTCGTTGCATGAGTTCTCATACTATTCAATACTCTTTGGCGACGACGACCTGTTTGGTTGTTGGCTGGCGCTACATCAATACCATCATACATATTTTCAGGCAGAGTCTATTGTTGTTCAACAACCACGTATGCGATGCTGACGCTGTGAGTTGTTTGCATGTGTTCACTTCGATAGATTGCCCTACCAGTGCCTATAGATGTTAACACATCAAAAAATACCTTATCTTAAAGAAGTACATTTGCTTAAACAAATTAAATTTTCTTAAAAAAAAAACATTTCCTTAAAACATTTATTTATTTTTTTTTTAAATAAGTACATTTTCTTAAAGGAGTACATTTTCTTACAACAAATTGCTATCTTTTCTTTAAAGAGTACCTATTTTGTGAAACAAACTATGTTTCCTTGCGATAAGTACCAACTCTTAAAAATTTACATATTCTTGCAAAATAGGACCAATTCAAAAAAAAATTGCCATTTCTGAAAGAAAACCTTTTCTTCAAAAAAAAAATAACTTCTCTCAGAAAAAACCTTTTCTAACAAAAATTCCTTTTCTTAAAAGTACCTTTTCTTAAAAATAAAAACATCCATTTTCCTTTATTTTCTTGAGATAAGTAGCCTTTCTGAAAGTAAGTACATTTGCTTAAAAAAATAACCTTTCCCCAAAAAGAGTACAACTTCTTTAAAAGTACTTGTTCTTAAAAAAGTACTTCTTTGTAAAAAAAAGTTAATACTCTTATGTCTGTTTCTTACAGAAAGTACTTCGTCTTAAAAATAAAACAATTTCTTAAAAAAAATATTAGCTTTTAAAAAAAGAAGTACCTGTCTTTAAAAAAGGGCCTTTTATTTTGGAAAATATAATACATATTCTTACAAAAAGGGCCTAAAAATTTACTATGATAAAAAAATACATTCTATAAAAAAAAATTTTTAAAAAAGTTTATCATTTTACAAAAAGTATCTTTTCTTAAAGATCCACTTAAATTGTCATATTTTTCAACGGGCGTCTTAGGCGTGTTGGAACTAACTAGGACATAATACAGGGTGATTTAGGAAGTTCCGGACAAATTTCTCCAGCGTATTCCTTGGCTCATTGCATGAAGAAAAGTCCTCTAGGACCATGTCCGAAAATGCAAGGGTGCGAAATGGCAGCGGGTTCAAAATTTTCGGATTGGTGGTCGGAGGGTAGTAGGGTAAAGTTGCTAACTTCTGAGCCAGTGGTCGGAGCCAGTGGTCGAAGCCCAAAGGTCTTACCGTTCCAAAGTAATGACCATTTCTGAAAATTTCAATAAAATAAAGTCTTAAACCCGTTAATTTACAAAAACAAATAAATATGTGCTGTTATTTCCCTTCCAAAAACTACAACAAACATTTTTGCATTTCAGTAAAATGGTCATAACTTTGGAACGGTAAGACCTGCCATTTGGCTGTCCAACATGAATTTTAGTCCAACATGATTTCGATGTCCGTTCCGTTCTAGTTTCAAGATTGGAACCCACCTGATTTCGGGATTGGATACAATTCTTGTTTCGAGATAGAAAGAAGAATTAAGCTTGAATGGTGAACGGAACCGACCTCGAAATGACGTCAGAGAAGTCGGATCCAATTCAGATCCGATGTACTTATTAGGATGCTACTAGTGTATTAAAAAAACCTGGGTTTCAAAAATGTCGGTTTTCGATTTCTTCGAATATGCTGATTCTGGCGAAACCGGTGTTCTGTAAAACCGAGGTGTAGAAACCAGTTAATAACCGGTTTCGGTTTTTATGACTAAATGGACAACTATGCGTTTTATAAACATCGTTTAATTTTAATTCGTCTCTTTGAAATTTGAGATCGACTACCGAGTACATAGACATGAAAATGTATTTCAAAATAGTGTTCAGAACCGGTGTGAAACTGCAAGTCCCAATCAAAGTGTCCTTCATAGGATATAATGGGAAACTAAAGAGTAGGCCATGTAAAATTTGAAATTTAATTTTGCTTTAAAAAAATACTAATAGACATTTTTTCAAAATTATGATTTTATTGGTAAAGCCCATTATCGATATTTATGAATGAACACATTATTCGAAAGACTTCCATGACTTGATGTACAGTACCTAATTCTATCCATTCAATTTGTCAGTACATTTTCGGTTGTTTGGGCCTCTATTTCGTGTTTTAAGGCCACAATGGACTGGGGATTGTTTGCGTAACAATTATATTTTACGGCGCTCCAGTGATTATAGTCTAACGGGTTCAAATTGTGGACTTTCAGGTTTCGGTTCCTTATGCGGATTTCAAACACAGTGCGTAAAAGATCGATTGTGACGTTGGCTGTGTGGATCGTAGCGCCGTCCTGTTTTCAACTTTTGGGAACAACAAATCGTTGAGCATGGCTCGCTCGGCAACGCTCGCCATTGACGAATACGGTGGCTCCTTGCTATGATGCCGCCATGCCAAAAACCCCACCTAACAGTCACTCGTTGTGTATGGATCCCCAAATGCGACAATTTTGTTTGGTAATGTTACCCATGAGGTGAAAATGAACTTCATTGGGAAATATGATTTTTTCGTAAAAACGCTTAAAATTTTGTGAATAGAAGTGCGAGATATAATCAGTTTTGCGATCGGTGGCGAGTTGATGTTAGCAGCTGTTCGAATACACTTTCAGCTAAAGCGGCAATAATAATAATTGACGAATTCGCTTCACAAGCTGATCCACAAACCGCGTTGATGGCACTCTAATTTAGTCGAATTTAGTTCAGTTGAAGAGTCTGAATCACTTCATAGATGTCAATTGAGTCATCTGCTTCGAAATAATCGGAGGTTCAAGTTTCAAATTTTACATGTCCCACGCCTTATTTATTTTCTTCCCCTACTTATTTGACTTAGCCAATTAGGCAAAATCATCGTAGAGTAAATATTCCTTTGAACTTTTTGTACTTATTTTTGGAGTGTGAATGCAACACAACCTGTGTTGTCATTAACTCCGGAACTTACATCTAAATCGAACTTCGTACATATGACTTATATGTATTGCTATGGACAATTAATTTCTGCAAATTATCGGCAAAATAATTCGTTGGAAAAGTCTTCTGTTCCTGTCTGATGGGTTCAGTAATCATTGTGAGCTATGAAAAAGGATTTATATTTCTAATTCTGCGTTGTTATATCAGAGGTGTAAAAACCGAAAAAACCGGTTAATCGACTTGAAATAACCGATGAAATCGGTTCTTCGAAAATAGCAATTTTTAGTAAACCGACATACGGTTAACCGACCGGAATTCGGTTAACCGGTTTCGATTTTGAATACACTAGACGCTACCAATTCTGACGATGTACATACGTGAATATAAAAATTTTTACTTTTTAATAATTTTTCACAAATTGACGCTTAAGTTTCTTCTAAGAACGATTAAATAAAAGCTCGACCCTTCTCCCAAATCTAAATCATAGCAGTACCCAACGGCTTAAATTTCAGATAACTGAACTACAAGCTAAAAAAAAAACGGTCCCAGCATCATATTACAGGAACCATGTATATGTTTACACCCATTGTTTTCATGAACTGTTGCTTTTTTGTTTCTTTGTTGTTTGTCATATTTTTGTCTTCAGCATTTTTCAACAAACAATTCCACATTTGGGTCGCAGAAATATATAATAGGGGGTTTTTTGTAATTTATACATGTTAACTCATACAAAATGATAAACTTCACTTTAACATGTATAAATTTAGAAGTTGAGAAAAACTCCGATACAAGTGTTACCAAGGCAGAGTTTGGTGTACGAAAAATATAAAATGTATGTCATTCCATTTCTTATATTTCCACGATGTTTCGAAAATGAAGGTGTAAATATAAGGGGTAGTTAATTTTTTTAAACAAGGCACCACGTTGTTTAGTATTTTTATTTGAGCCATTAAAAGTAAACGATCTCAGTGAATTTATAAACATGGAAAATATTGGTCAATTCAATATTTCCATGGAATGGTCTCACTCCAAGCAATATTAAAGACGAGCTAGATTCTACCCTAGGGGAGTCTGCTCCTTCATTTACGACTGTAAAATATTGGGTAGGAGAGCTTAAACAAGGCCGTACGAGCTGCCAAGATGACCACCGTAGTGGTCGATCAAGTAGTCACGTGTAGGAAAATCAACAAATTGGCATTGGATGATCGTAGATTGAAGGTGCGTGAGCTAGCTGAAATGATGGGCATTTCAAAAAGTGCTACACATTCAAAATCCAAAACACGTCAATACAAATTTAAAACACTTCATCAGTTGTATTTATAAAATAACAATTGAAATTTAAATTTCTAATACATATATAAAATCGGCTGAAGAATTTTGAATTTAAATTGATGAATCTTTTAAATTTCAATTAATATTTTTTATTTTTCAATTGATGTGATTTAAATTTCTAATATAATTTTTAATTTTAATCCTTCTAAACGATTTTTTATTCCAACTGGAAGCTTTTTAATTTTAATTACAGCTGGAAGCTTTTTTAAAAAAATTGCAGTTTTCAGTTTTGAAAAATTTCAGAATTTTTTTGTCCAAGTGGCAACTCTGAAATTTGACAGCTGTGACATATGTTTATTCCGATTATTATAAATGGAGCCCTTTACGAAAGAACAACGCCTTATAATTGTGAAAACTTATTACAAGACATCTGGAAAGTTATGCTGAGACCGCTCGCAAACTTCAAAGAATTTTCAGTCGAGAAAGTGAACCAACCATTCGAAGAGTGGTCAAAAAATTTATAGAAACTGGGTCGGTTATGAAAAGTAAGAGTCCTGTGCGTGAAGGTACCGGTCGGTCTCTTGAAAACATTGGTACTGTAAGCAAGAGCGTCGCCGAAAACCCGAAAGCATCAGTTTGGCATCGATTTCAACAACTTCAAATTTCAGGAAGTACTACGCAATGAATTTTGTCAAAAGACCTCCATCTTCGTACGCCCAAAATGCAGCTTACTCAGGAGCTGAAACCAGTAGACCATGGAAAGCGCCGGCAATACATTCAATGGATAATGGAGCAAAGTGAAGTCAATGGCAATTTTAAAAAAAGTCATCTTCTCCGATAAGCCCATTTCCATCTGAATGGCTTCGTGAATACACAAAATCGTCGAATTTTGTCGAATCAAATGCACCCACAACGAGCAACTGGCTGGTGCAGATTTTAACTTGCAGTGACTGTGAACGGTATTTGTTACAGGACTATGATAGCGGAGTTCTTGTGGCCTCAACTGGACGGCATGGATCTGGACGACATCTGGTTTTAGCAAGACGGCGCCAACTGACACATCGCGCATGAAACAGTCTATTTATTGCAGCAACGATTTCCAGAACGATTTATCTCAAGAAATTCTGATGTCAACTGGCCACAAAAAAGTCATGCAATTTAACGCTGTGCGATTTATTTCTTTGGGGTTTTGAGAAATCATGGGTATATGAATAAACCAGAAAGAATTCGTGAGCTCAAATCCTAGATCTGGGAAAATTTCAGGAGAAGGGCAATGGTCTGTTGTCAGGGCCGTGGGGGCCATTTGACGGATACTTTATTCCATACTTAATTGGAACATGCCTTCTATGCAATCTAATAAAAAAATCAATACTATCTCAAAAAATATTTTTTTTTATTTTGAAATGAAAAAGTGAATTTTTACTCCGTGAAAAGTTCATCATCAAATGCCTAACTACTGTGCCTGAATTGGTACCACCGGTAGATCATCAATCGTATATGTACAAACTCGTGTGGGAAATTTTACATATGCGAATTTGTATCGCTCGAAAATCCCTAAGTATCAATTCATATTGTAAATAAATAAATAAATATTAATTACACGGTGTTATAAAATAGAAAAAATTTAGTAAACTTTTAAATAGGCCTGCTATAAGTTTTAGACCTGTTAGGGTAAATCAGTTTTTAATTTTTCCCAGCTTTAATTCACCCTCAAAATCTGAAGCAAACGACACATAACCGTTTTTTCAACACTTCACGGGCTAAAACATTTTTAACTAAATCAGTTTTAAACTGATTTTAAATTTTTGAGCGGTTTTAGAAAGATGAATAGTTAAGATTTTAAATAATTGTATATGTTTATAGTTTTAACAACCCCTTTCAAAACCCTAACAAATAACGGGTTTTTCAATAAGAGCGCTACAAAAGTTTTTTTTAAATAAAACAAAACCGGTTTTAGATACCAATGAAATTCTTTATCCCTGTGAAAGTACGTTCGATGCCATTATCTATGGAACTCGATTCCTTTTTCATGGCCACCACGGGCACGCTTGCAGAAGTCCAGACGCTGAACCCAATTTTCGACGGTTTTCAAGCATAAATCGGCCGATACTGCTGCAATTTGACGTTCGATATTTGTACGAAGTTCATCAATCGTCGCTGGCTTGTTGGCATAGACCATAGACTTAACGTAGCCCCACAGGAAATAATCTAACGGCGTCAAATCGCACGACCGAGGCGGCCAATCGACTGGGCCATTTCGTGAGATAACACGTTCACCAAACTTGGTTTCCAATAAATTGATTGTGGCATTCGCTGTGTGGCTTGTGGCGCCGTCTTGTTGGAACCACATGTCCTCCAAGTCCATATTATCCAATTGGAGCCAAAAATATTCGGTTATCATTGAACGGTAGCGATTCGCATTCACAGTAATGTGCCGGTCTTGATCATCACGGAAGAAGTACGGCCCAATGACGCCGCCGGCCCATAAACCGCACCAAACCGTAATTTTTTCGGGATGCAATGATGACTCATGGATTACGTGTGGATTGCTGTCTGACCAATAATGCATATATTGCTTATTGACGAAGCCATTCAGCCAGAAATGAGCCTCATCGCTGAAGATGATTTCCGATGATTTTCCGCTCTTAAAGTCGAGGCCACTGACAACAAATTTCGGTAGTAAAATTTAATAATTTCGACTCGTTGTTGGCTCGTATATCTTTCCATGATGAAATGGGAAACCTTACTGAAGAGAAATGTCAAAAGAGCGGGAAAAATATGACGTCGTTTCCTGTCCCTATCGATTTACTTTTGTAGCGTCTCTGTTGAAAAACCCTTTACTATCAAAAATATTTTAAATAGAATAATTAAATTCTTTTTTACTTTTCTAACTGTGACGCCTTTGTTTTGTAATACTTTATTTGTAATCCAATTTTATCTTATTTTTATTTGAAAGTAAAACAATGTAAAACAATTGCTTGTGTTTTAGAATCGAATTGAAGTTGTTAAAGTTACAATTTCATACATACATCTACTAGTACATCTACTAGTTCAGCCATGGTACTTATGTATACTAATAATTCTTAACCGATTCTAAAAAAAGGACTTGTTTTACTCACATATAAACATACTTTCAAATGAAAATAAGAAAAAATAGGGGTCCAAATAAACTATTACAAAATAAGAGCCCCGAAATTGGAAAAATTAAAAAAAATTTTTTTAGTGTTATATATTTTGGATAATACTTTCACGTTAGTTTGTTAGAAGTGTAAACATATACAGATATTTGAAAAACTTAACTATTCCTCTTTCTGGAACCGTTCAAAAATTTTAAATTAGTTTATAACTGATTTAGTTAAAAATATTTTAGTCCGGGAAGTTTTGAAAAAATGTTGTTTTGCCGATAACTTCAGATTTTGTTGGTGTATTCAAAATTCTGAGTTACACTGGGTCATTTTAGAGGTATATTTTCACCGTAACACCTAGATATTATTTATTTTCGTTTAAAGTCTGTAAGTTTAGTATCCAATAGAGTTACGCGCTGAATTGATTAATCAGGCAACTTGATTAACCGAAAGCCTGATTAATCGAATAATTGATTAATCGTACATTTTGTTTAATCATAACTATTAACGACTAATCAATTAATCTGCACTTTCATTAATCAATATTCATGATTAGTTGATTAATCTAAATATTTATTAATTAAAAACTTGAATAATTGAACAACTCATGATTTTAGGTTTTTTCAGTTGACTTTTTTTACAACTGTCTTCTTTACTCCAATTGTTCCAATGTTTCCTTTAGTTTGTATATCATGTATTTCTACGTTTTTCAAACATTATTTGTATAATGTGGAATATTATTCAAATATGATTAATCAATATTCAAATTATTTGATTAATCATTTATCAGAATTACTGATTATTCGATTAACTGACCTATGAAGATATTGATTAATCATCATTTTAATTAATCGATTAATCGCACATCCCTTGTATCCACTCCAACTATGTGACTTACATAGCGCCGCAGGCACATGCTTATTATTTTTAAGTCGCATTTTAAAAAAAATTATATTTTTTCTTTAAAGTCTGCAAAATTGTTTTTTAAATTTTCTGTCAAATTGTTCTTTTAAGGTCCCAAAATGACTACAACTGAAGCGAGTTCATCATTATCTTTAATCTGAGTACCCATACTATGTGATTTCTATTTTCCGATTCTCAAGGGGTTAAATAGGCGTTATCTGGGTCCACAAAAATTAAGGACACATTTACATTTGTGAAACAAATACCTTTCATTTCAGTATCCAAAGTTGCCTGTTTCTAACCGTCCCTAAATGGACGCGAATTTTGAACCATGTGGGCCCTATAGGTCCGACCAACAAAAAAGAGGATGATGATGAACTTGTCACGGAGTTCGAAACTGGTCATGCCAGTGAGTGTGCTTAACTGAATTGTCTATTATTCCAACAAAAAACAGTCTGACCTTGTGAGCTTGTAGTATGAATTTCTCATACATTAACTAAAAACAAAACAAAAAAGATATTTTAGCATTCTTAAGTTTTTTCTTTATACCATCAACTTGTGATCCTCTCGCGAACTCCTGCAATTCAGCCCATATACATATGTACACGCTGAAAAATCTGAATGGTTTTGTTGTTTGGATGCAATTACAACGCGTTTGTAGCTGGTCGCAAATGTAGTATACTTTTGGACACAAGTGTTTACCTTTCATTATTACATATTGGAGACACAATGATTAATAGGTTATACTTATAATATATGTGTCTGTGACTCAAATGTGATTTTGTTTGTTGAAAACTGCTGAAAACAAAATCTTGACCGACACCAAATAAACAAAAAGCACCTGATCTTCAATTCATGAACACAATGCTTGTCAACCAACATATATTAAAACCCCGTGAGCTGGACCGTTTTTAAAAAAAGGCTTTTTTTGAGTTTTTCAAAGATTTTTGATAGTTAACTAAAGATAATATGTGCAATATTAGTATCATAGGAAAGCATATTTAAAGACGCATCCAACGGTATGAAAAACATGCCAACAAATGTTCTGCCGAGGCCTTTTTTCAAAGATATTCTGCAAAAAAAACCCTTTTTTAAAAACGGTCCAGCTCAAGGGGTTTTAATCCTAGACGCGAGATATTTTGCGAATCATAAAAAAATAAGTCAAGGAACATTTCAGGGGGTGGAACAAAAACACTTTTTTTGGCCCCATACAAAATGAGTCGGTTTAATGTACATGGTTCCTGCAATATGTGGCTGGGCCGTTTTTTTTAAGCGTGTATGCATATATGGACATTTGTAAAATTTTTAGATAATGTTGAGGATGCTATTCGATGAAAGAAGAATACCCATGTTCTTATAATAGAGAACAAATAATAAAATCAAAAGCTTGAATTAAAAACATTTTATAAGAATTAAATAAAGAATACCAAATACAGAAAATCCACAGCATATTTTTAATTGTAATTGATGTGTTTCAAATTGCAGATGTAATTTCCAAATTTCAATCGATAATTTTGCCAAATTAAAATTGATATGTTTTCAATTTCATTTGGAAATTGTAAAGTATAGATAATACCGATATCGGGAGAATACAAAGGCAAAGATTTTTTGCATCCAATCTCATTACGTAACTGATAACTCTTCAGTATGCATCTGATGAAGACGCAGTATGCGATTGAAACTTGAAATTTAAGGACTTTGGAATATTTAATACATAATTTTTTAAGTGCAAAGGAGCATTTCCGTGTTAAAGCGATCAGAAATTTAAAGTCAGTGACGGAGCGTCCAAACGAAAAATTAACTAATTGTTGGGGGTTTTTCATACAGTGGTCCAATTTATTTTTCAAAAAATCGCCAAAATAAGAGAATCGCTAAAATAAAAAAAAAAAAATGGATGTAACTCAGAAAATCGAAAAAATAATAATTTTTTTACCTCCATACGAGGCTGTAACCTATGAATGCATCACTGTTTTTTTTTTTTAAAGGCAAATTCATCGAAGTCCGTGACAAGTTTTGCCATTGAGCATTAGGCACTTTTTTATTCTAGCGATTTCTTATTTTCGCGATTTGCAAAAAGAAATCCATACCCGCAAAAATGAGTTATTTTTTCGATTGGACGCTCCGTTTCCGAGATATAGAAATTTTTTATGATTTTTTCCTATTTTCGATCAAAAATGGGGACGGGTTGGTTACCCAGGATAATCCATTACCCACGATATACCAAACCCTGGTAACAAATAATAAATCTTTTGTTTATATTTGAATATAAAATACAAAATTTTAATAATAAATAATTTTTTTTAGCTTTTTCTATAGAATTAATAATGGGATATGAGCATCAACAAATGGTTGTGACAGCCATCAAATTCAAGTAATTAATGTATTATTTGGTACAACCGAATAAGTTTTTACATTTTTCGTTGATCTAACAAATAGAATATTCAACACTGCTGGAACTAAAACTCGATTGACGGATCACATTTATATCTTGTTGCTGTGGCTTCAACTGAATATTTCAGTTCTTGCAACTAAAATTGAATTACAAATCAATTGATATGTACAACATTTGGTGATACTGAATACAATTGTCGGTAATCACATCGGAATAATGTGATAGTCCAAGGAACCGCCAAATGGCTATAAATATAGTTGTGATAACGAATCTCTTCTCTGTGTGTAGTGACAGCGCCACTATCGAGTAATTAACCATGACAAGGTTTTTTTTTATAGCAAATCCGTTTCGAGTCGGTGTAAAGGTACTATTTGTTTACTATTTGTTAGAATCTCCATCCATGGAATGCGATGGAGATATAATTCAGTAAGTTCTTGTTATTTTCCACTGTAACAATAAGTCCCTTTTAAAAGGAGGAAGTTGACATGAATTTTGTTGCGTGAGAATTCTCTTTTTTTGCGATGATATTACGAATAATAACCGTGATTATCACCATCGCAAGGCGGTCTTTTTTTTATATAAAAAAAACCTCCTCAATTCATCTTTAACGTTCTTTTTTTACATTGGGTCAGTGGCTTTTACTCGTCATTGCCTGTATTGCTATTGCTATTGATGTTATGCTTTCTGCTTTTGGCCAAAGTCGTAATCATGGCAGTAGCATGGACAACAGGCAGTAGCCTCCGTAGCAGTCATTGATGTAGCAACCGGCAATCGCATTTCAATGCTGCTGCTCTGCCGCTGGCTGCGTTGTTGATGGCGCTGTTGCTGCTGCAGCAACGTCTGCAAAAGTTGCCACCAAGTTTGTTAATGCTGCGGCTGATGTTGTTGTATGTTTAGCGTTCATTGACTTAAAGCACTACTAACTTAGTGCCACAGTCACCGAGTTTTCGTATTCCGGCCAAAGATATAAAAAAGCATCATTATCAGAGTAAGTATTCCATGATGATGAGAATGATGATGATGATGATGATGCTGATAACCATAATGATGATTATGGTGATGTTGACGGTTGTGATGATCAGTTCCCTCTTATAGTGCTGATCACAATGATGTAGATGATGACGTTGATCGTGATAATAATTATAATGTTTTTTTTTTGTTGTTCGTTATTGTTTCTTCTTCTTCATTAGTTTTGTGTTAATTGTTGTTATGTCTCTTGATTAAGATGAATTAAATTTTTTAATGGTTTTTAGGGTAAATTTCATAGCAAAAGGTACTGCTGGATTGCAGCTACGATATATGTATGTGGTATCGTACGATGACACTGAATAAGTCTCTCTTTCTCTATGACGGGGTGTAAAGATACAATGGTGTTGTTTTTTTTACAATTTTTATTTTTATTTTTTCAAATTAATCATTGGAATGCAAATGCAAATCTTCAAATGTCATTTCGAAAATCAATACGCAAGAAGTGAAAGCTTTGAAATGTCTTCAAAATATCTGAGTGTAAATAAAGTACGAAATCCGTAATAGAGTAAATGCAAGACATTTCCTGAAGAAATGTGTGAGCCGAAAGTATTTTCACTTCCCGTTAAAGATTCAGAATTTAGTTTTTTTATCAACAAGTTTTGGTTTGTAATTGTTTGTTCTTTATACCCTAAGCGGGTCCATGAAATGACGCCCAATGAAATATCAACAACAAAATATTCCATTCTCATTTGGCGTCTGTCAAGCTGGCACGTAAAAACGATACCTGCCGTAAATCAATTGATCACAATACAATTTTGCGTACGATTATTATTTCCGAAATACTTAAATATTGGATTACAAATTACCGTTATGACGTCCCACACAAATCGTAAAATTTAGTACAAGATACTATTTCTTCTAAAATTGTCTTCCAAAATATATGTGATTAACTTCAAATCATGTGTTCGTGAATTGTACGAGTGCAAAGCCAACCTCAATTTGCTGGAGCGTTATCACAATTTGACCGGTGGCGGCTGAAGTTTCGGAGCGTATTAATCTAATTTGGAGACCCAAATATCAACGTTTGGAAAAAATCTGCGGCTTCTTATAGAAAACATTGTTATCAAAGGTTTCTATTAAAATAGTTTTCTGCTAAAGACTTCTTTCCGAAAACTGTGTTGTTAAATGATTCTTGTAGGAAACTTAGTTATCCAAGGTGTCTTAGAATTCCTTTATGCCAAAGATTTTCTTAAAGGAGTCTTCTTTGTCAAAGTTTTCTTATACAAGTCCTTGTAGTCGTATATTTTTTTTATAGAAATGTTTGTAGTCAACATTTTGTTATGGGAATCTTTGTTTTTACAGGTTTATAATATAAATCTTTGTAGCAAAAGTTGTATGGTCGAAAAATGTGTTGTAATAGATTTCGAATATAATTTTTTGTTGTCAAACTTCTCTTATAAAACTTGTTGATGTGTTAACATCTATATGCATGGGTAGGGCAATCTATCAAATTGAACACATGCAAACAACACACAGCGTTAGCATTACCTACGTGGTTGTTGTACAACAATAGTCTCTGCCTGAAAATAAGTATGATGGTGTTGATGTAGCGGCAGCGAACAAATAAGCAGGTCGTCGTCGCCAAAGAGTATTGAGTAGTATAGAGAACCCATGGAAGGAATTTTATGGCTCTAAAGCACTGGCGACATCTGGCGAATGATTCAAAACGTATTACTCCATTTTTGTCATAACTTGGTCCATTCATAATTTTGATGTGAAACATTGCTGCCTTTTGAAACATTTATGCTTTTTGTATTGTTTTATGTAATAACATTGTCGAAATGGTGCATTTATATTGAAATATTCTAAAGTAAAAAGAGAATAAGACTCGTTTATGCTCTTTCACTCAGACTCACTACATGAGTGCGGGAAAAAGAGTGCAATAAGTTCTCAATACTATTCAATACTTTTCGTCGTCGCTGTGTTTATGACAAAACAAAAAATTACAGCAGACAGTTGTCCGAGGCCTTCGGCCACGGACTGTCCCTGCAGGCTGTGTCAGAGACACGGCCATTAAGTTTAACGTAGAATACGCCATCCGATAAGACAGAAAACATATATAACAATAAATTCATTGGCTTATATTATTTATTATTTACCATTGGCCGAAGGCCTCGGACAACTGTCTGCTGTAATTTTTATATTTACCAACGGCATTTGATTCAAGTCCGTTTAAAAAAAAAATATTATGTTCAATTTTTTTAAACTTAATTTAATTTATGTATTTTAATTAATATTTTTATTAAAATAAGTTCTGCGAATGTTGAGAGGGCCGCCCTAATATTAAAAAAGGTTTACCTTATCGAGTCTTCGCATTAGCATTCGAGCGTTGTGTGAAAGCTTTACGCTTTACAATTCAAAATTAATGTTACATTAATGTTACAATTAATGTTGCCAAGCAACATTAGCTTGCTGTTCGTTTCACTTTTTATTGGATACATGTTCCTAAGCAATGTTGAGCAACCAAAAACACTCAACCAAACACCACACATATGTTTGAGTGTATGTGTTTAAACAATTTTCATTTGAGAAATTTAAATATTAGGAAGATATCAACCAATATGAAATGTATATCAAACGAAAGATAACATCTTCATTTACCTACAAAAAAAATTTAAAAAAAATTCATCTAGCCGTTTCCTCAAATTCAATGAAATAAAGATTACAACAATAAAAACCTGACATGACTCCTCATCAGCAGATTCAATCGTTGAGAATATTCACTGGGCTTGACCACTATTCGAATAGTGAATATTCGAATTAGTGAAATGCGACTTTTTTTTATTCTGAAGTTGAAGTCGAGCATCCATTTAGTCCACTCATTAAAACTGTTGAATGGAAGGTAACTGCTTTGGCATATTAAAGCTCTTCTATATTTTGTTAGAAATTACCGCATTATACATGTCTTTTCCTTAATTTTCAATCTACCCTCGCCTTAATTGTCAGCTAGTTCATGGCTAATAGTTTATGTGTTTTAATACTATTTAGAACAATAACCAAAAAATAACCTAAAAATCAAAAAAGCGAAAAAGTACAATAACACGCAAACCTATTGTTTAAATAAGTCGCGGTTTCTTAACCCCAGGGGTGATAAGAGTTTGCAGAATTTTAACTGGATATTTAAAAGTTGCATAGCTGTTCGATGTTTTTGTTGCGGTTGAAATTGACCCAGTTGTTGTGGGATTAAATTTTTCTGTAAAAAGCTTTAATAAATCACTGTGTGGTGTGGATGGAAGAGCGAGTGAGGTTACCTACCAAAAAGGGTTGCGTTTCAATGAGCTATTAAATTCGTAAATTGGCGAAAATCAACTTTGAAACAAAACCTTATTAAACTTTTTTTTTGTATTTTGCTAATCTTTAGCAGAAGAAATAAATAGGAAATGTAACCCAATTCCCAAAGTCAAATGTGTTGGTGGTTTTACACATGAATATATTTCAGCAGTCACGGAACGATGGTCAGCTAGTGGGATTTTGATGAATATTGCACAACTGTCTTCCTTAAGTTATTGGCTGAAGAGAAAACACAGCTCTTCAACTATTTTTGTAACTACTATTTGCAACGTTTATATGTCGTACAATAGAATATGTACCTGGTCACATATTTGAGAAGGGAACACCAAACAAATCCATACATGCAGTGCTGCCTGCACCCGTGCAATGATTAAGAAAAGAATATTGTAATCAAAACCAAATCATCATCATATCATTATCATAATATGAATCAGTGGGCAAAATCGTTAATACATGCAAAGAAAAGATTGCTTGGATGTCATATGGTAAGTTATAGTTTTATTAGTTTCTCTGCTTATACTCAGCTTTTGATCGTAAATATTGCAACGTTTCCCCCCAAATATAATATGTTTATCCTAAAAGTAGTTTGTATTGTTGTTAACGCAAATACATTGTTTTACCGCAAATACAGAAAGCTTTTGTGAACGATCATATACAGGCACACATACACTGATTTTTCTTTTGAGTTGATTCAGGGAAAGTATTAACATGAAAAATATTTAAAATTCCGAAAACTAATAATGGTATACTTGCGTATCATGTACGCGTTAAATTACTTTGCCATCAATAGTTCATATCAATGGTAAATGGAAGTTCGTTTACAGCAATAGAAATTAATTTTGCGATAAAGGATTTCTATTATTGGAGTAAATGAAATTTCGTTTACAATAGGGATAATAACTTTGACGATAAGAAATTTGTATTTCAATCAAATTTTGCGGTGAACGCAGGGTAAACGTGTCAAATTTGTAAAAAAGTTTGACTACAGGTATTTGAACTCGGGCCACTCGTCTGTCTACGTTTTCAAATCGGGCGCGCCACAGCCATAATATATTTTTCGATTCCCATTAGATGAGAAATTTGGTTTTCCGCAAATAACTCCTCTTAAACAGACTTTAGTTGTCTAACATTTGTGAGCAATGAAATTAAAGAAATATAGTAACTGAATTCATGGCCGCCGGTGTTGCAATGGTTAGTGTGCGCGGCTCTTGTACATGAGATCCTGGGTTCGAACCCTGCTCTGACCACCTTAAAAAAAAAATTTCTTTCGGCGGCGGTCACCACTCGTCTGTCTACGTTTTCAAATCGGGCGCGCCACAGCCATAATATATTTTTCGATTCCCATTAGATGAGAAATTTCGTTTTCCGCAAATAACTCCTCTTAAACAGACTTTAGTTGTCTAACATTTGTGAGCAATGAAATTAAAGAAATATAGTAACTGAATTCATGGCCGCCGGTGTTGCAATGGTTAGTGTGCGCGGCTCTTGTACATGAGATCCTGGGTTCGAACCCTGCTCTGATCACTTTAAAAAAAAAAAATTTCTTTCGGCGGCGGTCACCTCGCATAGTGACGGCGACACTACCGAGTATATAGCCATGAAAAAGCTTCTCAAAATACCGTTCGGAATCGGTGTAAAACTGTAGGTCCCAATCAGTGAGTGAAATCTGGAAAGCGCCCAGCTCAGTGATTGTGAGAAGTTCTCCCTGGTGCCTTCATGGGATGTAATGGGAAACCATTTATTTTTTTTTAGTAACTGAATTCAGATTTCAAATACAAATTTAATATATTTATTAATCCAAACATATATTGCATCTTACTCAGTGAAACACATAAACTGCAAACTCCTTTTCGCGTAACATTTCTCGAAGTACTTATCGAAACTAACAAAACCATATTTGGGGTTGGCTGCTGTTTGGATTTTATGGCCTCATGTATATTATGGCTAAAACTTAATTTTTTCGAAAAAAATTAAATTTTTCTCACGACTATATCTCGGAAACCAATTGGAATTTTGATTTCCTGTCTTCGGTACAATTATAGCTATTGACCAGGAGAATAAGAGCGTAAAATAAACTAACCCCAAAAATCTGCATCTAGTGCCTCAAAATTGCAGAAATGACGAACAATTTTCATTATTTCTATCATTTTAACCATATTTTCGACAATACTTGCGATTTTTGTTTGAGTTGCATAATAATGAATAATTAATGTCTTTATTTGAATTCAATAACTTTTAAAAACTTTTCCCCCATATCATGTGCAAAATATAAAGATTGAATATGATGAAGAACATAGTAACACGTGCATTTTATGACACAGATTTGGCAAAACCCTATTCACAATACTGATGTATAATCTTAAGATTATACTTAAGTTAAAACTAAAATGTCTTTTACCAAAATTATTTATAAATTATATTAAATTATAAATTATATTATTAAATCAAACATGAATTGTATTTTTATGAAATTGAATTAACTAATGAACTTTTATCTAATGAACTTCTTTGAAACTACAATGAATCTACTATGTTAATCTCGAAACCATATTGTTACCACTGTTTATATTTGAATATTACTGTGTACTAAATGACATTCGAACAAAACTATTGTGAATGGATATTCTCGTAAGATAAATGGATAAACCAAAGTAGATAAAAGAAGAACGAAAAAATGTAATTCAAAATCACTCTCTCCCCAAATAAAAACTCTCAACTTAAACATCTTGGATCTAATCCATTTGGTTTTATTCTTTATTTCTTCCCCTAACCCTTCTCATACTTACATAAATTCTCAATCTCTGAGAATTTATGCAAGCAATAAAGAACTCCTCCAATCGCCTCAGGAATTCTTGTGCCATACCAGCGGTTTAAAATACAGTCCACAGCATCCACAACTCCAAGAGACTATCGCATATTGTCTCTCGCCTACTCATTTCAACTGATTTTATTCGTCGGAAAAATCATATGAAATTGATGAATGTGTGTTTTTTTTTTTAAATAAATAGTGGCCTATTTATATGATTGAATTCTCTTGAAATTTACGAACAAAAGGAGAAAACGAAATATTCAATACTGGTCATATTTTTCGGAAAAACATTTGAAATTTATGAATCTTTTTTTTTTGATGGGTGAACTATAACAAATAAGTAATAAACAGTAGAGATTTTATGATAAATTCTCATGAAAATCATACACAAACGGTGAAAATTAAATCATCATATTGTATCAGGAAACTAAAGCAGGTAGATATATCACCCTTGACAATAGCAGCCATTCAGAAATCCCTTTAAGGAAAATTTTTCATAAAATTTTTCCAGGTACTTCCGTAAAATAGTACGAAGTACTTATAAGGGACCATTCTACTACTTTATGTCATTCAAACACTTTTTACGAAAGCGAAAAGTACAATTTCATCCAGAATTTAATCAAAATGGAAAATAGCGTCTGCCCAAAAATAAATGAATTTTGTTACGTTTGTGGTCATTCTTACATACTGCCCAAAGTTGAAAAAATTAGCAGCCAACCCCAAAAATTGTTAACTCCGGAATTTAAGTTTGCATATACGCAATATTTCGACGAAGTTGATACTTATGAGTCTTGTGAGATATGAGCTAAAACTTTTAGTTTTCATGTGAAAAATTGATGTAACTTCACATTTTGGCAGCTATGGGCCGAAAATGGTGAAAAATTATGAACAATGTTTTTTAAAATTTTAAGGCTCTAGGTGCAGTTTTTTACGGTTAGTTTGTTTTACACTTTCTTTATCCTAGTCTACAGCTACAATTGTGTCGAAGTCACGAAAACAAAATACCAATTGGTTTCCGAGATATAGCCCTTAGAAAAATGACATATTCTTCGGAAAAATTAAGTTTTAGCCAAAATATTCATGAGTCCGTAAAATCCAAACAGCAGTTAGACAAGCAAAACTCAAATAGGGGTTTGTTAGTTTCGATTAGTACTTCGACAAATTTGTTTGCACTCAATGACTTTAAAAATTTTGCATAGTGTTATTCGACTTATATACATTTTCGAGTTTTTATCGTATGGATATCTTAGCAATTGTGGCGTGGAGTTTTTATTTAAATATTTAAAATTTTTATAATTTAAAAAAAAATTTATACCAAAATTCACGCAAGAATTGAAATACGCGCCATTTGTGCGGTACAGTGCTGTTGTTGAAACAAAATAAAAGGGTGGCAACTGATAATTCAGAGTTAGTAAAAATGGGGCGCTACATACTTTGTAAGTACAACTTCACTTCATTGTTGAGGAACATTTCGAAAATAGTGAAGATATGACGGCCGCTGTTCGCAAAGTTCATCATCAGCGATGAGACTGATTTGCATCTTAATATCTTGGTTTATCGTCAAAACTGTTGCGTTTGGAGTCCAGAAAATCCTCATGTAATATGTGTCGAGAAACAAATACATCCACAACTTGTCACTGCATGGTGCAGATTTTGGGCTAAAGGCATCATCGCGCCACTTTTCTTCAAAAATGCGTCTGGCCGCGCAAAAATAGTTGATGGGGCTTATTACAGCGATTTGATAATTGAAAGTTATGATTGTGGATGACATGTTCTTTCAACAAGACGGTACCATTTGCCAAATAGCCCGACAATCAATTCAAATATTGCATAAGTCATTTTCTGTTAGTGTAACTTTAAGAATTGGCAATCAGTGTGATGGACGTAACGAGTGATCAGAGGAGCTAACGTTGATTCTACCTGGTAGCAGCAAAGGTTCACATAAGATTAAGTAGAGCGAAAATAGTACGAAACAAGACGCAGAGAAAGCAAGACATCGGAAAGCTGCAATTACCAGAGGTAGATACAGCCTACTCAAGGAAGCTCTTGCAACTTTTCGCACAGAACCCACCATCTGACGATGACGATCCTGAAGCGCAGTGCAAACCCATTTCCAACTCTATAAAAACTGTGACCTTCGGTGGTGCAATGGGTAGTGTGCGCGTCTCTTGTACATGAGATCCTGGGTTCGATCCCTGCTCCAACCACCTTAAAATTTCTTCGACGACGGTCACCTCGCTTAGTGACGGCGACACTATCGAGAATATAGCCATGAAAAAGCTTCTCAAAATACCGTTCGGAATCGGTGTAAAACTGTAGGTCCCAATCAGTGAGTGAAAACTGGAAAAGCGCACAGATCAGTGATTGTGAGAAGTTCTCCCCGGTCCCTTCATGGGATGTAATGGGAAACCATTTATTTTTTTTTTATAAAAACTGCCGCAACAACCATACGCTTCGCAACAAACCATGGTAGGACGACGAGTGTCGCATAGCAAATGATGAAACGTATTGTAATGGTTCAGTCAATACAGGGACGTATTGTAATGGTTCAGTCAATACAGGGAACAAAATAAAAGAGGAAAACCGTCTCTTTAGACGTAAGAAACGGCAGTAGAGAAAGCACGAGAGTGAGAAATTTGCGAGATACAGAAGGAAGAACGAAGCCCGAAAATTCAACCATAAAATCAAAAACAGAACTTATGGACGTAGTTTAGAGCCCCTTCTGTACAGACAAGGTCGGAAATCTCATCGCAGATGTGCAGAGCTTGTTGGGAATATGGAGAGAACATTTCTACACGCTACTGGCACCTGAGATATCCAAAGACGATAAGACAATCTATCACAATTTGAACGACGTCGATTGCCCCCTTCCTAAACAAGGCGTGGTCAGAACAGCCATTGCCCGGCTTGAGGACAATAAAGCCGCAGGATCCGTTGGATTACCGGCGTTGCTGTTTAAGGCTGTTGGCGATGAGCTGATAAGGTGCATGCATTTGCTCATTAGGTTTGATGAATGCATTCCCGGCGATTGGAGTCTCAGTGTACTATACCCCATATTTGAAAAGGTGACCCGAGTCTCTATGCCAACTACCGTGGAATAAACCTTTTATCCATAGCATATAAGGTTCTATCAAGTATCCAGGACCATCCCAGTGTGGCTTTAGTCCTGGGGAATCGACAACTGTCCAGATTGTCACGCTACGCCAAATCCTGGAGCAGACCCACGAAACACAAATCGCACCTATCATCAATTTGCCGTTTATAAGGATACTGGAGAAACTCTACGAAGCAATGTCTGAGTTTGATATTCCTGCAAACTCGGACGCCTTTTTGCAGGATGACCTTGACGAACACCAAAACCGAAGTGAAAGTTTGTAAGGATCCTACCGAACCTTTCGAAACTAAGCGAGACCTTAGGCAACGCGACACCCTATCGTGTGATCTCTTTAACATCTTAATGGAGATCATTAGGTGAAAAGCTGCAGTCAACATGAGATACAACCATCGTTAGCAAAAGTCGCATGCTGCTCGCGTATGCTGATGAAGTAGATATCATTGGGCGCACAATGAGAGAAGTTACTGCGGTGTTTTCGAGAATTGAGAAAGGGTCAGCAAAAGTGGATTTGACAGTAAATGAGGACATGACAAAGTGGATGACCAAAGCGTGAACGGTGATTAAAATTTAGAGGTGGTGGACGAATTTATATACGTCGTATTTGCCGTAAATAAAAACCACAACGTCAGCCTTGAGATCAAGCTTAGAATTGATGGGATATATTATTTTGGGCTAAGCAAGCACTTTAAGGAAAAGACTCTCATACAACCTGTCTTGCTTTATGGTGCAGAATCCTGAGTCATGCCGACAAATGTATGGCCATATAGTGAACAACGGCGAGTATCGGCGATGCATGAACCATGAGCTGTATGAGCTCAAAATAGGGATCAAAATAACGCTATTGCGCTGGCTAGGCCATGTCAGTAGTATGGTTGAAGAGGAATGGTTGTACGAAGGGTTTTCCAAACCGAACTCGAAGGAAGACTAAAAATAGGGAGACCAAGAGTACGCTGGAGGGATAAGGTTGGCGAATCCCTTTTTACACTTGGTATTAACAACAGGAGAGATAAGGCAAAAGATCGAACTGCTTGGTGAAATATGTTATCTTCGTTCTGTAAGGTCGTTGATCGACGCCGGATTAGTAAGCAAGTTATAATGGGCGCATTACTCCAAATTTTGGAACTAAAATTAAGATTCAGGCTCATCAAAATCCAAAAGCTCATTGAATACTATACCAAACAACTAAAAAAATATCAATTTTCACCTTGAAATCCTCCTTAATATTCGAAACTTCCTCCACTCCACTTGCCGTTTGTTAAACACCTTTTAGATCGAATTGTTGCCAGATTCAACAATATTCATAATACCGGAATGCCCGTATTTTACTGCATACTGTTGGTTGTAGTAAAAGTTGTGCCCCCTCCTCAATATGTGATTTTCAATTCAACCACAAGACAATAACTGAATTCAAATTCCAAAAAAAATACTTATAAAACAGCCAAAGGGCCTACCAAAAACCAAATAAACAACAACAAAATGAAGTGAAGCATTTCATTTGTAGTCATTTTGGGAACAATTTACGTAAGTTTTACAGAAAACGTTACATGACACACAGCTGTGCGGAGAAATTTCTTGGTTTTTTTGGTTGGGTTTTTTGTTGCTGTCATTTTCAATATCATTATTAAGCTGAGGGTCTGACTGGCAGAGACTAAGTTCGAAGTGGATACAATGTGATAGTTTTAATATATTTAGTTGTTAATATAGTATATCGTCTTATGTACACAGTGATGATTTGTGTTGATGGCCTATCAATATAGGATTATTGGATATACAATGTCAGGCATAATTGAACTACCATTGCGTGTTACCGCACAAATGTTATATATTATTGCACAATGCATATTGAGGATGGCTGAGGAGACATTTAGTTAAGTGAAGGAAAAGATTGGTAAAATTTGATTTTTTTTGGAAAATTTTGCTTTGTCAAAATATCATGCCTAACAGAAAAGGAATACTAATTTTGAAAAAAGTATTACATTTACTACAGTATGTGTTAATTTGTTTCTAGTATTTCGACCTTTATTTTAATTATTCTTCTGATTTTATAAAACTTATTGTTTTTCTCTTTTCTCTCTCGATATTTCGATTTTCCGAAGATTTCCAAAGGAAATCGAAATATCGAGAGAGAAAATAGAAAAACAAAAAGTTTTATAAACTCAGAAGTGACATTAAGCTTGGATAATTAGTCAAGTACAGTATTTGTTGTAATATAATATAAACCCCTTTAAAATCTATTGTTTTTTTTAAAGAAATCCCATTCATTTAAATTCCAAACATTAAACAACTCGCAATCTCTAGACTTTTTGAAAAAGAGATGTCACCACATTTTTTGTTTCAATACTAGAGGAATTTGTTTTCAAACAAATTAAGTTTTTATATGTATTTCAAATATAGCCAAATATAGAATAATTCTGTGGATACTAAAGTTATCTATTTTCGACACAGCTGTCTCCAGAGCTGTCTAAATTCGGCGGATTTAAAAAAAATCAGAGTTGACGAAATATATCTCAACCTACTTCTGATATCTGCATATGTTACAACAAAGCACGTTGAAAAGGCTAAACTACCTAGTAGGGATGCCAAACGGGAAATCTCGAATCCCGAAATCCCGGGATTTTTCGGGATTTTAATAAGTAAATACCGGGATTTTTATTATTTTTGAAAAGCAAATCTAAAAACAATGACAAAAGCTCAGTGTGGTGTTATTTTTTGGAAGAGTCGAAAGGTGCACCTTAAGCAAAATGCAAATTGTGCAAAAACGGTTTAAAAACCAATGGCGGCTCTACAAAAGCGTTAATAGCACAACTTAACGTAAATTAATTTTGGCATATATATGTCTATTAAGCCGTATAATACTCTCCAAAAATTACAAAATTTATTGCGTCGTGTAGAACATGTTATGTTAAGCAAAGAAATTAAAATTACAAAATCGGGGCATACGCATACTTTCGGAGTTATGGCCCCAACATTTCGGATACTTTTTCCACTAACGTACCGTGTAAAGCCATGGATATCGCTTTTTTGTATAAAACAAGTCATAACAAACTAAACAAATTATGTAGCATTTTTCGATAAGTCGCTTAGTTATCGAGTTATCGAATGTTTACGTTTCTCAAACAAAAATTAAAAAATTTTTTTGAAATAATTTTTATTTTTGTTTGAAAAAAAAAAATTATTCGAAAAAACACGCGATGTTTTTAAAATAATTTTTGCTTTTGTTTTGAGAAAAGTAAAAAAAAAATTGATAATTTTTCTAAAGGTCAACATCCGATAACTCGATAACTAAGCGACTTATCAAAAAGTGCTACATTATTTTATGAGTTTGTATTGAATTGTTTTATACAATAAAACTGATATCAATGGCTTTACACGATATGTTAAGGCCATAAGCCTCTCACATATCTGAAATTTCGGGGCCCATAACTCCGAAAATATGCATTTGCTCCGATTTTGTTATTTTATTTTTTTCTTAGAATAACGTATTCACCAGGCTGTTTTTTGGAGTGTAAGCCGTAAAATAGACATGTTCCCAAAAAAATTTAAAAATAGAATCCCGAAATGCCGGAAAATCCCGGGATCCCGAAAATCCCAGGATTTCGGGATCGAGATATAGAAAATCCCGAATCCCGGGATTTTTAAAAATTAATCCCGTTTAGCATTCCTACTAAAGGGTTTTTCAACAGAGACGCTACAAAAGTAAATCGATAGGGACAGCAAACTACGCCATATTTTTTCCCGCTCTTTTGACATTTCTCTTCAGTAAGGTTTGCCATTTCATCATGGAACGAGTCGAAATTATTAAAATTTACTACCGAAATTTGGAGTCAGTGGCCTCAACTTTAAGAGCGCTACGTCCAATTTATGGTCTTCAGCGATGAGGCTCATTTCTGGCTGAATGGCTTCGTCAATAAGCAAAATATGCGATATTGGTCAGACAGCAATCCACACGTAATACCGTTCAATGATAACCGAATATTTTTGGCCCCAATTGGATAATATGGACTTGGAGGACATGTGGTTCCAACAGGACGGCGCCACAAGCCACACAGCGAATGCCACAATCAATTTATTGGAAACCAAGTTTGGTGAACGTGTTATCTCACGAAATGGCCCAGTCGATTGGCCGCCTCGGTCGTGCGATTTGGTGCAGTTACATTATTTCCTGTGGGGCTACGTTAAGTCAATGGTCTATGTCAACAAGCCAGCGACGATTGATGAACTGCAAGTGTGCCCGTGGTGGCCATGCAACAGAAATCGAGTTCCATACATAATGGCATCGAACGTACTTTCGCAGGAATAAAGAATTCATTGGTATCTAAAACCGGTTTTGTTTTATTTAAAAAAACTTTTGTAGCGCTCTTATTGAAATACCCTTTATATGTATTCCCCAAAAAGGTAATTTTTTAAAGAGAGGTACTTTTTTTTATTAAAAGCTAATGGGTTCTTAAGAAAAGGTACTATTTTTAAGAAGAAGTACTATCTGTAAGAAAAGCCATAAGTGTTTGAATTGTTTTTACAAAGAAACGCTTTTTTAAGAACAGGTACTTTTTAAAGAAGTGGTACTCTGTTTGGGAAAGGGTATTTTTAAATGAAAATGTATTTATTTTCAGAAAGGCTACTTTTTCACGAAAACAAAAGCAAAGGTTTTTTTTTTAATTTTTAAGAAAAGGTACTTTTCAGAAAAGGAATTTTTGTTAGAAAAGGTATTTATAAGGTGAGATATTTTTTGAAGAAAAGTTTTGTAGGAAATGGGGTTTTTTTAGAATTGGTTTTTTTTCCAGAATATGCAAATTTTCAAAAGTAGGTACTTATCTCAACGAAGTTATTTTGTTATTCGCAACAAAGGTACTCTTTAAAGAAATTGTAGGTTGTTAAGAAAAGGCAATTTGGTGTAAGAAAATTTACTTTTTTAAGAAAAGGTACTTATTTAAGAAAAATTCTTTTTTTTAAGAAAATGTACTTTTTGTAAGAAAATTTACTTTTTTAAGCAAATGTACTTCTTTATGATAAGGTATTTTTTTACTTTGTTTGAGAATATGAATAGATTTTTTTTTGAGAAAATGTACTTTTTTTAAGAAAGTAAAAGTTTTCCTTTTTAAACTTCTTTCGCTTTAGCTTTTCTAAATTTGCTTTTTATTGGGTTCAAAACTACAATATACATATTAGGGTGGGTTAATTTTTTTTTGCGACCAAGAGTATAACAGAAACGTAATCTACGCCAAATTTTATGAAAGTGTTCCCAAGAAACCATGGTTCTAAAATCAAAATCGAGCCCGCGATTTTTCACTTGAAAATTTCTATACATATTAGCGTTAAAAAATCGACCCAAAAGACATTCTTTTGAAACTTGATACTGTTCGATTTCAATGAAATGTCAGACGTATATTAAAGTCGTTATTGCCGTTAAATGGACGTTTATTTTAGGTCGAAGGTGCCCACGTTTCATGTTTTATAGCTGTGTAAAATTGGTCATCTGCAGAATAGAATAACTTTTGAATGCGATATTAGATTTGCCAATTGTATTTTCATTCCTAAAGGGAAGGTTAAAACTTATCAGGTGATACCTTGATGGTTACAAGCTGATATCGCATTCAAAAGCTATTCCAACATTACACAAAAAAGATGCAGGTGACCAACTTTACACAGCTGTAAAACATGAACCGTGTGGAGTTTCGACCTAAAATAAACGTCGTTGTAACGGAATCAATGACTAGAATATATATGTGAAATTTCATTGAAATCGAAGTCGATTTTTTAACGCTAATATACAAGTTTTCAAATGAAAATTCCCGGGCTCGATTTCGGGTTTAGAACCATGGTTTCTAGGGAACATTTTCTTACAATTTGCCGTAGATTACGTTTCTGCTATAATCTTTGTCAAGTTTTTTGGTCCCATACAAATTGACCCACCTTAATACATATACTAAATATTGGTTACAGGCTCCACCCAGAAAACTTCGCATTAAACAAGAAATTTCCGAACATATGTCAGTCTAGACACAAACCAAAGCAAAAGTACCCAATATAGTTGATAATACTGGGTTGTAGCATAATAGTGTTAAAAAAGTTGTTTAATTTTTTTTTCATTTAGCCCCCATCCCGCAACGTGCGATAAGGAACGTCGATATATTTCAAGATGCAATATTGTTCCGAATAAAACAAGAGATCTCTGTTATCAGTGACATTACAGGAACCTCCTGTATTATCTTTACACTCAAAAAATAAACTTGGCATTTTAAAACAGCAAACAATTTGTCAAAAGGCCAGCAGGGATTTTGTCTTATATTACAGCAAATGCACTGCTATAACACAAAATTTTTTGCAGAGTTGACAAAATACCATACAAAATGTTTTCTAAAACAACAAACCTTTGCTTGCTGCCATAACAAATATATATCCTTTCCTCTTTTCGGTACACCGATCAAATTCATCATAATTGATTGGTAAAGAAATTAATTTAACTACGGTGATCAATTGCAACCATTGTTTAAGTTGTTAGCAACTAATTGTCAGCTGAACTAGTAATGACAATAAATATTTATTTAAATTTTCTAAAATATCAAAAGCAATTTCCACAAAAAAAAAAAAGAATTAGTGGTCCGAAAAGTAAATGTGGCCATGAAAATATATTAATGATATTCAAATGAAGATACATATAAGTGTTGTTGGTTAAAGTATCCAGCAGAATAAAAAAAAAATCATACAATCAGTCAGTCAGCAAGCAATTTTATATACACACTCCGGTTCACTTATTTAAAGGCACGAAATATTCCATATTCAGCAGCCTGCATCTTTTGCAATTTGTAATCGATTGCAGGATTTTAAAATGCAGAATTTTAAAATGATATAAAACTAAATAACTTTTAACTAAATAACTTAACTAAATAACTTTTTTCAGCAATTTATAAAAAAAGTCCAAAAATGTGCTATTTTTTTTTGGTTGACTTGAATAAAGGCACTTTAATTAATTTTAACGAAAAACAATTTTTCTTATTTTTTTTTAAATTTATTTTACTTTATTTAAGAAATACTAGTAATGGGTACAACCCCCTTTGTTTTTAATAACTTCAAATATACAGGCTTTCATTGAGAGATAAGGAGAATTTCTCTAGTCCAACGAAATTTGATTCCAAGCATCCTTAATGGCCTGAATTAGTGACTGCTTGCCATCAAATTGTCTACCTCCTTCATAAACCTTACGAGAAAACCAACCCCAGACATTTTCAATAATATTTTGATCTGCCGAATAGGGTGGCCAGTCAATAATATTAACATTTTGGCTTGCAATGAACTCCTTTACTACTCTGGCGTTGTGTATAGGGGCATTATCCTGTTGCAATATCCAAGTATGGGACCAAATAGTCCGCCAAACTTCGGAAAAGCCGATTCCAATAACGGTTTATAGTTTCCACCAGTCATTTTTGCACTTTGAAATTCAAGATCGATGGTGCCATAGTACGTAATAGCACCCCACACCATAACTACGCCTTCTCGGTTGTGCTGACGGTTAAAAAAACGCTTTTCTTTGCGCAGATTATGGAAATAATAGTTGCAGCCATCAGGCCCATCCAAATTAAACTTCTTCTCCTCCGTAAATACAACGGTTCTCCAGTCATTTACATGACCTCTTGGCCGCACATCCCATACCATGTAATCTCTTGCGAATTGAAGCCGGTTTTCCTTACGAGGAGCATTAAGTGGTGGCTTTTTTTTGTAATTTCAGGTATTTCAGATATTCACAGCTCTTAATTACTCTGCGTACTGATGACTCGCTCGCTTCCACTCCAGCTTGAGCTCTTATTTTTGACAAGGATAAGGCAGAATTAGAAGCAATTGTGGTGATGTTTCTTTTCTCATGGGTAGATAAAGAGAATGAAACCCTTCCTTTAAAATATTTTCCATACCCTTCGGGGTCCTTGATGTAATTGTCGACAACTGTTGGGCTACGTCCAATTTTTTATATATATTGCGCGGTTAGAATATCCTTCAGAACGGTAAACATCGATTTTAGTTTTTTCCGATAGATGTAAAATTTTTTCTTTTGCCATTTTGACTCGTAAAATGATTAAGATGTAATAAATTGTAATAAACAAACGCTCCCTTCAAAAAATTATCGCTTACTTTAAAAATAATGAAAAAAATAATAAAGTGCCTTTATTCAAGTGATATATAGCACATTTTTGAACATTTTTCATAAATTGCTCAAAAAAATTGGTAAAAAGTGGTAAAAAAACGGCGTGTGGAGAAAGCAGCTGTTAAATATTACCAGTCGCGTTTGCCGTTGCGTTCTTTCATATTCCAAGTGTAATTTGAAGCAAAATAAATATAGGTAGGAGTCTCCTGTTTCTTTCATTGAAAAGAGCGTTGAATTTTCCTTTCCGTAGGACAGGTTACATATAGATTTTTAGTGAAACATTTGAAATAGAATAGTATTCATTGAGTCTTACTTTTACTTTTATTGACTATATTACAACCTCATGAGGTCAGACGTCTTACACAAATTAATAAACAAACAAATTAAACAAATTTCAACATATTCTTCCAACTGGCTCTATCCTTCGCCTTTTCTCGCCAGTTGGTAACACCAAGGATACGGAGGGATTCTTCTGCCTGGTCTTCCAGCGGAGTCGTGGTCGTCCTCTTTCCTGCTTCCATCGGGTAAATTATCAAAAATCTTTCGCGCTGGCTCATCTTCATCCATTCTGATAACATGGCCTAGCCAACGCAATTGACCCACTTTGATCCGTCTAGTTATGTCCACGTCAGAATACAGATTATATAGCTCTGCGTTCCAGCGACGTCGGTACTCGCCGTTTTCTCTAACAGGACCATATATTTTACGGAGAATTTTTCTCTCGAAAACTCCCAGGTGTTTTTCAATCGCTTGCGATATGACCCAAGTTTCGGAGCCATATGTCAAGACAGGTAAAATGAGTGTCTGATATAGCTGGACTTTTGTCCGTCGAGAGAGGGCTTTGTTCCTAAACTGCTTGCTTAGCCCAAAATAACATCTATTTGCAAGCACAATTCTCTTATCTATCTCTAGGCTGAAGTTGTTGTCCTTGTTCACGGCGGATCCAAGGTAGACAAATTCATCTACCACTTTAAAATTAAATCGGTTGTCAACGTTCACGTGCGGACCAAGTCGAGAGGTTTCTCTAGTCGTTGACACCATCAATCTATACTATCTTCCACTATCGTTACCTCCTGATCTTCAGTGGAAGAATCTGAGTGGTGGGGTGCTGAAAAGTGGTCTCTCCACATTTTGAGCACACACTGCTTCTCAGTCACCAGATTCCCATTCTCGTCCTTGCAGGAGGGCAGCCCATTATTAGGCCCCTTGGTCGATCTTCTTACCCTCTGGAAAAACTTTCGGGATTCACCATTCATCCTGCACATTTCGGTTCTTTCACTCTCTCTCTGCTCCCACTGCCATTTTTTTCGCCTAAATAGTTGGTTTGCCTCCCTTCTTAGCCTCTTGTACTGCTCACTCGCAGCACGCGGTGTTACTGACTGTTTGGTTGCCATACGTGTAGCGTCTTTTTCATCAGTGGCAATGCGACATTCTTCGTCGTACCATGGCTTATTCTTCTGCGGTTTTTGATAGCCAAGTTCAGTCATTGCAGCAATTTCCAAAGAATGGGAGATGTGCTTCCACTGCGCATATGGGTCTTCGGGAGGGGGTATTCTGCTCTAGCAGGAAAGAGAGTTTCTGTCGATAGGACATTGATATCTCCGGTATTTGTAGCTTGTCAATATCCAGCTTTTCCTGTATTCGGCTTCGCACGTTTTCCGCCTTGAGTCTAATTCAAGTTAAATTGGAAAATTGCGGTGTTTATTAAGCACAAAGCGTTTTTAGTAAGCGTTGTGGATCATTGCAACCAAAGCATATTTAATATTAAATCAACTACAGGTCAGTTATTTGTCACCATTTAATTGGTTATATTATTGAAAAATACTTTATTAAATCAACTGCATAGATTTGACAACAAATATATTTGACATAAATGTAGTTATCACTGACCAACTCATATTTGTGGAATTTCACCTACGGTGAAGTTGAAATGTTGGATATTATTAACTAAGGAATGTTTGGGTGTAAACTTTTCAGATGTTCTTACCAAAATATTTTTTGAGGGTATCTTAGTGTTTTTTTTTTTAAAGAAACAGGTGAAAACTCCCAATGATATGAGAATGTCACTGAGTTTGGAAAATTTTTTTAACAGCTTTACAATGAACCAGAATCTTTGATCCCTTTGAGAACAAATGGGATGACAAGGTTTAAATAAATCTATTAAAAAAAGATCCACTTATACCATTAATCCCTACAGGATTTTCTCATCTACCTGTAATCTTGTAAATCTTTCGATTTAAATTGAACAGCATAAAAATTTCCCATTGCTTTGAATCGTTGTGACTCTAGAACTAGTAATTAATTTTACATTACAAAATAACAAAGTTAATCCTACACTGGGGAAATCCCAAAGCTTTTATAGTAATTTATCATTGCGCCAATTGAAAGTGAGACATTTGCTGTGCTGTGTCCTGAGAATTCTTGAAATTTCTAGGAATAGTAATTTCCTGTTCTTGCTGGAATTCTTTCGACATCGCCATGCCACCATCATCATCATAGTAACAAGTTTATTCAACTCTGTTTCACAGCCCTTCACCGACAGCAACGGCAGATCCCCATACCCATTCATTGATTCATTCAACTTCGATATCGTATCCTATGATATGACTCGATCTAGACAAAAGTCATTCACATACGGGAAGGTATATAAGAAAATACCTACGAGTCCGTTGTTCGTTCACCCAAAGCAACCATCTCGTCCAGCCAACGAACTAACCAACCAACCAACTGCCCGTCCATCCCATCCCATCCGCATGGATCTCATTCTGTGCGAATCGATTTCAATCTCTATGATTCCATATCATTTCTTTGATAAGACGGTGTGTCGCTCGTCTCACTCGCAATGGCCTTCAAATTGACAATGCAGTCATATTAAATTCAGCCATAAGACTACAATGCGCTTTAAAGTTTATTCAACCTCTACTCAGAAGCTAAGCAGAAGCAACAGAAAATAATATACAATATAAAGAAATCCAACAGCAGCATCAGCAATAATGTTTAAGCGAAATATGTCGAAAAACGTCTTCGTCATCAGCATCAGCATCATCGTCAGCGTTATCTCGCTCGATTATTTGCATTGAGTTGATTATACAACTCTTTAGTTTAGTATTTCGGTTGTTTAGTGTTTCGGAAACTAGAAAAAATTATAATCAAATTATTTTTTTGTTCTATCCAGTTTAAGGATTATGTTGCTACGAAACACTCGAGGAGAAATGTTCGTACGCGCAAGAATAGCTCGTTTAGGTCGAGTCAGAGTAAGAGAAAACGATATAATAAATTAACATTGCAGTGCAAGGAAGGAGATAACAGAAATATGTTAACTGAAACATTAAGTGTAGACTGTTAGAACTAGTTGTTTGAAATGAGATTCAAGCAAAAGAAAATTCGACTATTGAAACATAATTTCGCCTGTTGCAGCCGTATAAAGGTTTTTATTACGGATATATACAATTGGGAACACTGACTTACTCGACTCGACAATTCTAACAATGTCCAAAATTTACAAAAAAATTTAATACATGGTACCTCATTGGGCAAAAGCATAAAAGTTTGGACATTTTGCTTTAAAAATGTTGACTTACAAACTGAGAAAATCTTGGTTATTGACGGAGTTTAAAGTAAAATACCAAAAACATCCGGAATACCCGATTTTTGGGGGAAATTCGACTTGCGCGACCTCTAAACCTCTTCCCGAAGTCTGAAAAAAAAATCTTAAAAATACTTTACCCATAAGATTTCCAATTAAGCTTGAGCAACCATGAAAATCGAAAAAGAAATTTTTTTGCGACACTCTATTGAGGATAGTGCCCTTATCGCCGTTTGGCTGCCCGATAATATTTTCACACTTTTCCTCTCCGATATTGCAACTACTACCGCTTGGAAGATACTGCCAGAAACAGGGAGACCGATTGATAGTGTGACACTGTGACACCAGTGACACTGAGTAAACCCCAGCTCCCACTCCACTATCCGTCTTAGATGTCTATGTCTATGTCTGCATCCTGCAATGGTGAGTAGCTCATCCACTCTTCTCTATGCCGTATGATTGTTCTAAAGTTTTTCCGGAAGGTCACGTCTGTGGACTAGCATAGTCCATTGTTTCAGGTATGACCGCACTAAGCAAATTTCGTAAAATCCTTCTATGATCATAGCTTTGTTGGGCCCAACATTTCAGTTCTCTAAGCCGCAAGAGCTTAATGGCAGTGAATATACATAAACATAAACAACCCCTATTTGTTGGCGATCCCCGCAAATGTTATAAGGACCACGATTAACGGATATGCACTTGGAATGTGAGAATTATATATAGATCCGGTGCAAGTATTCAATTGGCAGATGTCCTTGAAAGTATAAGGCTGACATTACCGCTATCCGGGAAATGCGATGGACAGGACATGGCTGCACACGAAAAAGAAAAAGAAACATATACAACACTTGCAATAAACAAGAGTTTGGTTGGGGATTTGTAGTTGGAAAAGACTGCGACATCTAGTCTCTAGGTTCAATCCTGTGAGTGAACGTATAGCCACAATCTGCATAAAAGCGACACATTTTCCCTAATTTGTGTACATGCCCCGACAGAGGAGAAAGATGATGCTGCCAAAGACATATTCTATGAGCGCCTAGAAGAAACGTATGACCACTGCCCCGGCCATGACATTACGATTGTAAATACTAGGAGATTTTAATGCTAAACTAGGCAGTGAGAGTGTTTCATGCAACTGTTGGAAATTTTAGTTTATACGCTGACATTTCCGACAACGGTATGAGGCTGAGGCAAAAAACATGATCATTAGTGGTACAAGATTCGAGCATAAATACATCCACTTTGTTATTCCCTGATCAAAGAACGAAGAACCAAATTGATCACTTAGTAATTGATGGAAGGTACTCTTCCAGTGTAATGGAAGTACGAGTGATTAGAGGAGCTAACATCGATTCTGATCACTCCTGGTAGCAGCAAAGGACATCGGAAGACTCTCGCAACTTTTGGCACAGAACCCACCCCCTCCCGATGACGATCTTGAAGCGTAGTTTAAACCCATTTCCGACGCTAGAAAAATTGCCGCAACAACCGTATTTGGTTTCGAAAACCGATTCGCATTAGACCATGGTACGATGAAGAGTGTCGCATTGCAAATGATGAAAAGAACGCTGCATGCATGGCAATGCATCAGTCAATTGCAACGCGAGCTGAGAGTGAGCGGTATAGCTGAAAACCGTGTCTTTAGGCGTAAGAAACGGCAGTGTAGAAAACGCGAGAGTGAGACAATTGAGCCATATAGAGGAAAAAGGAAGCCCTTAAATTCAACCGAAAAGTTTAAAACGCAACTAATGATGATGGTTCAGGGCGCCTTCTGTAAAGACAAGGACGGAAATCTCATCGCAGATGTGCAGCATGTTGGGAGTATGGAGAGATAAAGAGATAATTTCTCCATGCTATTGGTACCTGAGGTATCCAATGACGAATCGATCACAATTCGAATGACAACGTCGGTTGCCCCCTCCTCACCAAGACGAGGTCAGAACAGCTTTTGCCCAGCTTAAGAACAAAGAAGCCGCAGCAGTCGATGGATTATCGGTGGAGCAGTTTAAGGCTGGCGGTGATGAGCTGATAAATTGCATGCATCAGCTCATTTGCAAAATTTGGTTAGATGAATGCATGCCCGGCGATTGGAGTCTCAGTGTACTACGTCCCATATTTAAAAAAGGTGACCCGAGTATCTGTGCCAACTACCGTGGTATAATCCTTTTATCCATAGCATATAAGGTTCTATCAAATATAATGTGCTTAAAGACTAAAACCAATTATCGCTGACCAGATTGGATCATAACAGTGAGGCTTTAGGCCTGGAAAATCGCCAACTGGGCAGGTTTTCACACTACGCCAGATCCTGGAGAAGATCCACGAAAAACAAATCGACGCCTATCATCTATTTCCCAATTATAAGACTGCCTGCGATAGCCCGATACGGGAGAAACTCTACGAACCAATGTCTGAGATTGGTCTTCCTGCAAAACTCATACCCCTTTGCAGGATGACTTTGATGAACACCAAATCCGCAGTGAAAGTTGATAAGGATCTTACCGAACCTTTCGAAACCAAGCGAGGCCTCAGGGAAGGCGACGCCTTATCGTGCGATCTCTTTAAGATCTTAATGGAGATCATTATGAGAAAAGTCAACATGAATAAAACAATCAGCAGCAAACTTCACATGCTCGCGTATGTTGATGATATATATATCATTGGGCGCACAATTAGAGAAGTAACTGTGGTGTTTTCGTGAATTGAGAGGAAGTCAGCAAAATTGGGTCTGACAGTAAATGAGGACAAGACAAAATTAATGGTTTCATCGATCAGAGCCTCCATGCGATTAGACCAAAGGGTGAACGTTGATATTCGTTATAATTTCGAGGTGGTGGACGAAGTTTTAAACCTCGGATGTGCCGTAAACAAAAACAACAACGTCGGCCTTGAGATCAAGCGGAGAATTGTGCTTGCGAATAGATGTTATTTTGGGCTAAGCAAGCACTTTAGAGATAAATACCTCTCCGGGTAAAAAAAGTCCAGCTATACCAGACTCTCATACAACCTGTCGAATTTGGGGCTAAGAAAATCCTCATGCAATCCATGAGAAACAAATCCACCCACAACGAGCAACTGTCTGGTGCGGATTTTGGTCAGGTGGCGTAATTGGGCTTTACTTTTTTGAAGATGAGGCCGAAATTGCAGTGACTGTGAACTGCACTCGTTACAGGAACATGATAACGGAGTTCTTATGGCCTCAAATAGATGGCATGGATCTGGATGACATGTGGTTTTAGTAAATCGGCGCCATCTGCCACAGCGCGCATGAATCAATTGATTTATTGCAGCAACGATTTCCAGAACAAATTATCTCAAGAAATTCCGATGTCAACTGGCCCCCAAGATCATGCGATTTAACGCCTTGCAATTTCTTTCTTTTGGGGTTTTCTGCAATCTCGGGTTTAGGCGAATAAACCATAAACAATTCCTGAGCTCAAATCTCATCGCTCAAATCATCTCTGTGAAAAAGTAATGGGAAATTTCATGAAAAAATTAACAGCCTGGCTTCAGAGCTGTGGGAGCCATTTGACGAATATTTTATTCCGTACTTAATGGGAACATGTCCTCGTTACAATTCAATAAAAAATCGCAACTATCTTGAAAAATACGTGTTTTTCTTTTAGAATGAAAAAGTGCGTTCTTACTGAGACACCCATTAGAAAGCGTACAGTCCACGAATTGTAGAAGATCTCCGCAGTTCCTTCATGGAATGTAATGGGAAACTACAAATTTATTTATTTTATATGATGACTTTGTAGGAAAGAACAAACATTTTTAGTGCTTATGAAACACGATTTCATTTATGCGGCAGTCTCGGCTGTTATGCGCCGGTCTCGGCTGTCTTTTCAATAGAGCATCCTCTCAAAACAATATTCCCAGACCTTGTTGGCTCGAGCGAGATTCCCATTAAGGGTACGTATCATTGGGCGATCTATGAAGGTAATCCACAAACGGGGTCAAGTGGCAGCTCTGAGGAGGAAATATCGCAGCTTCGAAGCAGCAAAGTGACACCGCCAAAAACGTGTGATAACGCGGTTAGCTGTGTTAAAATGGCGGGCAATCTTGCTAAACCACCACTTTTGGTTTGAGTCGCACATTTTTTTGTCACAGCCACCACATTCTCTTCTCAATAAACACAAAGCTTGGAAAACACAGCATTCACTTTAGGAATAAATAAAAAATGGAAGGAATACAATTTTACACCTGTTCAAAAAGGTATTTTGGGAAGCTAAATACTCGATTGTGTTGTCATTACTAAGCGAGGTGAACGCAGTAGAAAGAAATGTAAGGTGGTCAGAGTAGGGATCGAACCCCCGATATCATATACATACAATAGTCACACACACTGCCAATGCCCCTCCGACTGCGTTACTGTTTAGTAATGGTAAATTCCCACTGAGACAAATTATTCCTAAATCAAATAATTTTTCATCGGACTTATAACTATTTCATTCATTTATCTATTCACAGGAAATGATTGATTTATCTGTGAATAGATGTGAACCTGAAGGAAAAGTACATTGAACCGACTGACTCTCAACCGAATGACTACTCAATACAAAATTGATTGTTCATTCAAATTTTATTTCCATTTGTTGTTAAACTGAAATGAACCCGCTGCTTCGTTGAAACCATTTTAAAGAAACCTTATGCCTATCGCCATCCCATTTGTCCTCCTTCTTCTTGATCCAGGGAGCCGGGCTAAGGGACCTAAAATGCAAACAAAACCTCTGAGGTGGAGAAAGGTGAAACGTAAAAGCACGGAAATGTTTTGTTCCTCGTTAAACTATAGGTAGATACGTGAGAGCAGCATAATGCTTATTATAAGTGTGTGTCCAAAAGTGTTAGTTAATGTCGATGCAAATATGTGTTTATTAGGGCGCCTCCTAATTGTAAATTTATTTATTTTTATTTTAAATAAAAATCCATCAAAAGTTGTTCGAAAATAACAAATTATATAGCTCTTTCTTTGGGTCCGCTTACGATATGACCCAAGATTCGGAGCCATATGCCAGGACAGGTAAAATGAGAGTCTGGCACAGCTGGACTTTTGTCTGTCGAGAGAAGGCTTTGTTCTTAAACTACTTGCTAAGCCCAAAATAGCACCTATTTGCAAGCACAATTCTCCAATTTATCTCCAGGCTGTCGTTGTTGTCCATGTCACGGCGGATCCAAGGTAGATAAATCCATATACCACTTCAAAATGATCTCATTTGTCGACGTTCAAGTACGGACCAAGTCTAGAGGTTTCCTTAGTCAATTTTGTCTTGCCCACATTAACAGCAAGACCCACCTTCGCTGATTCTTTTTCGATTGTTGAAAATACTGCAGTCACCTCTCGCATATTTCTTCCAATTCTGTCTATGTCGTCAGCATACGCCGTCAACATATGGTTTTTCGTGTTGATGGTCTTGTTCGTATTTACTGTAGCTTTTATCATTAATCTCTCCATTAAGATGTTTGTCGCATTGTCTGTATTGTCAGTTTGTCGCATTGTCTGAGTCCTCGCTTGGTACAGAATGGTCGGTTGAGTTCTTTCCCACCTCCACTGCTGATTTGGTGTTGGCCGGCGTCATTCTACAGCTGCGGATCATTTTTGCCGGAATCTTAATTTCAGACATAGCTTCATACAATCTTCCCCGTATGGGGCTATCGAAAGCAGCTTTCGAATCGACAACAAGATGACAAGTATTGATTTGCCGTTCGTGGGTCTTTTCCAGGATTTGGCATAGCGTGAATATTTGACGAGTCGTGGACTTGGCTGATATAAAACAACACTAATTACGTCCAATCAGGGTTTCAACAATTGGCTTTAGTCTTTCACATAATACGCTCGACACGACCTTATACGCGATGGATAAAGGACTGATACCACGAAAGTTGGAACACACACACGGATCACCCTTTTTGAATACAGGACATAATACACTGAGACTTCAATCGTCGGGCATAGATCCCCTAACCATATACCGCATATAAGTTGATGCATGTGGGCTAGCAGTCGTTCGCCACCTGACCTACAAAGTTCAGCGGGTTGCCCAACTACACCAGCGGCATTAATATTCTTAAGCCGGGAGATTGCCGTTCTAATCGCGGCAAGGCTGGGGGTTTAATCTACACTGTCTTCCACAATCCTTACCTCATGATCTTCAGTGGAAGAATCTGAGTAAAGTCGTGCTGAAAAGTGGACTCACCACATTTTAAGCACACACTGCCTAACTGTCAGCAGATTCCCATTCTCGGCCTTGCAGGAGAGCAGCCCCTTATTCGGCTCAGTATTTGATCTTCTTACCCTCTGGAAAAAATTTCGGGATTCATTATTCATTCTGCACATTTCGGTTTCTACACTCTCAGTCTGCTCCAACTTCCAGTTTTTCAGCTTAAATGGTTGGGGTTTCTCTCTGCTCAGCCTCTAGTACCGTTCATTCGCTCATGCACGCGTTGTAACTGACTGTTTCGTTGCCATACGTGCAGCGTCTTTTTCATCAGTTGCAAAGCGACATTCTTCGTCGTCGTCTATCCTTCTGCAGATTTTGATAGCCATGTTCAGCCCTTGCAGCGGATTCTAAGTAATTGGAGATGTTATTCCAGTGCTCTTCTGGGTCCTCGAAATTGTCAATATTCTACGCTAGGAGGAGAGTGGGCTTTTATCGATAGGCCTTTGGTATATCTGGTATTTGCAAGATGTTGATATCCAGCTTTTTCTGTGTTCGGCTCCGTACGTTTTTCGCCCTGCTCAGTGTTGTGCCAACTGCCTCAGGCACAAGGTAATGATCCGAGTCGGTATTGGCACCTCGAATCACACGTATATCCCATCCAATTTTGAAGTGGTAGATGAATTTATCTACGTTGGATACCTTAGAGAATCTACCTTGAAGAGCGTCTGTCATGTATTACCAACTAATCAAACGGGTTCTTCCTTCTCTGATGAGGAGACATTGAGATAGGAGATACATTTTGGATCAGTTGCGGTTTTTCCATTTCCAGGTCTAAACACAATTTTCCTTAGCCTTTCGCCACATACAATACTGGGGGCTAGAAGCCATTGATAACACAGATGACGTATTTCTTCAAACGGTTCGATCTTTTGCCCTTTCCCTTCAATTGGTAACACCAAAATTTGGAGGGATTTGTCCACCTTATCCTTCCAGCGTAGTATCTATTCGAGTACGTCTTCAAATACATTCCACGTTGATTCGTCCTTAAACACTCTATCCACATGGCAAATCAATACAGTTTGATTTGTATTACTACGTACACATTCGGATATAATACATGCAGCTCGAGGTCCGTACAGTGTCGATATAGTTCCATATATTTTCCCGAGGATGTTCATGTTGATAGAATTGTTTTTGTTTTGGTTAAGACTGAGGTAAATAAATTCGTCCACTACATTGAATTTGAAATTGTCATCTACGTATAACAACGTTTTGAGTTGACCAGGTTACCATAATTTTATCTATGAATTACTTACGAGAAGGCAAGTAACCTCGTCCCTGGTACAAACGACTTTAACTCGAAATTTGAATAGAAGTACTCCCGAACGGAAGTCTTAACTGCACTCCTCTACAATTTAGCACTGAACAGTGTTGTGCTAGAGTTGGGGAACCACGGTGCATAGTCGTAGTATATGCTGATGACCTGGCAATTGGAGAACTTAATCAGGAGACTCTCTAATTTGGCCACTTAGAATGGTTGCGTGTAAATCACGGGTGCTATTTGCATAATTCCTACCAAGGGTTGGGGGATTGTCAAACACCTGTTACCACTACACAAATGGCTCCAAGGTCGACAATACGCCTAGGACATTGTTCGCAATGGATCACCAGCCCATATGGCCGTGGGTCAATTTTGAGGGATCTTCGGCTATCCACAATAAAATTCGACTACAAGACATCCACTTCAACCTTTGAAATAAACTTCTCCACTCATACCTCGAACTCACAGTACTGTAAGGGACGCACACCAAGTTATTGAAGGTATGGCTCTAAACTAGATGGCAAGGTAGGGTTTAGAGTCTCTTTTAAAGAGCTGGGTCTATACCTTGCACATACGCTACTAGACCATTGTAGTGTTTTTCAGGCAGAAGTCATGGCAATCAGAGAAGTTGCCGTTTGGCTGGGACGAAAGGTCACCACCGCTAGGGTTATAAACATCTACTCTGATAATCATTCTGCTATACAATTTCTGCAATCTGCATTCCAGACTTCAAGAACTGCCCACAACTGTCCCGCGTATCTCTAAATGAGATGACCAAGCACTTCGATATTCCCCTAATATGGGTACCAAGGCCCAGGAACATTAAGAAAAACTGACTTCATCTGCAATTTGCACGCACATTCAGGAATATTTATGACTGCAAAAATACAGATCCACACTTTCAAGGTTATCTCTCTCATTGTCCCTCTATTATTCTCTTGGTCTCGAGAGAGCATAGTCAGTGCAACAAACACAGCTGTATTTGTATCACAAACATAAATATATGGCAATGTCTTTCGTGACATACGTAACATTCGCAGAGTTTTTACAACATTCAAATTATTCTATCGCGTGAACTGTTGAACATAGAGCTATAATTTTTTTTTGGAAAAATTATTTAGCTTAAGCTTAATTAAAATCAGTGATTTAATTGAAAAAAAATTACTGAATTTTGGCTGTAAAAATGGTGTAATTTGTCGTGACTGACGTAACGCATTTGTTCACCAATAATTCAGGTCACTTTTCCAAATGGCATTTCTCTAAAAGTTTCAATGTGAAGTTTATTTTTTTTGTCCGGATATCTTCTTCTATGTCTATAGTTTAGAATACAATCAGTATAAATGCGTCAAAAAATTATGCTCAAAAGATGTTGAGGTTTGAGCGAAATAAGTTCCGTGACTGACGTAACGTGACTGACGTAACATTTTTGGTATTGAACAATTCTAATACGTTAAGATACATTCTGAAGCCGGTGTACATGTAATTGTATATCATTGTGTTTGATTTTTTGTTAGTTGGTATGAGTTCCGTATTTTAGGGTATGTTTGGGCGGATGATCACCATCATCACCATCCATCATCTTCGTACGCTATTGTACGAAAATGAGGAATTATAAAAAGACATTGCCATATGTGGGTCGTAAATACGTCTATTATAACATATTAATCATTGTTTCTCAAACACGTAATATTGAATAACAAACACAATATGTTTGGACACAAGTATATTATATTTGCGATATGCTACAAACACACTTTATATTTGTATCCAAGCAACAAAAAAGACAGAGTTTTCAGCGTGTAGAAAGCTGGACATCGGAAAGCTGGCGCACCCGGAATACTGGCGCATCGGAATACTGGCGCACCCCCGCATCATGATCCTGAAGCGCAGTGGAAGTACATTTGCCGCTTTGTGAAAGCTGCGGCAGAGACCGTGCTGCCACGTGCTACGATGAAGAGTCGCGCACCGCAAATGATGAAAAGAACACTGCAGGTATGGAAATACTTCAGTCAGTTGCAACACGTGCAGCGTCAGAACGATATAAGGAGCAGAGGAGAAAGTAACCCCGATTGTTCAAGAGGAAAAACATTCGTGGGAAAAGCGTGAGAGTGAGCAAACTGAATCTTAGGGAAGGAAGAATGGGGCCCTTGGACCATGGATGAGAGCCCCCTTTCGTAGAGATAAGGACGGGAATGTTATCGCAGATGGGTAGACTATGTTCGGGATATGGAGAGATCACTTCTCTGGTTTACTTGTCCCAGAATACTTCACTATAGATGAGGGTGTTGAGTACATACAGGACGACTGCGTCGCCTGCCCCCTCCTTGCTAATGCGAAGTAAAAACTGAAATTTCCTTGCTTAAGAAAAACAAAGCCGCTGATGCTGATGGACTACCGGCTGAGCTGTTTAAAGCTGGCGACTATGAGTTGGAAAGGTGCATGCTTCAACTCATATGCAAAATCTAGCAAGATGAATGAATACCCGATGAGTGGAATCTTGGCATTCTATGTCCAGTGGTAAAAAAGGCGACAGGAGTATATGTGCGAACTATCGTGGAATAACCGTTTTGCCATCATATGCAAGGATTTCTCGAGTGTAATGTGCGAAAGACTAAAGGCGTTTGTTGCAGACCTGATCGGATGTTATCAGTGTGGCTTTTGTTCTGGAAAATCAACTATCGACAAGATATTCACATTACGGCAAATCATAAAGGAAATCCGGGAAAATCAAATCGACCCCTACCACATCTTTGCAGATTATAAGGCCTCTTTGCAGATTAAACGCGGAAACTGTACCAAGCTATGTCGGAGTTTGGTATTCCTGCTAAGCGGACGCGCCTGTGGACAGTGCCGCTGACGGAAACGAAATCCTTGGTAAAGATTGGTAAAGATCTCACGGAATTATTTAGTACGAGGCGAGGCCTCAGGCAGGCTGTTAATTGAGATCACGGCGAGGAAAGCTGCAATTAAACTATCAGCAGCAAAAGTCATATGCTGCACGCGTATGCTAATGATTCAGACATCATTGGCGAAATCTGCGAGAATTAATTGTAGTATGTTTGAGAATTGAGAAGCAATCAGAAAACGTGGGTTGGGCAGTAAACGAGGAGAGGCAAACTTAATGATTTCGGCAAGTAGAACATCCACCCGATTGGATGAAGGGTGAATAACCGTTATAATGTCGAAGTGTGGATGTATTAAAAATTTGAAAGCGCACTGCTCACTGGTTGGGAGAAGTTTTTCCCAATCCATTCATGGGATGTAATGGGAAACGGTTTTTTTTTGTTTTGACCTCGTAGCGCCACGTTTTAGGATCTGCCGTAAATAGAGGAAATGGCGCCAGCCTAGAAATCAAACGGAAAATGATGCTTGCGAACATGTATTATTTCGGGCTAAGCAAGCACTCAGAGAACTAATTGTTTGGAAAGAGGTCGTAGCAACCGTAAATTCGGCTGTAACCACCGAATTAAGGTTGCCACAACCGAATTGAGGTTGCCACAACCGGATTGAGGTTGAAGCAACCTCGTTTTATAATTGATTCGGATCTGACAACTGAATCTTCAATTATATTCGCTCAGTCAACAAAATTTTTTTAAAATGTCGGTTGAAACAACCGATTTTCAAATTAATTCGGATGCAACAACCGAAATTGGTACCTAATTCGGTTGGGGTAACCGAATCTGGCCTTAACCAACCTCAATTCGGTTGTAGTAACAGAATTGGACATCAATTCGATTGTAACTATCGAATTTGGTTCAATTCGGTCGCAATAACCGATTCTAACCTTAATTCGGTTGCAAAGACCGAATTTGGCGTCAATTCGGTTGCTGTAACCGGGTTTCCCATGAATTCTGTAGGTACAACCGAATTCAATTTCAATTCGGTTACCACAACATAATTCTATGTATTTAAAATCTGACGTTTAAAATTTTATAATCAAATACTATTTAAAAAGGTAAGTAAAACCGTCATATTTTGCGGATGTTATTTAAGCAGATATCAACAGCAGATATATGCGGTAGTCTGGATACAAAACGGCTTTGGACCGAGAGCAACCGATACAACACGTCAGAATTAGTGCGGTGTCCCATGATGGCCGGTACTTCAATAAAGGTTGGAAGAGGCATGTAAATCAAATTTATTATTCTGCTTACATAGATTCCCCCATATTGTCGTATATGGCTTTATATTTTCGCATTTTAATTCATTTATAAAAATATTTATTTCATTTATGACAGTATCTAAATTCGGTTGTAAGAACCTCTAATTTGGCTGTGACAACCTCTAAATGTGCTGTGACAATGAGGTTGTGACAACCCCTAATTCGGCTGTGACAACCTCTAATTCGGCTGTGACAACCTCTAATTCGGCTATGACAACCTCCAATGAGGTTGGGTCAACCTCTAATGAGGTTGTGTCAACCTCTAATGAGGTTGTGTCAACCTCTAATGAAGTTGTGTCAACCTCTAATTCGGTTGTGACAACCTCTTAATTCGGTTACGGCTACTTCGGCTGTCCGTCTTTTGAGTCTTCGAGACAAAAATTTTCCGAAAAATATATGGTCCTATAATAGAAAATGGCGAGTATTGACGACGGAGCTGTATAATCCGTTTCCCTACATCGACGTAGTTATGCGTATCAAAGTAGTGCGTTTACGCTGGTTGGGCAATGCACTCAGAGAACTAATTGTTTGAAAAGAGGTCGTACCAACCGTAAATTCGGCTGTTACAACCGAATTGAGGTTGCCACAACCGAATTGAGGTTGCCACGACCGGATTGAGGTTGTTACGACCGAATTTAGTCTCCACGACCGAAATTCGGTTGAAGCAACCTCGTTTCATAATTGATTCGGTTGTGACAAGAGAATCTTCAAATTATGTTCGCTCAGTCAACTAAGTTTTTTAAAATTTCGGTTGAAACAACCGAATTTCAAATTAATTCGTATGCAGCAACCGAAATTGGTACCTAATTCGGTTGGGGTAACCGAATCTGGTCTTAACCAACCTCAATTCGGTTGTAGTAACAGAATTTGACATCAATTCGGTTGTAACTATCGAATTTTGTTCAATTCGGTCGCAATATCCGAATCTAGCCTTGATTCGGTTGCAACGACCGAATTTGGCGTCAATTCGGTTGCTGTAACCGGATTTCTCATGAATTCTGTAGGTACAACCGAATTCATATTCAATTCGGTTACCAACCACTGGTGTCAACCACTGATGAGGTTGTGCCAACCTCTAATTCGGTTGTGACAACCTATTAATTCGGTTACGGCTAATTCGGCTGTCTCAACCGAATTTTTCTGTGAGTGTGCCAGTTGAATGGATCAGAATGAACCGTCGCGAAAGGTATCGAAAGATGTACGCGAAAGACGTCGAAAAATAGAATGACGAAGATTTCGCTGGAAAGACCATATGCAAGTCGGCCTCCGGAAGCTTGGTGTTACCAACTGGGAGAGAAAAGAGAAAGGTCGAGTGGCTGGAGAGTATGTGATTTCTTTTTGACAACTCTGGTTTATTTGAGGCCACCGAAGTAAGTAAGTAGGTAACGACATACAGAATAGGAAAGATCGATTCGATTGGATATCCTTGTCAATTGTTGCCATTCAACAGCACAGATTTTATTGTATTTCAATGACTTAACCCTAGTGAGATAATCTACGTCTCTGAGACGTAGGACAAATAAGCATTTATTTATTTCTTTGATTTTAAGGGGAATACTGTTCGTCGATTTTGCAGGTAAAAATTTGAGGGCTTTTCTTTAGATAGCATTTTTTTATAGAGCAAGATTTAATCTTATTAATTTGAAACGAATTTTATTTTATAACGTTTTGGAACCTTTACTAATTAGACCTCAAACTAGCACACGTCTTTAAGACGAATGGTTATCTTTTATGTATAAAAAATAAGGTTATCTTTCTAGGGTTAATTAAATGTTTTCTAACTAAATAGATTGACAAAAAATCATAAAAATAAAATTCCACATTATGAAGAACACCCTAATATGCATACATTTGCATGTATTATATACATGTGTCTGCAAGTATCACTCAACATTACCGCTTTACATAAAACAAAATCAACAAAATATATTCAGTTTATAACTGTTTTTACTTGTTTTTTGCATCAAAGTTGCAGATGTCGTTTTGAACACAGCATTTACTTTTGGTGGTGGGGTTTCGTGAGCCGTATATACAAATTAGGGTGACAATATTTTTATTTTATTTATTTTATTAAAATATTAAATTTTGTGCACTGTAACTTTCTCCGCGCTCTTGGTACCTGAGATATCCATTGACGACAAGACAATCAATCACAATTTCCACGACGACGTCGATTGCCCACCTCCTAACCAGGCTTAAGAACTACAAAGCCGTAGGGTCCGATGGATTACCTGCGGAGCTGTTAAAGGCTGCCGCGATGAGCTGATAGGATTCATGCATCAGATCATTATCAATATTTGGTTAGATGAGTGCATGCCCGGCGATTGCAGTCTCAGTGTACTATGCCCCATATTTAAAAAGGTGACCCGAGTCTCTGTGCCAAGTGCCGTGGAATAAACCTTTTATCCACAGCATATATGGTTCTATCAACTATAATGTGCGAAAAACTAAAACTGATTATCGCTGGCCTGATTGGACCACACTGAATGAAAAGCATGTTCATCACCCCAACAACTTTTGTCATCGAAAGTGAGCTAACGTACAGTTTCATTCCGGCTACGAAAATGTTTTCATCAACTGCAAATTGTTCGTCACTACGATGAAAGTATGGTTGTTGCTGTAATGAATTACATTCATTATTCCAACGAATTTGTTTCGTTGCTGCAATGAATTTTGTTTCGTTGCTTGAAGGAATAAGTGTCGTTCTTGCAATGAATTTACTTCATTGCTGCAATGAATTTTTTCGAAAGTGGGCTAACGAAAATGCGTTCATTATCTGCAAAGTATGGTTGTTGCTGTAATGAATTTGATTCATTATTCCAACGAATTTGTTTCATTACTACAATGAATTTTTTTCATTACAGCAATGAAGTTCCTTCAGATAAATCAAATATCAGGAGTTTAAATTTCATGCGCTTACTTTTTTTTATGTATAACCCGGTTTTCTACTGGATTGAAATTAAATAAAATTGTTGCAGGAACGAAAATTAATTGCTAACGAAATCATGTATTACATTTTTCCTTGCAGCGACTACCAAATTGTCGAATATACGAGACTTTTCATTGTAGGAACTTAAAAACATTAACGAAAATGTTTCATACATGTGACGAAGCGTTGTTCTTTCAGTGCATACTGACCAGATTTTGACACCACGCCAAATTTGTCTTGCCTTATGGCGCAGAATCCTGGGTATTATCGCAAGCATACGAAAAATTTCTAGGAGCCCTATAGTGTACAACGGCGAGTATCGGCGACGCATGAAACATGAGCTGTATGAGCCTTATCCGGACATTGACATAGTTAAGCGGATCAAAATAACGTGATTGCGTTGGCGAAGCCTTATCAGTAGAATGAATGAAGACGAACCAGCACGAAGGGTTATCGTAATCGAACTGGAAGGACGACGAAGAACAGGAAGACCAAGACTCCGCTGGAGGAATTAGGTTGACGAATCCCTGCGTACACTTGGTATTGCCAACTGGAGAGATAAGGTAAAAGATCGAACTGGTTGCCGAAAAATGTTTCTTCGTTTTGTAAGGTCCCTGACCCCGTGGGGTTGTTCGAGGCCGTATAAGTAAGTTTCTTTTGCATACACATATATATTCTGTAGTGTTTCTAGATTTGTATGAAAATTTTACACATTATTTAGTTTGATCTTGCTAGTAAATAATAAAGGATTATTAAGACTTCACAAACTATACGGGTTGCTACTCCGGAATTGAGAAATCTCCCAGTCGACCAATATGGGTGCTAACTCATAAACAATGCAAAAGATGAGTTAGTAACAGAATCCAAGTTTGGAAAAAAATCCGAAAACTGGTTCTTAAACTAGTTCATTCGAGCCGTTTCTCAATTGGCGGCTTAGAAGCTGTAGAAGACGGATCCAAAAACTGTAATTGAGAATTGAATCTTGCTTTCGATTACACTGTACAACGCAAAAAAAAAACAAGGTCCTGACTTCAGATTATGGTAGAAGATGTACAAAATAAGAACACGTGTATCGGTGTTTTTAAAGTTTAGATCGGAATTTTAGTTTACGGCGATCAAAGTTTCCCCCCTTTTGCACAATTTTATGATGAAGCGGCATAGGAAACCATGTGATCGTTAAATTTTTGGTAAAATAATACGAGAAATATTTTAACCCTCTACCTGCTCACTATGTGGGTTTGTTTTATCTCTTTTCTGGAAAGGGTAAAAAAGGATAAGGGAAAAGGGTAAAACAGGGGTATAACAGGTTAAAATGTGGTAGCAAAATATTTGTAAAAAATTCTACTAGAGCATAAAAATTCAACCTGAATGCTAGAAAGAAGTCAAAACTAAAAATACGCTTAAGGGTTAATTTCATACTTAGCCAGAATTGGTGTTAAAATGCCCCACAGAACTGACACTTAGGGATTTGATCTGTATGGGAAATATTTTCTACGTAAAATTTCACTAGAAGTCACCGAACAAAAGTAACATTTAGGTATAATAACTATAAATTAAAGATGAGTACATATTTGGATATTTAAACAAGACTTGAAACCGCGTTTATTTATTGAAACTAGTTCTCAATTCTGATATATTGGCTTGATTTCTGAAACCGTCCATTCTAAAACGAGTCGTTAATCTTGAGCTGTCGTTTGCATTATTCATCTTTGGGCATAAATAGTAGGTCATCATTGAAAGATTTCCTAGAGGTAGCCTATTTTACTTTACCATTCCATCATGTAACCGTTTGGCTAATGTAGAGTGCTGTACCTTATTGGAAGCATACACAATGAAAGAAAAGGATTCATCAAATTTATGAATTCCTTCATCAATTCGATGAAACATTTCCTAATTTTCCAACCTACGACGCATTTTATTGAATTGATGAATACCAATTCACAAATCTTTCATCCATATTTCTCCAATAGTTATGTTACATCAAGTTGATGTAAATTTTTCATGACTTTCATGTACATTTTTCATCAGTTTGGACGGAAGTTTGTCATCAAGTTGAAGTAAAATAAAAGGTTGTCATTAATTTGATGTAAATTGGTCATCATTTTGGTATAAATTGTTTGTTAACACTGTGCGACACCAAAAAAAATTATGAGGTTCTGTCAACGGATTCTGGTAGAAAGGTCTAAAACACTCCAAACTACAAATCTTAGCCCACGGCCCCCGTCGTTTTGGAGTATTTTTTTGCGAGTTTTCAAAATAAAAGTAAAAATTATGGTCATAAGTGACATTTAGAGGGTTAATTTGTTCCACAAAAATGTTTATATGAATCTTTTCTATATAACTTCTGAACTTACTTTGTACCTCAGAAGTAAGGAACACAAAATTTTGCATGCCGATATGTTGCAGGAACGTTCCGAGGGGCAGAAACTTAGACCCGCCCTAAAAAAAATTCTGATCAGATCTGGAAAAATGCCGATACACGTATATTTTTTTAGACCTATCTACCAGAATCCGTTGACAGAACTCCATAATTTTGAAAAAATCAAATTTTGCCTCTTAGTGTAATCAGTAGCCAAACTCTGGCCTATTTTTCATGGTAAAAACCACACAAGAACAGGGTATTTGTATGTTCACATAACAAGTGCTTCCAGCGTGGATAATGTTTTCTCTGTGTTGCAGTATTTACTATTATGTATTTATTTTCAATTTTCTAACATTTCTTTGTTTTCTCTTAATTTTTTCAATAATACGCCGATATTTTGAATCGATCCCACTAATTATTTCCAAATTCCTGTAACGAACGAAGATCATCAATTCAATGAAGCGGAAAAAGTTGCACAAACGCACAATCTTCAAGTTGAAGAACTTTTTCATTGAATTGATGAAATTTGTCATTAATTCAAAGAAGAACAATTGATGAACATATATCATCCATTTAATGTAAAGATTTTCTTTCAATGCGGATTTCAACTAGAATTTAGTTGGTGCGAATTTAATATGTTTGTCATCTGAAAAAAAGAACCAAAACTTAATTTTTCCCAAAATAAGTAATTTTCCCAACCCCTAGATTTCTTGGATTTTAATCCAGTAATTATTACACGCTGAGAAAACCGGGGTCTGTAACATATTCTCCCACACATATTCTGCAGGAACCACGCTTATATTTGAAACGCACTTCATACATTCATATGTTTGGAAGTCCGAAACACACATGTATTTAAATACAAACAGTAGTATGTTTACTGGCAAACATGTATGATTTTACATCCATATATCCATATACTTACATGGATGCATTCGCGTGTTTCCCCCAAACCTGCATATACTTACGTACAAACATATGCGTATTTCCTCCCAAAAATAATAAACGAATTATTCTTTGAATTCAATATATTTGTATTATTTATTATAATTCATTTTATCAAGATAAGATCACATTTATAAATATTTAATACAAAAAATTAAAAGATTTTAAACGGCCCTTTTTACAGTTACTTGCATTGAATGTATTATTTGAATCTGCTATTTGAATCTGCTGCTCTTTTTCTTTGCTGTCTTCCACGTTTTTGTTTTCGAAGCCTTCAACTATGCGATGGTTATCACTATGCGCTGCTACACAAACAATGTACTTATATACAAATCTAATTCATGCAAGTCAAGCGTGTATTAATTACTTGTTTTTTTTTATTATATTTCACAAATGGTCCGCCGTTCCGATTTTCGTAGTAAAGACTCGGACAAACAAAGGGCTTCACGTTGTTGCCCTTTCCAATTTCTTTCCTCAAAATCGTTTCAAGTTTGGTAGCCGACATACATACATATATACGAATCACATACACAAAAATCAAAGCAACATCACAAACAATTTAACCATCCGAGCCTTTGCATAATGTTTTTTCACTGATCAATCGCTTTTGATATCCTCTGTCCGATGAACTACTGACGACTGAATACATAAAACTTCATCTGCAATTTACACGCTCATTCAAGAATATTTATGAATCACTGACTAAGAGAATAATGCAAAAATACCGATTCACACTTACAATATAGACTCTCTCGTTATCCCTCGTTTATTCTCTTGCTCTCGAGAGAGCATAAACAGTGCAACAGACACAGCTGTATTTGTATCACAAACACATATATATTTGGGTCGCAAACACATTCACATTCTAACATATTAATCACTGTGTCTCAAACGTTGCGCTACATTTTCGCATTGTTTGATTTGGTTCAATTTATCAGAACTATTCCTTTAGATCTGACTTTTCAATATTTCGACCACAGTCCTCTTAATTTTTACATTTTGTTTTCAGGATATGTAAGGATCACATAGGATGCTTTGCGCCACGTTTTCGTATTGTTCGAGTCAGCTCAAATTTTTTGCATTATTACATTTTCCAAGTTATTTCTTAGAAAGCTATAATTTTTTTAAGCTAATATAATAAATATTCTGACCTGCATTTCTCCTAATTTGTACATTTAATTTATATTTGTACATTTAATTTGTTCAAAAAACTGTCACCCTAAGGTCCAAATACAACTTATGCTATTGTTATTTTAATTTTCTGTCATTGTATTACGAAAAAGCTAAAGTTGAGGAAGAAAAACAAAAGGAGAAATGAGTTTGTTTTGTAATTAAACGTGATCGCCTTATTTTTGCATTTGGGTGGTATGAAACGTTTTGTTTACCTATGGACATAAATAACGGGTTTTTCAACACGAGCGCTACAAATAAAACAAAACCGGTTTTAGATACCAATGAAATTCTTTATTCCTGTGAAAGTACGTTCGATGCCATTATGTATGGAACTCGATTTCTTTTGCATGGCCACCACGGGCACGCTTGCAGAAGTCCAGAAGCTGAACCCAATTTCCGACGGTTTTCAAGTATAAATCGGCCGATACTGCTGCAATTTCACGTTCGATATTCCTACGAAGTTCATCAATCGTCGCTGGCTTGTTGGCATAGACCATAGACTTGACGTAGCCCCACAGGAAATAATCTAACGGCGTCAAATCGCACGACCGAGGGGGCGAATCGACGGGGCCATTTCGTGAGATAACACGTTCAAAAAACTTGGTTTCCAATAAATTGATTGTGGCATTCGCTTTGTGGCTTGTGGCGCCGTCCTGTTGGAACCACATGTCCTCCAAGTCCATATTATCCAACTGGGGCCAAAAATATTCGGTTATCATTGAACGGTAGCGATTCGCATTCACAGTCTTGATCATCACGGATGAAGTACGGCCCAATGACGATGCAATGGGATGCAATGATGACTCATGGATTACGTGTGGATTGCTGGCTGATCAATAATGCATATTTTGCTTACTGACGAAGCCATTCAGCCAGAAATGAGCCTCATCGCTGATTGTTGAGGCCTATTAGAGTTGGCCTCTTAAAGTTGAGGGCCACTGACTCCAAATTTGGCTCGTATATCTCTCCATGATGAAATGGCAAACCTTACTGAAGAGAAATGTCAAAAGAGCGGGAAAAAATATGGCGCCGTTTGCTGTTCCTATCGATTTACTTTTGTAGCGTCTCTGTTGAAAAACCCTTTACAAGTGCAATCTTTCGTAGTAACTGCTACAGCTTCATTTCTTTAAATGTTAAAGTTAAAGACATTCAAAGAGATTGATAAGTGAGACCGTTATATGGTCGCTCCGAAGTTATCTTCACGTATCTCCAAACATTTTTTTTGTTGGGAAATTGACTCTAAAAGTTTCAACAATTTGTATAAAAAAATTGGTGTGAAAAATGTAGTCCAATATTTTTGTCAGTAGTAGTGCATGAAATTCTACATCAATTGGTGTAAAAGCATCCAGTCATTGATGCAATTTTCCGAGTTATGGCCATTGTTATCTCCAAAAAAATTTCACATTTTAATTGTAGACGCCACTTTTTGGAAATATTTTTTTTTGTTTATGGCGCATACGTGAACATAAGCTTAAAAACCGAATTAATTTTTTTGGTCCGAAATTATCTTTGGGTGGTTGAAAAAGGCTGCAAGACAGCACGCTGTCTAGCACACTTAGGCTAAATAAGCCCATTGTGATACCTGCAGTTTCCTCCAAAGCAACTATTGACTAGTCGTCCAGCCAATTTGCCCTTTCAATAAATTTGTCTATAAGACCTACAAGAATGTCCTGTAGGGCTAAGGTGCTAACAAGATGTGTTCTGAATATCCTACTTCTCAGTCCTGCCAGAGCAGGGCAATCCAAGAGAAGGTGTTTCGTCGTTTCCTCGCCCTCTTCCATGCAGCATCTACAGAGAGTGGTTAGAAGGGTAGATTTTTAAGAAAAGGCAATTTTTTTTTTTATTTTTTTTTTTATCAAACCAACACTCAGGGGATGCCCCCTATAAATGCAGTGCATTGTGTTGGCGAAGGAAAATTGAGGTAGTAGAGGGTGGAAAGAGGGAGTAGTGTCTGTTGATATTTGCCTTGAATGTTTGTATGTCACAATTGGTGGGAAATACACTAGCCAGAAGTTTATTCCACATATGGACTGTACGTCTGAAGAACGAATTTTCTCTATAGTGTGTAGTGCGATCAATCGGCCACTCGATAAAAAACGGATGAGAGTTCCTGGAAAGCCGCGTACTTCGGCTAAATATCCTCACGTCCGGCATAAGTTGACGGATGTCCGAGGAACACATACCGTGGAAATATCGATAGAACAGTGTCACGCAGCAACCCACATTTCGACGAAGCTCAAGGGAGGCAATAGAGTTGGATACCCTACTGTCCCCTATTAACATCGTCGCTCTCCTCTGGACACGGTCGAGAAGCTCCAAAGAAGTCCTAGGAGCACCTGCCCATATATGGGAGTTATACTCCATCTTTGGCCTGATGTAGGTGGTGTAGATATTGAGAAGATCAGATGGAGTGAAGTATTTCTTGCACCGCTTTAAAAAACCTAGACACTTGAATGCATCTTTCGACACTTCAAATACATGTTTTGCCCAACGGACATCACATTGTATTTTCATGCCCAGAACATCAAGAGCGTCTGATTCATCAATATCCACACCGTCCATAGACAATGACGACACACCTGGGTCAGCAATACGTTTATGCGACAACAAACAACACTGGGTCTTACTCGCATTAAAATCTACTCTATTCCTTCGACCCCATTCAACAATGGACACCAGACCGCGGTCGAGTGTTTCATTCATCGTCCGGCGTTTGACTTCAATCTCTTGAAGACTTGGCCTACGATCGAATGAATAAGAATGGCAGAGGTTACTGCCATCGGCAAAAGAGTAGATTGGATTCACAGTCTGACCCAGGAGATCGTCAATGAAAATAAGAAAAAGAGAAGGAGAAAGAACAGGGCCCTGTGGTACACCTGCAGTCAATTTATGCTCGTCGGATGAAACCCCATCTACAACAACTCGTATAGTGCGATCTCTGAGAAAACTCGATATAAATCGAGTGAAGTTATCACCGACATCAAAAGCAGCGAGCTTTGACAAGAGTGCATCGTGCCATACTCTGTCAAAGGCCTTGGAAATATTAAGAGCCACTACCTTACTCTAACCAAGCCGGTGGATGGATCGACTCCACTGTTCCGAAAGGAACGCCATCAGGTCTCCAGTAGATCTCATTCTACGGAAGCCATACTGCCGATCATTAAGAAGGTCATTGGACTCAAGATACTTCACTAGATGGTGGTTAACCATGCTCTCCATAACCTTCGAGAGCGCAGAACAAATTGCAATTGGGCGGTAATTTGCAGGGTTACTTGCATCACCTTTTTGAGGGATTGGCTGGACGTTAGCAATCTTCCAACGCGCCGGGAAGACTCCGGCACGGTATGCAAGGTTGAAAAGATTGCGCAGTGGACACGCCAGTGTCGAAGAGGACCTACTCAAGACCAGTGCAGATATGCCATCCGGGCCCGGGGATTTACCTACGACGAGATTCGCAAGAACCTTTTTAACTCCTCGCGTACGAAAAAATATCTTGGGCATAGAACAAGATACGTAATTGATCACGGGGAGTGGTTGATTGCTATCCGGCAAGGAAGAGTTCCTTGCAAACATTTCAGCCAAGAGGTTAGCTTTATCAACCGGTTCAGTGAATATTATGTCATCTTTAAGAAGAGTTGGGATAGAGGAAGAACTATCCTTTATTCTTCTTGCAAATGACCAAAAGTTCTTACTTCCACTAGGCAAAGAAAGGACTTTAGCAAGAATACGCTGTCCGCGAAGAAACTTTTCGCGTCGAAGTACTTTGGCACACTTGGATCTTGCCTGTTTGCGTAGCAGTTCAGTATCAACGTTTTTATTAGAACGCCAGTCTCTGAACGCGTCCTCTTTGGATCTGACAGCATTCTTGCATGTCTGGTTACACCAACTTTTTTCCGATGGTTTAACCGAAATAATTTTCGTCGGAATGATTGAATTCATACCAATCAAAATTATCTTCTCGATCATTTCAGCAGCAGTATCTATGTCATTGTCCAGAAAACAAAGCTTCCAGTTAAAATGCTGATAAAAGTTGTTGAGCTCAGCCCAACGTGCCTCTTCGTAGATAAAAATTGTTTGCTTCGGGACTGTGTTTGAAGCGAGACGAAGAGCTGAATACGAAAAGGACGCTGAAATGATACAGTGATCCGAATTACCCAGAGGTGCAAGCGTGTTAACTTCGTACTTTTCAGGGTGCGAAGTTAAGAAGAGGTCAAGTAAATTTTGGTTGTGCCCTTGAACACACGGAATGTGCGTCGGTTCATTCACCAATTGCGTTAAGTTATTATGAGCGGCGAAGAGCTCAGCGTATTGGCCCTCCGTAGTTGTATGGCTCGAATCCGTTAACCAGGAGGAATTATGGACATTGAAATCACCAGCAACAACGATTTCACTGTCTGGATAATTCCCCAATATCTCAGAAATGGAATCGGAAAGGGTGTCAAAGCCATTAAAGGATGCCTCCCTTCCCGCATTAGGACTTCTATAAAGAAATCCGAAATGTAGGACATGTGTTCAAATCTTGAATTTTACCCAAATAGAGTTAAATTCTGGATCTTGTGAGTCGAAATGTCGCTGACTCTGAAACACTATGCCATTTTTTACATAAGCCACAAGGCCTCTGTGGGAAATAAAAAGGGATAGAGTGTGGTACCCAGGAACGTGAAAATCCCGTGGATCAGAATCCTCGCGCACCTGGGTTTTACATAGAGCAAGAACATCAGGCCGATGAATATTAATATGAGAGTACACACCGAAAAAATTCGTTCTCAACCCTCGTATGTTACCATAATGTATAACAAAATTACACACCATTGCGACATACAAACACACAGAACAAATTCACAGCAGTAAACACAAACAGTGAGTCCCCCGCCTTCCCGCTGTTGTTGTAAGATAGTGTACTTTTTTAAGAAAAGGTATTTTTTCAAAAAAAAATTGTTTTTTTATGAAAAGGTACTGTTTGTAAGAAAATGTACTTTTTTAAGTAAAGATACTTCTTTAAGATAAATTTTTTTTGATGTGCTAACATCTATACGCGCGCCTCTAGGGCAGTATACTATCAAACTAATACATACGCAAGTGTTAGGTTTGTAAGAGTAAATCATCGTTTGTTTGTTCGTTGCTTGGCAGTCGGTATTCAAAGTGATTATTGGGCGATTTTCATATAATTTTCCCACGCGATTTTCTCCGGAAATTCATAGCCGATTTTATTAATTTTTGGATTAAAAAGCTAGTGCGGGTTTCGACGAAGAGTTTAGGCCAAAAATTAAGGCGATCCGATATCGGCGAGCCGCGATTGAAGTGTTTTAATTTGGAGTATTAATTTGGAGTAATATTAAAAAAGTATTTTATGTTGATCTTCGGTTTTGTCTTATCATCGTTTGTTTGTTCGTTGCTTGGCAGTCGGTATTGAAAGTGATTATTGGGCGATTTTCATATAATTTTCCCACGCGATTTTCTCCGGAAATTCATAGCCGATTTTATTAATTTTTGGATTAGAAAGCTAGTGCGGGTTTCGACGAAGAGTTTAGGCCAAAAATTAAGGCGATCCGATATCGGCGAGCCGAGATTGAAGTGTTTTAATTTGGAGTATTAATTTGGAGTAATATTAAAAAAGTATTTTATGTTGATCTTCGGTTATATCGTACGAATATAACAATGTATGTATGTATGTACAAGTGTCTGTTGCTTTGCATTCTTTGACTTTTGTGGGAATAAACCAAAAAGTATTGAGCAAGAAAATAATGACACATGTGCTTGCACTGGGTCTTTAAATAATTTTAAGTATTAATATTATTTAACTGTAACGTCATCATATGATTGAACGCTGTTTTATATTTTCCAATGTAACATTTACGAATGTGTTCATAGAAATCGAACAGGTACCGTGTAGCAACAAGGTGTTAACACATCGCCCGTGAGTTCGAACACTCATTGGATTTTTTTTTTGATATGTTAACATCTATAGCGGCGTATAGGGCCTAAATCTATCAAACTAAAATTTTATGCTGCTGCTAAAACCAGATTTTCTGCGACTGCGAAAGAGAATAATGACGTGTTAAACAAAAATGAGCGAGCAAGAGAGCAATGAAAGAGTGGTGAGGCAAACGAAATTGTGTCTATAGCGTATGTATTAACATAATAAAGTATGTATGTACATGTGTCTGTTGCTGTTGTTGAACGGAGATATAAAGCATAGCCACGCAAAATTTAATTTGCAAGCCCATGGGCTTGCGCAGTCGACGTTATGGTGACACACTAATACGTCAGCTACTTCGTACAAAGGATGTGTGATGTTGTGTGTTTGGCTGTTTCGTTGCTGTTGATATGGCAAACATGCGGTTATGTGACACACGTATACGTCAGCTACTTCGGACATAGTATGTGTGATGTTGTGTATTTGGTTGTTTCGTTGTTGTTGCTATGGCCAAACAAAGCGAGTCATTTCATGTTCAGCATTGCCCGGTATATACAAAAAAACTATTATTTTTTATTTTCCAATGTAACATTTACTAATGTGTTCATAGAAATCGAACAGGTACCGTGTAGCAAAAAGGTGTTAACACATCATCCGTGAGTTCGAACACTCATTGATTTTTTTTAAGAAAAGGTACTCTGTTTAAAAATATGAATAGGTATCGTTTTTGAGAAAATTTCCTCTTTTTAAGAAACGCACTTATTTAAGAAAATGTTATTTTTTTAAACTTCTTTCACTTTGGCTTTTCTAAATTAACTTTTTATACGGTTCAAAACTACAATGTGTAGTAAACAGGCTCCACCTAGAAAATTTTCCAGTAAACAAGAAATTTCTCGCCATATGTTAGTCTAGACACAAACCAAACCAAAAGTGCGAGTGTGAGAGTAAGTGTACTGCGAAATGTAATTCCATGCTCAGGGTTGTATTTCATGGATTTGTAAGTCTTGTACTTTGGCTTTTCTAAATTTACTTTTTATTGGGTTTAAAACTAAAATATGTAATAGACATGCTCCACCTAGAAAAGTTCCCATTAAACCAAACGAAAGCAAAAGTACACAATATAGTTGATAATAATGGGTTGTAATAAAGTATTTGAAAAAAGTTGTTTACAATTTTTCATTTAGCCCCCATCCCGCAAAGTGCGATCAGGAACTTCGTTCCAAAAATTCAGACGAAAACTTTCAAAACTCCGATACACGTATATTTTTTTACCCCCTCTACCAGTATCCATTGTCAGATCCTTGTTATTTTAGGGTAGTATTCTCAAAGTCCCGAAAGTGAACGTAAACGCAAAAGCTAACGCGAACGCCAAAGTCAAAAAATTGTAGTCTATACACCACTTCGCGCTTGCGTTCGCTTACGAAAGCTTTCACTGACAGTTGGGGTTTATAGATTTGCCAAACTAATATAAACAATTATAGATTAGAAAAAGTAATCTTGAGTGAAATGCGCAGAATGAAAAAGTTTACAAAATTTAGCTCTTTTTCAAAAGATCAACAGATTTTTAGATTGCTATTATTTATAATACTGCAAATACCAACAACACTCAGATGAAATGTGTAAAAAACCTATGTTAAACTGGGTTGCAATGTCAAATAAATTTTCCTATCTATATTAAATTAATTGTCTTTTCAAAAAGACGTGCCATTTGGCGGTATGCATTGTTTGTAATGTATTGGTTCCATTGTTTATTATTGTCAACATCAACTGAGGTCTATAATTTTTGAAATATAATTATAATAGTTTTGCAACGCATTATTTATTTTAACTTTCCCTTTCTAATTGTATTATTGTAAATAAAAATTTCACTGAGTAAGCAGTATAATTTTGAATAATTTAAAAAAAAAAATTGAAGCTCTATCCGTCAATTGCATTTCAGCCAAAATTGGCAACTACTTATAAGCAATGAAATGCAAAATACTTCCATCTGCCCATCCTCGATCGACATTTTTCTTTAAATTTGTAATTTATTCAACTAACGCGAAGAACGGTGGCGTGGTCAATTTGACAGCTGAGGTGATCAAAAACGTTGCGCTGCGTTTTATAAACTACCCATTAAATAACGTTACTCAACGCAGTAAGTCACCGAACAGCTGTACTGTTTTATAAACTATGATAGCTGAAGCTGACTGATTCACTACCTATGGAATACCACCCTTAATATACTTGCGTCCAAACACATTGTGTTTGCTATTCATTATTACATGTTAGGGATACAATGATTAATACGTTATAACATATGTATTTGTGATCCAAATACATTTATGTTCGTGTTACAAATTCAGCTGTGTTTATTGCGCTTTTTATGCTCTCTCGTGAGCAAGAGAATACAAGAGGGGCAACGAGGGATTATTCACAGTCTCTTTTGTAAGTGCGTATCTTGTATTTTCGAAGTTGAAACTGTCTGCAAACAAAAACGTGAGAGTCAAAAAGAAGAAACAAAAGAGCAGCGGCTTCCCATTTCATGGAAAAATCAAATAATGCATTCAATGCAAGTAAACATAAAAAGGTTTAAATCTTTTACTTATTTTTGTTAATTGGTTATAAATGTTGATTTATATAAATAAAATTAATAATAATAACTATAAAAATACACTGAAATAAAAAATAATTCGTTTTGTAATTATTATTATGTTTGGGAGGAAATACGCACATGTTTCCAGGTAAATATACGGAGGCTTGGGAGACACTACGTGAATTCCTCCACATGGAAGTTTGGGATGAAGCACGCATATGTTTCCACGTAAAAGCATACATGTAATAAATATGTTAATGTTTGCCGTCGGTGTTGCAATGGTAGAGTGCGCGGCTCTTGTGCATGAGAACGTGGGTTCGATCCCTGCTCTGACCACCTTAAATTTTTTTCGACGGCGGTCACCTCGCTTAGTGATGGCGACTCTATCGAGTATTTAGCCATGAAAATGCTTCTCAAAATACTGTACGGAACCGGTGCCAATCAGTGAATGTAAAACTGGAATGCGCTCAGCTCACTGGTTTGTGAGAAGCTCTCCCTAATCCCTTCATGGGATGTAACGGGAAATCATTTATTTATTTACTCGTATAATCTTTGAATTTAAATACAAGTGATTTTTGGACTTACAAACATACGAATGTTTGGAGTGTTTTCTAAACATATACATGATTCCTGCATAATGTGTTTGGGAGAATATTTTACATATGTTGTTTTGTTTCCAGCGTGTACATTGAGAAATGACGTATAGAGAAATGATTTGACTCGGTAAATTTACGAAGTTTCGTGTGTTGCATGTGGACGTTGCATGTTGGAAGGGTTTGCTTTAATAATACTAGATAGAGACAATGGCTCAAACCAACCAACAAGAAAACATCAACGGAATTTCGCTTTGTGCATTAAAATTTGTGTGTAAATGCACCACAAATATATATAAGTACTAACAATAAAATATAACCAAAAAGTTCAAAGTACGTTGAAATTTCACAGTTTTTCATCAAAACGACAGGAACATTTTAAGTCAAAAATTTTTCTAATTTCACCCGGTGTAAGTCAATTTATTCTCTGTAGCACCGACCGTCGGTGGTGCAATGGTAGCCTGCGCAACTGTTGTGCATGAGACCATGGGTTCGATCTCTGCTCTGACCACCTTAAAAATTTATTTCGACGGCGGTCATCTCGCTTAGGGACGGCGACACTATCGAGTATTTAGCCATGATAAAGCTTCTCAAAATACCGTTCGGAACCGGTGTCAAACTGTAGGTCCCCATCAGTGAGTGAAAACTAGAATGCGCACAGCTCACTGGTTTGTGAGAAGCACTCCCTAATCCCTTCATGGGATGTAATTTATTTATTTTAGCACCGACCGTACCACGAAGAGTGTGGAACGAAACGTTAGATGAGTCATATGGCAGCTCTAAATGAATTTACACTATGGAAATATGTAGAATTTTGTTCTGTTAACCGAATTAAATATTAATGCAGAATTCACGAGAAATTCGGTTGTTACAACCGAATTAATACCAAATTCGATGGTTGCAACCAAATTCGGTTGTTGCAACCGATTGAATGCAATATTCAGTCCTACCAACCAAATTTGTCCCAAATTCGATTGTTGCAACCGAATTGATTTCAAATTAGGTTGTTGCAAGCGTGTTGTTTCCAAATTTGGCTATTGCAACCGAATTGATTTCAAATTAGGTTAATGCTATGGAATTGATTCCAACAACGGGTGCTGCATCTGAATTTATAGGAAATTTACTTGATAGAGTGAAAATAATTTTAACGCCAGTTCTTACAACCGAATCACTGATGAAAAGTGAGTTTTCAACTAAGTTTCATTTGTGGGGATTAAATTCAGTTATGACAATCTCAATTCGATTGTGGCAGACGCAACTTTGTTGCGACATCCGAATTTATGTGGAAAATTACTTGATAGAGTGAATATAATTTTATTGTCAGTTCTTGCAACCGAATCACTGATGGAAGGAGAGGTTTCAACTAAGTTTCATTTGTGGGGATTAAATTCAGTCGTGACAACTTCACTTCGGTTGTGCCAGTCGCAACGAATTTTCGATTGCAACAACCTCTTTTCAAACAATTTGAAGACTGACGAAGTATAGCCCCCCAAGTATGAAAACAAGTGACGAATGTCTCCCATTGGGTCCTTATATATATTCTAGATACCCTTGTCTACTGTGGGATAAGGTTTTTGGATGTTAGGTCAAGTTACTCCAACACAGCCTTTGTTAAATGCCAGCATAACCAGTTTGTAGGGATGGCGCCAAACATCTTCTATATTTCGAACACGTGTAACAAATATTTAGATCGCGTTTGTTTTGTAAAAAAAACATTAGTTGAAGTTTTTATTGGCGAAATATTTAAATTTTATCTTAATCATTCTCTCTCCGAGATTAGACAACATTCAGCCCTTTCTGTGTTAATCCGACCATTAAGATACACAAGTAATTTACATGGTCGAGCGAAAAATTTCAAAACCTGAATACCTTTACAGCAAAGGAACGGCGTAGGGCTAATGACTGATATCATTACAAGACCTAAAACGGGCCCATCTCGCTGTTATAGTCAGCCATCGCTTTCTACTTGCTATGCTGGATTATGTCAAATTGTCTTAAGGGGAAGAGGGCAGGGCGAATCAAAGTATTGGAAATTTTTAACAACGATTAGTATGTTAAATGATTTCGGCGATAATCGTACACAACATTGTATCTCGAAAAATGAACCTCACACAAATATTGTGCAAATTCCAAACTCAAGTCAAACAAAATATCTCGCTGCTCACCCCGACATCTTTTGGTCAGCAAGAGGCGATGATTTTCTCGGTCGTTTTATCGGAATGTTTGAATGCTTCTTTACTTTGTTTCTTATCGACTGGTGGTGAACTATTAAAAAACGCTAAAGAGCGCAGATCGCGCGAGCGATCCAAATGTGAATTTATTGTTACGGTCAACGACCGTATGACCGCGTTCATATTCAATATGCCAAATATGCAACCAGGAACTTGAAAAAAAAACACAAGAAAAAACACACATTTTTACTCTATAAACCAACTCGTGTTTGGGCAAATTTCAATAATCGATCGTTTCAATACTCACTCGCTGCGTTTGAATGAAAGAAACTACAATTTTGCAATAACTACCTTTGTCAATCTTTTCTTCTCTGCTTCTTCTTCTTTTGTTGGTAGTAGATTTCTTGAGAGGCAATAATTCTTTTTGTTTCGAATCTGCAATTACTTGTGCCCAGTGCGATACGCACGGTTTTGGTTTACTTCTTCTGGAGCGTGTGTTTTTGTTGTTGTGGTTGGTGGCTTAAGGTTTGGTCACGTTTAAAACGTGATTAAGAGTGATATTCATTTCGACTTTGGTGCATGAATACAATCAATTTTTACGCAAAACCGCAGCAAAATGTAAGAAAGAAATTTCTTTTAGTTTTGTATGTAAAAAATAAAGTTAATGACAAAATAAATATATTTTGTTTTTTTTTAAATATTACAAAAACAAGAGGCTGAACAATGAGTGGGAAGTTGTATTGATTTTTTTTAATCTTAATGTGCTTACATATCCTTTAAATCGGGCTCAGTAGTTGCAGTAAAAGAGTCGGAATTTTGGAAATTTTATAAGAGACGTGTTTACTTGTCCACCCATCAAAATTTACCTTGCTTTGTTTTATGATGATTACCAAAATATTTCGTTTTTCTACATTTCGACAAAAGGTATTGTTTTTACTTTTAGTAAAATACTACTATTCATACTACAAGCTTACAAGGTCAGGTTGGTTTTTGTTGGAATAATAGACAATTCAGTGAAGTACACTCACTGGTATGACCAGTTTCTAACTCCGTGACATGCAAACTGAAATATGCAATGTACATATGCGAATTAGTATCGCTCGAAGATCCCTAAGTATCAACACACACTGAAAGGTCCATAATTCCAATATAAGAACAGAAGCATGTTTCCTCCATGTTCTTCTATTCCTCTGGCTTACACAGATTGTTGCAGTCCTTTGAGGTGAGTTTTTAGTTTCTCAATGAATTTTATACTTTAGCTAAATAAATATTAGTCGGTATAAATATAAAATTCTCGTGTCACAATGTTAGTTACCTTACTCCTCCGAAACGGCTGGACCGATATGTATGAAATTTTGTGTGCATATCGGGTAGGCCAGAGAACCGGCAAACATCTATTTTTCGTACCCTTTAATGATAAGTGTAACCCAGGCCGTGCCACGCCCCCTTTTCAAAAATCGCTCTGACGGCTTTTCTAATATGGGTGATTGTTCGGAAATTGTTATTTTTCAGATAGCAATTTTTCCAAACCTCGATATGTCTGCAGTACCATATTTTTTACGTTTCTGAATGTTATCATGGTCAAAAAGTATGATCTGAAGATCACTATACTACAAAACCAAAGCAATCGAAGTTATGGAGCATTGATGGTATTCCGATGCCACGGTAGTGACTGCCTGAACGAAACTTAATTGTAATGACCGCTAATATATATCAATTGAATAAAACGCACTATTTTAATGTTTTAACTAATTTATTTTGTTAACTTCGCCATTAGACTAATACCTTTCACGACCTACACACGACTGACGATTGCCACAAGATATGTCAAATACTTCACTCTCGTTTTGCCAGGTCTTCGCAAAAGCCTACTGTGTTGCCAGGTCTTCGCAAAAGCCTACTGTGTTGTCAGGTCTTTGCAACAGCCTACTCCACATTAATCATTCAGTGTCAAGAAACCATTATTTATCAATTTTAGTCAGTATTGGAAACTATATGACACGGTTGCGACAGCCACGGTTGTGACTTTCAGTGTTTAACCTAACCGTGCTCCAGACCGGTTTGGAATGCGACAAGTTCCAAAGACAATAAAGTTCAGGCAATAAAATATTACTTTCATAACCGGGAATCAAGCCTAAATATCGTACGGCATATGTGAATCATAAGAGAACGGTTGTGACGTATTATTTTGTGACTTAGCTTTTCAATTTTTCGAATTGAATTCCCCTTCGTATACATGTGCGTGTGTTGACTTCTGCCGGTGTAAATACTGCCACTACCCCCTTCACACCAAAATGCCAGCAAGTGGGTCATATTGAAACCCCGGAGATGGCGCCACCACAGTCGAATTCAAATTGTACAAAATTCTGACAAAACTGTTGGACAGACTTCGTGGACCGTTCAATATCCATGGCGTGCATATTCCTCCAATTTTTTTGCGTAGAATTGTAAATCTAAATGTCCCTTAGAACATATATGCAGGTAAGTTCTTTCAAGCCACGTCCTTGACGGATATTACTGCTGAAGTCCTGAATTCGATACGGAGGACAGGCCATGGTTGTGACATTTTGAACAGTTTTTTCTCCCTAAAACCGACTTACACGGTTCAGAATGGAATGTGTTTCATGGAAATAATAGAGTACCATCGTAGATTCGGGAACATGTCGCAATTTAATCACCATTCGACCATTTTAGGGAGGGAAAATTCAAAGGACGAGAAAATGACAATTTCCGAACAATCACCCATATACCGATTGTTATGAAAATTTCACAAGGCGGTACTGATGACCTGCTGACAATCCTTGGCTATATTTGGATATGTTTGGATAAAGGGGCGTGGCACCGCCCATACAACTTGAAATTTAAAATGGTTTTTTCTCATAAACTATCAGAGGTAAGAAGATGAGATTTTGTATATATGTTTTTGGTACAGTATGAATTACAGCCAGGCTGTAAGTAGGCGGTGCCACGCCCCCTTTTCAAAAATTGTTATGAAAATTGTTATGAAAATTTCACAATGTGGTACTGATGATCTACTGATAGTCCTTGGTTATACTTGGTAGTGATTGGATAAAGCAGCGTGGCACCGCCCATACCATTTGAAATTTAAAATGGCTTTATCCCATGAACTATCAGAGGTATGAAGATGAGATTTGGTATATATGTTGTTGATACATTATGAATTGCAGCCAGTGTGGTAGTGGGATGTACCAGGCCCCTTTTAAAATAAACCGTTATAGCAGTCATAATAATGGTTCGATCGTCCTGAAAATTTCACAGTATGTTACAGTTGGCCTACATATACGAACAGGCTATTTGGAAGCAAGTTGGCAAAAAGGGCCGAGGTGCTGCCCACACTACATATACTATTACATACACTATATTACATATACATATATGTATATATACTATATCAAACAATTGTCCGTAAACCCGGCATTTGACAACATATTTCAATGTATCTCAAAAAATATATGACCGATTCGATTTAAATCATTTTTTTTAAAGTTCAATGCTTCTAATTTAAAAAAAAATATTTGAATCATATCGGCCATATATCTTTTGAGATACATTGAAATATGTTCACAACTGCCAGGTATACGGACAATTGTTTGATACGGTGTAGGAATGTGAGGTTCGGTACATATACTACTGATATGATGCAAATTACTTTTTGGGGAAAACCAATAAAAATACGACTATTAAAAAGGTCAGACTATGACGCTAAGAAAATGACCACAGGTACAAATGAATATGAATATCATTAAGGTCAGTTTCGAGAGCATCCTAAATATCGTAATCCCAATAATGCATTTTTTAAAAAAAAATTCAGAATAATCTTATAGAGGCTACTATAATCACTGGAAATTATAAACGAACTGATGTATCTATTCCACGCATTCCCATGATACCCACAGACATGCCCATCGATTTCAAAAGATTCCTGTTTCCGATTCTGTTGCCATTTGCGATGACCATTAATAAAGCGCAAGGGCAGTCGCTTAAATTTGACAAATCCATGTTTTCCCACGGACAATATATGTTGCATGTTGACCTGTAGGTAAACCTTCCGACTAATATACATTTGCACCAGATGGCAAAACTAAACATATTGTATATTCTAGAGCAATTGAATAAATAGAAAAAAAAAAAAAAAATTGAGATTCATTAAAATTAAAATTCAAGGGTAGCGAAGCGCAACGGGTACAGCTATTTTATAGTATAACGAGAAGCTTTTTAGACAAATCGGCACATGATCGAAATCTAAACAAATACTTCTAACAAATAGTTATTTTACATTCTACAGGTGTATTTGCCCCCTGTCAACTAAACGTGGCATTATCCCGTGTCGGAACGACCAGCAGATATATTCATTTACTGCAATCATAATGGAACAAAATAATTTTGTTCACCCTTGGGCATTACAAAAACTGTGAAGGCAAAAGGAAGTTTGCCGGGTCCAACTTTACTTATATATGTATAGATATATATGTAGATATATATTGATTACAGGCGCTCCTCCTAGAAACTTCCCATTAAACTAGAAATTTCCCTCCATAAGTTAGTCTAGACACAAACCAAAGCAAAAGTACCCAATATAGTTGACAATACTGGGATGTAATTTTTTTCATTTAGCCCATAACTTCGTTCCAAGAAAACATCGAAAAATATCTACGCATTTCCGTTTTACGCACACTTTTGTGATGATGTGTTTTTCCCATATAAAATGTGTGAATTCATTTGTGGCCGTGACATAATTGAATACTTTTTGTCGGCAGGGCGAAATCTGCCGGGTCAGCTAGTATCATATAAAAGGGTTTTTAAGGCTCGTCCAACCGTGTATAAAATGTGTCCAGGAATGTCCTGACACATCCCTTTTTCACGGATATTCTGCAAAAAAAGCATTTTTCAGTTTTTAGTGCGGTAATTTGTCTGATTTAAGTATCAGACTGACATATTTTAAACTTTAGTCGATCTAAGTAAATTCGTGTTTCAGTTCTTTTTGAAATTCGCACTAGTTTGCCTTTTACCATAAACGAACATTACGGTCGAAACAGGGCAAAATGTGTATCAAATCTTTTCGTTAGAGAAGAAAACCATTGTTGCATAAATATGGTGTTTTTTTATTTTATCGCTATTGAAAGTTTAAGTTTTTCAATCATAATCCGCTTCAACATCATTTTCTGCATTAAAAATAATTTTTACTAGAAAAGGTTTATAAAAAGAAGAAGTGAAATTGATTATTTCGGTGGATGGATAGAAATTGATTATAATTATATTAAAAATTATTTTTAATGCACAAAATGATCTTGAACCGGATTATAAATGGAAAACTTATATTTTTTTTAAATTTTTATTCTGTTGTTCGACCTTTTCTTTATCAATAAATAATCAATATTCTTCGAGCTTGAGGTCAGATTTGCTGTTGTTGTATTTATTTTCCTCGATATTTCGCTACTCCTTTGTGTAGCATCATCAGGAGATATAAACAATATTTAACAATTATATTTTAGTAAATTTTCAGAGGTACTCGGACCAAATTTCTAATATTTAGAATAACTCCAATCAGACATTTAATTCAGCAAAATCTCCGTACTATAAACTTAAAAATGAGTTTAGGAGCGAAAGCTCCTTGTCACACGTTGCTAAATGAAAACAAATATTAAACAACTTTTGTTTTAACAATTTAATTATGCGACAACCCAGTTATATCAACCATAGATACTCGTAAATTGAACAAATAGATGAAGCACAAGTGTTGGGAAAGTTTTAGTGTAATGGGTAATTTTCTAGATGTCGTTAAAAGCAATAAATTGGATTTTTTTTGAACCCAAAACAAAAAGTCAAAAAATATGACAATAAAAATCTTAAATTTCATATCAAAAAAAAAAAATAGTTTTCAACAAAAATATCAAGAATACAAGAATACAACATGTTTCTTAAAGTAGAATATCTGATGTCCATCGAATTGCACAGCCATGTCACCACCGTCTATGTCCTAATAAATTGGTTCTTCCTCCGCTTCAGCTACCATTCCTTGTTGAGGGTCCTCAGACACTCTAACGGTTTGACATCTGCGACCACAGAAGTTGCTACAGTTTTTAGACGGGGAAGTTTTTAGATTAAAACGGCGTTCCGGGAAGTTCATCTTTTTTTTGGCGGTCGTACTGGGTTTCTCCTATTGATATTCCAACACCGGCCTCATGGCTTTGAAATAGTTTTTTATATAAGACACAAAGGTTATTATGTAAAATCACATACATTTTGTCACATTTTCCATTGTTAAAATTATTTTCATATAAATTTCCCACAATTTTGAATAAACGTCAATGAGAATTATGGGAAACTTCAGTGAAAGTGACAGTAGTATAGGGCAGCACCTAGTGAACAAAGTTGACAATGGTCGCGCTATATCTATTATTTCCTTTATCTATGATATCAACCATATTGTTAAGATTTGCTTTGGTTTGTGTCTAAACTAACGGCTTGGATCATAGAAAAAGAAATTATCACATATGTTGGGAAATTCCGTGTTTAATGGGAAGTTTTTTTAGGTGGAGCCTAAAACAATATTTAGTACTTGGTAGGGACATAAATATTGTTCCTAAATTTAACATACCCATTAGAATAGTAATATTGAACATACCCTTTTATTATCATATGGTTTTTGAAAGTTAACCTCAATGGTGTTAGTCAGTTACGGGAATTTGAAATTGTGTCAACTTTCACCATGGAGTGGTCATAAAAGGAAAACCGTATCGCAGTTATAACACTTTTTAAGTGTGGAAAAACAACGATATTTTCCAAACGCTCCACCTGCTCGGCATTAGCCGCATGTTCATCTACAGGTGCATACAATCGTTCGATGAGACTGGAGATGTAAAAGACCGCCCCGGTCGGGCCGCCCATGTACCGTGCGATCACAGCAAGTCATCAAAGCCGTCAACGCAAGAATTCAACGAAATGCTCTCCGGAAACAGGAAATCATAGCCCGTGAGATGAAAATCACGCAAGCGTCCATGAGTCGAATTATTAAAAAAGACTAGGGACTTGGAACTTTCAAACGGCGTACAGGACATTTGTTGACTGCAACTTTAAAAAAATAGAATAGAATAATTCAAAAGTCTTTTGGTGAAGAACGCTGATAACTTGCACAGAAAAATCTTGTTTACGGATGAAAAATTTTGTACCGTACAGGAAAAATTTAACAAACAAAATGATAGGGTTTATGCATGATCATCTAAAAAAAGCATCTGAGCTCATACCACGGGTCGAAAAGGGTCATCGTCCAGCTGCATAGGTGGTTTTGTGGGGTGTCTCTTATGATGCGGTAACTGACTCGCATTTCTGTGAACAAGGGGTCAAACCAGTGGCCAAAGTTTACCAAGAAATCGATTTGGCAGCAGTTGTGAAGCTGCTTAACAATTCCCTTTTCCAAAACCAGCCGTGGCAAGATTCAGCACCAGCTCATAAGGCTAAAACGACACAAACCTGGCCTCGAAACAATTTGCCAGCTTTTGTATGCTCTGAAGAATGGCACATTGGCAGCCCTGATCTGAATCCTCTACATTACAAATTGGGGACCGCTTTACAGGACATGGTCTGCCACAAAAGATACCCCGACATTGATTCTCTTAAGATAGCTCTGGTTCGTCCTGTAGCCAAATTTCCTATTAACGGTAAGGAGTGAATTGCCGCAACTGGATTCCAAATAAGCGATGCATACTCGAGCTGGGATCGGACAAAAGCAGAAAACAATGCCTTTTTTGTGTGTACGGATCTGAAAATGTAGAAATATTTCTGCGAATAAAATAAAACATCGAATATGCTTTAGAGATAATGAAATATAGGTGACTTCTGAATAAAAATTTGAAATCAAAAACTACACCCAAATCAGAGTACTCAAAAACTTCATCCAAATTTTGACAATAAATATGGTATGACGAATTCATGGCAGCTCTACCACTATGAAATATAATTTTAAACTTAGCTTTTTGTATACAACAACAATTTGGTCCAAAACCTTTCATTACTTTTTGTTTTATAGCCCAAAATATAGTAAAGTATACAAAGTAAATTAAGAAAATCAAAAGTGAAAGAAGTTTAAAATAGAAAATTTTCTTAAATAAGTACCTTTTCTTAAAAATAGTAAATTTTCTCAAAAAAATGAATAGTACCTTTCTTAAAAAAAAACCTTATGTTAAAGAAGAAGTATAATTTTAAACTTCGCTTTTTGTATACAACAACAATTTGGTCCAAAAACTTTCATTAGTTTTTGTTTTATAGCCCAAAATATAGTAAAGTATCCAAAGTAAATTTAGAAAATCAAAAGTGAAAGAAGTTTATAATAGAAAATTTTCTTAAACAAGTGCCTTTTCTTAAAAAAAGTGAATTTTCTCAAAAAAATGAATAGTACCTTTTCTTAAAAAAAAACCTTATGTTAAAGAATTCTAAAAAAAATTATATACCTTAAAAAAAACCTTTTCTTCAAAAATCTACCTTCTCTTAAAAAAATACCCTTTCTTACAAAAATCCCTTTTCTTAAAAATACCTTTTCTTAAAAATAAAATAATACCTGTTCTTTTCTTTTCTTGAGATATTAAAAAAATAACCTTTTCCTAAAAAGAGTACCATTTCTTTAAAAAGTACCTGTTTTTAAAAAAGTACTTCTTTGCAAACAGAATTCATACTCTTATCGCTTTTTCTTACAGAAAGTACTTCTTCTTAAAAATAGTACCTTTTCTTAAAAAAACATAAGCTTTTAACAAAAGAAGTACCTCTCTTGAAAAAAAGGGCCTATTCGGTAAAATATAATACATATTCTTACAAAAATGACCTAAAAATATACTGTTTTTTTGAAAAATACATTTCGTACATACATACATTTCGTAAACAAGTTCATCATTTTACAAAAAGTATCTTGTCTGAAAGATCCTTTTAAATTATTGTATTTTACAACGGGCGCCTTAGGCGTGTTGGAACTAACTAGTACATAATATATAGCGAAAGGAACTTCGCTCCAACCGGGTGTCCCCTGACACCTCATTTTTTTTTCTGAATATCACCGAAAACAGGATGTGTCAGGACACATTTTATACACCGTTGGGATCGCCATTAAAAAACCGTTTCTTATGTTACTAAATGTACGAACACAGTCAGAGCGATAACGTAGGCGTTGAACATTTTTACATGTTTTCTTATGGAAGAAGAACAAGAGCTGGCGTCTGATGTCGGTCATGGCGTTTTACCACAAAAATTTGAATTCTTTTTATCTCCCTGGTGTCAAGAAGGCAAACTGTTGCGAGCTTGATACAAAAATTATCATGTGTTTGGAAAACGTTTTTATATTTTTTTAACAATAAAAATTAAATAGTATTAATGATTTTAAAGAAATTTGAACAGGAATTGTTAGTTAATATTATATAGGGTAAAAAATACTATAGATGTGGATTTTGTCCTTCCGGCCTGTAAAAAAAAAAATGGTGACCCATAACATCCCATGAAGGGATTGAGGAGAGCTTCTCACAATTAGTGAGATGTGCGGTATCTAGTTTTTACACTCGCTGATTGGGACCTATAGTTTTACACCGGTTCCGAACGGTATTTTGAGAAGCTTTTTCATGTCTAAATGCTCGGTAGTGTTGCCGTCACTAAGCGATTTGACCGTCGTCGAAAGCAATGTAAGGTGGTCTGAGCAGAGATCGAACCCTCGTTCTCATGTACAAGAGCCGCGTACACTACCCATTGTACCACCGATGGCCAGAAAATAATAATTTTGGAATAGTTGCTGAGAATGATGTATGTGTGTTAGTGACAAAAAAATAAAAAGTAATCAAGGGTGACAAAGGTGACAGTGATTGTGTTTATCGGCAATGTTTTTAGAATTGACGCCCTGATTGTGGTTATACACTAATACGAGGTGGTTATTTATATTTTGTGTCCTGGAAGTACTACACCATTTCCAATTATAATAAATGGTTTCCCATTACATCCCATGAAGGGACTGGGGAGGACTTCTCACAATCATTGAGCTGTGCGCTTTCCAGTTTTCACTCACTGATTGGGACCTACAGTTTTACACCGATTTCGAACGGTAATTTGAGAAGCTTTTTCATGGCTAGATACTCGATAGTGTCGCCGTCACTATGCGAGGTGACCGCCGCCGAAAGAAAATTTGAAGGTGGTCAGAGCCGGGTTCGAACCCAGGATCTCATGTACAAGAGCCGCGCAACACTAACCATTGCACCACCGACGTCAAAAAGCAGTCGACACCATTTCCAATTGCAATTTGAAAAAAATCAATTGAATTTAAAAAATACTATTTGAAATACATCAATTGAAATTTAAAAGACATCAATTGATATTTAAAATTAACCAATTGAAATTTAAAAATCTAATACATAAAATCGGTTAATAATTGTTAAATTTCAAGTGCCGAATTTTAAATTTTAATTGATGTGTTTTAAATTACTTTCAAATTTCAATTGATGTCTTTCAAATTTCAATTGATGTTTTTCAAATTTCATTTGATGTATTGCAAATATAATTTTCAAACTACAATTGATATTTTTCAAAATTATATTGATATTTTTCAAATTTCAATTGGAAAAGGTGTAGTGTTGCCATATACAAACTGGAACTTCCATTGGAAGGTTTGACATTTGTTAGCTTAAACATTTTCATTTGCGAGCACTATTTTTTCAATTTACAGTGTCTCGTTCAAGAAATTAAATTAAGCCGTAAAAATTTTCGTGCGATGATTTTTTCGACTTTCGGCGTGGATTATCGAGATAAGAGTGTGTCAATCACCTCGATTCGACTTATGGTGATGAAGCACCACCAAAACCACTGTAAATCGCTGGTACCAAGACTTCAGTCCCGCACGCCGTTCGCTCCAGGATGAATGTCGTGAAGGTCGTCCAACTTCGGTCGCTTTGCCGGAAACCATCGATACTCTGCGTGAGCTGATAAAGCAAGACCTACATGTGACATACCGTGAGGTTGAGGCATCTGTGGGAATAAGTATGACAAGCATCAATGAGATATTGCATGTTTATTTGGCGGTGAAAAAGATTTGTTCTCGTTGGATCCCACATAAGTTGACGGATGGTCAAAAAAAAAGGCTAGTGTCGATTGAAGCAAAGAAATGTTTAAATAATAAAATCGCGGTAACTCAAACGCAGTGTATAATCTATGACGAATCATGGACCTATGCATATGAGCCCGAAATAAAACAGCAATCGACCGTGTTGGTCTTTCAGGGAGAGCTAATTCCAACAAAAGTGGTTCGTGAAAGAATCACATCGAAGCAAATTATCGTTTTTTTACGGTGGAAGGTAGAGCTGTCAATTCTGAGGGTATACGAGTACCACCATCTGTTTGCCAACAGTGTTAGAAGAAATAAGGAAAAACAATAAGAGAATACTGATCATTTTGCATCAGGACAATGCGGGCTGAAACAATGGACAATTTCAGCACTCAACATGTCGAATTGATGGGTTGTCCGCCGTACAACACTGATTTGGCACCCAATGGCGTCTTTTTACTGCGTGGTCAAGGTTTTTCCAGAATGTTGGGTTTAGAGTTTAACTTTCTGTCGAAGAAGGAAATTCCTTTCAGAGAAGGAAATTGAAATACCTCCTAAGGGTACATGTGCAACAGTTGGCGCTTTATACCGTCTGCTAAAATGACCCAGGTCCGTTTTGGTTGGGTTCACCTCTAACCCCTATTAACATGCCATCCGCTCAGGTAAAACAGCCTTAACAATTATCGCCTCCAGAGAAAGCAGAATACTCTTCATGAAGACATTTCCCTAGCAGAGGCGACAAAATGCCACCTTGAGGCGTTCCTCTGCTGACAAATCTGAAGAGATCCCTTGCCCCTAAACAAGCCAAAATGCGTTGCTTTGTAAGAAGGTTGTGGACAAACAATCTTATATTGCTGTCAACCCCAGGAGTCGTGATTACCGCAGTTATTGCGAATGGATTTATATTGTTAAAGGCTTCCTCTGTGTCCAAAAAAAGCTACCATACATAGTATATTCGTTTACAGAGAGAATCTTCTATAAAGCTGACCGCTTTATGAAGAGCGGATTCGGTACAGCTATCCTTGTTCTAAGCGTGGTTTTGAATAGGCCGAAATCTGTGATCAATTTTGGTCTTAAAATAGCTATTCCAAGGTATTCAAGAGAAATGACGTTTGACTAATCGGTCGGATAACCTACGGTCCCGTATAGGATGGTTTCCTCGCTTAGTAATAAAAAATAAGAAAATTAAAAAGGACAACCTTAGTTTCAATCCCTTTCGAAGGTATGTAGGTCTGCTTGATACATCTGCTGTAGAGCTCTTTGAGCCAGGGCAGTAGTCTGTAAGACATTGCTTTTAGTTCCGCCGGCGAGATATTGTACGGTATTGGTGATTTAAAAGGTTCGAAATTTTTTACAGCCCAAACAATTCTATATGCGGTTACAATTTCACTTGCAACATCCGATGGCAGTACTTAAACGGAATCTGCAACTGAAGTATCTAGTTCATGTTCGGAATAGCCAGGTCGTCCAAAATCCATAATCTTTCGTAATGTACCATATATAAGAATTTCTGGGTGTGGCGGCCTGTAGGCTTCGGGTAAGCGTTCCACTCTGCTGCAGAAATCTATCCAAGATATATTTTTAGCTTTCCTCAACTCACACTTGTATTGCTTGAGTTCGTCTTTATATCTATCCCAGTCCTGATGGAATTTGCCCTATTAAAGAGATTTCTACAGTGCTTCCTCAGTTTAACCAGTTGTGTCGACCATCAAGGTTGCCGCTGTTTCCCCCTTGGAGTGACCTTGGGACATGCGGCCTGTAGCGAGCATTTTAGTGCTGATGTGACTCGTTCGTGCGTTGTTTCTATGCCCCCGGTAGTTCGTAGTTTCAGTTCAGGTCTATTTGGAATAGACCTGTTGAAAGTGTGTCTAAACTTTCCCCAGGCTCGAGCATTGCTAGTTCCATACATGCTGAAAAATAACAGCACCAGCAATATATTGCAGGAACCATATACATGTTTGCAAGCATTGTTTTCGTTAATAGAAGATCTGATGCGTTTTGTTTCTTTAGTGTCTGTCACGTTTTTGTTTTCAGTAGTTTCGAATTAACAAAGCCACATTTGGGTCACGAATACATATATCATTACCTATTAATCATTGTGTTGAAAACATGTTATATTGAATAGCAAACACAATTTGTTTGGACACAAGTATACTATAGTTGCGAAAAGCTACAAATACGATATATTTGTATCCAAAAGACAAAAAAAAACTGATTTTCAGAGTGTAACGAAGGAGTAACTCGGACAACGATATAGATTTTGAAACATCAATTTCACATTTCGGGGATTTTATTTGGCCGGCCAGATCTGCAGATCAGACGTCACCTGATTTCTTCCTCTGGGGCGTTTTGAAATAACCCATTTACCTCAACAATCCACAAATCTTGGAAGTCCTGAAAGCCAACATTGAAGAAGAAGTCACCAGTTTGAATCCAGATGTTTTGCCAGCAACGTTTTAACTCAGAAATCATAATTATAATATTTTTACGTATCTTCGTTAATAACCACAAAATAGATTCTTTAAATTTTTTTAAAACAAAATTTTGTTTTTGGTATTTTAAACTTCAGATTCAGATGTAAAATTATTTTGTGGTAACCGAATTGGGAATAAATTCGATTGTGTCAAGCAAATTCTTGAGAAATTTAGTTGCAGCAAACGAATTAACACCAAATTCGGCCGTGGCAACTAACATAAAGTCAAATTCGGTTATTGCGACCGAATTGATAACAAATTCTATAGTTGCAATTGAATTGATGCCAAATTTGGTTGTTGCACTTGAATTGGTGCCTCATTAAGTTGTGGCATCCGTATTTGGTACTTGTTTCGATTGTTGCATCCGAATTAACTACAAATTTTTTAGTTGACAGAAGGAATATAAATGAAGATTCAGTCGTCGCAACCGAATCAATTATGAAACGAAGATGCTTCAACTTAACTTCAGTTGTGGAGACTAAATTCGGTCGTGATAACCTTAATTCGGTTGCGGCAACCGCAACACGGTTGTAGCAGCTAAATTTACGTTTGCTACAAACTCTGCAACTTGTGTGCTATGTGGCGACTTCAAAGTCATTATCAGCCTATGATGGTCGCGAATATCGTAACGAAATGGTTGAACAATATGATATTTACCTACGTGAGTGTGAGGAGACAGGAACGTTTCTCGGAACTGTAAATTGAGTTAGTTGGCGTGACTAGGGATTTATCTTTGTAGTGCAACCTTTTTGAGGTTATTGTATCGAATGAAATTTTTGTTTGGGTGAAATAGCGCTTGATCTCACTAGCTGGATATACCACAATGTTAAACTAAAATTCTCTTGAAATCTATCTATCTATCTATATATATAAAAGAGACGTGTTTGTACGTAGCCTCTAAACTCAAAAAGTATGTACTGCACCGATTTTGAAAAAAAATTACACACATATTCTATGGACCATGAGCCATGTCTCTGTTAAGTTTCGCCACTGTCCGATTAATTTCGCGATTTCTTAAAATTTTTTTAATGGTTTTATTAGGTCCTAGACTAGTTTCCGAATATTTTTCACAAAAGAATTAAATTTGTAGGCTCAAAAAAATAAATCGTGTTCGTTGAAATGTTAAGCGTGCTTGCATTTTTGATATATGAAGAGGGCGTGGCCCCGCCCGTTGGACCCTATTTTTGAAAACGCAATATCTGGAGGACTGTTTGACTAATCGCATTGAAAATTTGTGTGGAAGCATTTAGCAGCAAAATTCGTGATCTAACACAAAATGGGCGGGATATTATCAGTGGGCGTGGCATACAACGTGAAACTTTGTACGGCTGTATCTCATGAACTATCAGAGGTATGAATATGATATGTGGTATATAAGTTGTTGGTACAGTTCGAATTACAGCCAGGGAAGAAGTGGGCGGAGACACGTCTCTTTCAAAAATCGCTTTGACGGGTTTTCTAATAAACCGATTGTTATGAAAATTTTACAATGACGTATTGATGACCTGCTAATAGTCCTTGGCGATACTTGGAAGTGATTGGATAAAGGGGCGTGGCACCGCCCATGCAAATTGAAATTTAAAATGGCAGTATCTCATGAACTATCAGAGGTAAGAAGATGAGATTTGGGCAACTTATAAAAAAAGTCCAAAAATGTGCTATTTTTTTTGGTTCTCTTGAATAAAGGCGCCTTAACTAATTTTAATGAAAAACAGTTTTTCTTGTTTTTTTAAATTTATTTTACTTTATTTAAGAACTATTAGTAATGGGTGCAACCCTCTTTATTTTTAATAACTTCAAATATACGGGTCTTCATTGAGAGATAAAGAGAATTTATGTAATCCAACAAAAATTTGATTCCAAGCATCCTTAGTGGCCTGAATTAGTGACTGCTTGTCATCAAATTGTCAATTCTGATGATTTTTCTTTTCTCATACGTAGATAAAGACAAATCCTTTAAAATTTGTTCCATACCCGTTGGGGTCCCTGATGTAATTGTCGACAACTGTTGGGATCAGTCCAATTTTTTTAGCTATTGCGCGGTTAGAATATCCTTCAGAACGGTAAACATCAATTTTAGTTTTTTCCGATAGATTTAAATTTTTTGTTTTGCCATTTTGACTCGTAAAATGATTAAGATGTAATAAATTGTAATAAACAAACGCTGCCTACAAAAAATCATCGCTTACTTTAAAAATAATGAAAAAAATAATAAAGTGCCTTTATTCAAGTGAACCAAAAAAATAACAAATTTTTGGACGGTTTTTTAGAAATTGCTCAAAAGAAGTTCATTAGTTAAGAAACCACTATTGTCATGATTTCTCAAGATGTCTAGCTTCCATTTCCATTTTTAAATTCTGCAATCGGTTACAAATTGCAAAAGATACAGGCTGCTGAATATGGAATTTCTAATGCCTTTAAATAAGTGAACAGAGATGCCCATCGATTTCAAAAGATTGCAGTTTCCGATTCGGTTGACATTTGCGATGACCATTAATAAAGTGCCTTTGCGAGCTTCAAGTCTGTGGCTTAAATTTGACAAATCAGTGCTTTTCCCACGGACAATATATGTTCCATGTTCAGGTGTGAGCAAACCTTCAGACTTATATGTATTTTCACCAGATGGCAAAACTAGAAATATTATACAGGGTGATTCAGGAAGTTCCGGACAAATTTCTCTAGCGTATTCCTTGGCTCATTTCATGAAGAAAAGTCCACTAGGACCATGTTATTCTAAATTCATCGATTCTAAAAGGCCTCTTAAAGGCCTTTCCAACAAGCCCAAAAACAAAAAATCCGACCACTGGCTCAGAAGTTACCAACTTTACCCTATTACCCTCCGACCGTCGGTCCGAAAATTTTGAACCCGCTGCCATTTCGCACCCTTGCATTTTCGGACAATTCTCGATTTCTTTTGCATGGCCACCACGGGCACGCTTGCAGAAGTCCAGACGATGAACCCAATTTTCGACGGTTTTCGAGCATAAATCGGCCGATACTGCTGCAATTTCACGTTCGATATTCGTACGAAGTTCATCAATCGCCGCTGGCTTGTTGGCATAGACCATAGACTTGACATAGCCCCACAGGAAATAATCTAACGGCGTCAAATCGCACGACCGAGGCGGCCAATCGACTGGGCCATTTCAAGAGATAACACATTCACCAAACTTGGTTTCCAATACATTGATTGTGGCATTCGCTGTGTGGCTTGTGGCGCCGTCCTGTTGCAACCGCATGTCCTCCAAGTCCATATTATCCAATTGGGGCCAAAAATATTCGGTTATCATTGAACGGTAGCGATTCGCATTCACAGTAATGTGCCGGTCTTGATCATCGCGGAAGAAGTACGGCCCAATGACGCCGCCGGCCCATAAACCCCACCAACCCATAATTTTTTCGGGATGCAATGATGTCTCATGGATTACGTGTGGATTGCTGTCTGACCAGTAACCCATATTTTGCATATTGACGAAGCCATTCAGCCAGAAATGAGCCTCATCGCTGAAGATGATTTTCCGAGAAAATCCGAATCATTTTCAAAAGTTGTTGCTCAGCCTAATTCACGAACATACGACGCTTATGGTGGTCAAGCGGCTTCAGTTCTTGTGACAATTTGATCTTGTAAGGATGTAGGCCAAGATCTTTTCGCAAAATTCGCCACAACGATGTCACAGAGATGCTCAACGCTTGAGAACGACGTGTGGGAGACACATTTGGGCTTTCTTGAACTGAAGCCTCAGCGGCAGCAATATTCTCGACACTACGGGCACTTCTTTGCCTCACTGGCACGGGAACATTTTGTACTGTGCCTGTGGATTCAAATTTTTGCACTAGACGCACAATTGTTGTTCAGGTAGGACGATTATGACGACCATAAATTGGACGTAGCGCTCTTAAAATTGAGGCCACTGACTCCAAATTTCGGTAGTAAATTTTAATAATTTCGACTCGTTGTTGGCTCGTATATCTTTCCATGATGAAATGGCAAACCTTACTGAAGAGAAATGTCAAAAGAGCGGGGAAAAATATGGCGTCGTTTGCTGTCCTTATCGATTTACTTTTATAGCGTCTCTGTTGAAAAACCCTTACATTCTACAGGTTTATTTGCCCATTGTCAACTAAACGTGGCATTACCCCGTGTCGGAACGGAAGCAGATCTATTAATTTACTGCAAATATAATGGAGCAAAATTATTTTGTTCACCCTTTGGCATTACAAAAACTTTGAAAGCAAAATGAAATTTGCCGGGTCCAGCTAGGAAACAATAAAGTTATATTTACTTGCATTAATGTAACAGTTTATTTAGTATGGAATTAATTAGGCCAGTTGGGCACTTCTTCCGTCTATAGTTATTGGATACAGTGAAGTTTAGAGTTAAAGTCTTTAGCGGTTTTGTGACTTTTCTCCCAAAAACAAAACGCCTTTTAACAGATCTAAGAACAAATCTTAAACTTCCACTCCAAACACACAAGACCTAAACCAAAATGCAAATTAAGCCATCACCTATAAACTACGATGCATTTATAATTACCATAAATGACACCAAAAGAAACTTTCTTAATTTCTCCATCGAACGATGGGAGACTTTCTTAAGACGTCATCGCAAACAAAATATTCAAAAAAAAAAAACAAAAATCGGTATCGAAAATTTTAAATTAAACAAAAGTTTGACAAAGAAGCTAAACCAAAAAAAAACCTGATAAATCAAGACGACGCAACACACCAGCCCATGATAAACCATTACCCACCCCAACAAAAGCTCAAAACGATGGATTTATACTCGGTATGACTGAAGTCAATGATCCCCTTTTGAAAATTAATTGTAGTATGAAGAAATCAAAAATGTACAACTTTCAAGATTCACGAACAAAACGAACAAGAATTTTGTTGTAAGGATCACAAAACTTTCAACAAAAAGCAAGAAAAAATTATGTGTTGTGAGTCAGTCAATAAACTCAGGCAACGGGGATGCAGTCATCATCGGTTTGGCAACGTCATCGAAATCTCGTCGCCAGAGTCAGGAGTTATAACTGATCATATGTACGATATGAATGATCCATATTTTGTGCTCTATAATTCGAATGTGTAGATCTTTGACCAATCGTATGCACTTTGCTAAGATGTGAAATGAAAAGTATTTGCCAAAGACGATTTGTATGTATCGAAAGGCATTTTCCAACTATAGTTTAAGAAACATTTCAAGCCTTTAATTAAGGCTTTAGAAGTTTTAGGCGCAGTATCACAGTAAGCAATTATCCACTTAAATTAACTTTAAATGCCATTTAAATGTCAATTAATATGAAAATTTTCTGTGGGCTTTTATTGAGCTTTTACATAACGAGTGTGAAACTAGCCCTAAGATCTCTTTCAATTAATTTGGAAACTCTGAATGTTTGCTAGAGTTTTTGATTTGTTTAATGTCAAGGGGTTACACCTTTTTCTATTGATATTCAAATAAAAAAGAATCATTGATATTTAACATTCCATTTCAAATACAAACAAATAAAACTGAAATTCTATAGTTGTAACTAAAAAAGAAAATTCAAATATTCAATTTGAAATTTCAAATGCATCAATTAAAATTCAAAAATCATCAATTCAAATGTTAAAAAAATAACAACATTAACATATCTAAAATTACTTTTTCTATGAAGTTCAATTAAAAATATTTTGGTTTATTAAGGTTAAAATTGGGGATGTATATTAAGGGGTTAATATCAAAAAAACCGTTTCATCAGTTGTCAATCAGATTTATAACAAACGTTCAAAAAACTCCAAAAAGTAACACTCTAAAACAGCTGATTAAAAGTCCCAGCTCGATGAGTTATTGCTGATATATTCGTTTATCAACCCCACTTCACTTGAGCGCTGAAGATGCTGATGATCTTGATGGTCGACACAAGAAATAAAAGAGAATAATTGTAAACAGACATCATGTACTGAGTAGCCAGACAGAATTGAACAGACGGCGGAACAAAAGAATATCCGCTCAGTCATTCAGTCGCCAGCGACCGGTACAGCTGTGTGGTCAGTTTTACAACTTCAATGAGAATTTATCTTGAGAATTTCGAATAAAACGGTCATTGATTCCACATTTGACTTTGTTGTTTCTTAATACTGAGATTGTATTCAAATTTTTGTCGTCATCTGTATCATAACGTTACGTCTTACCGGAATTGAGTATTCCATTGAGTGTTCCAATCCGGAAGAGATGCCATTGGTTTCTGTTTGTTTTACTCATTATGTTCTCTTTTTCACACCCAACGGTTGCTGTGGGGAGGAGGTCAGAAATAACTTAAATATTTGTTAAATATAGACCAGTCAATGACCGAGGGCCGTTGACAGGTAGCAGAGCAGCTTCCATTATTTCAACCCCCAGACAAAACGGAACGTAAACAAACGGATGAGTTCGTTCATTGATCTTTGACAGTTGTTATATGGATTATTTAATATTTGTTGTGGTTGTTAATGTTATTGTTGTCAGGGAAGGATGAGTGGCAGTTAAGTGTTGCAACTGAATTACCGCTGGACAATTGTATGTGATTGAATTATTATGCTTTATTACTTACTAACGTACTTAGGGAACCTCAAAACACCCAGGGAGGTTAGGGGCATTACAGAAAAAAGGGGGAAAAAAAAGGTTTCCGATTATATCCCATAACGGGATTGGGGAGAGCTTCTCAGAACCAGCGAGCTAGGCGCTTTCTAGTTTTACACCCACTGATTGAAACCTACAGTTTTATACTGGTTCCGAACGGTATTTTTGAGAAGATTTGTCATGGCTAAGTACTCGATAGTGTTGAGAGGTGAACGTCGTCGAAAGAAATGAAAAGCGTTGCAATTGCTTGAAGCGGATCGGTTTGCAATTTACTGAAACGTTGCCACTCGTTCAGCGTTCTTTTCATCGCTTGCCATGCGACACTCTGTACCGTACCATGGTTTGCCTTTAAGCGTGGTTTCAGAACCGCACCCACAGCACAAATCCGGTTGCGGCAGCCGAATTCACCGTAATAGATTTTAGAGGTTCTCACAACCACCTTCTACCAGCGACAAACCTAAGGACTTCTATTCCGAGCAGGAATACCTGGGGAAAGTCACTGGCAGGGGATACCAGTAGTATCAGATTTGGATGGATCAAAGTTGGACGAGCAAGTGGGCTATAGGGTATATTCACCGGACCTAAATATAGCTGCCTAATCAATGTAGTGTAGTGTATTTCGGGCGGAAATTACCAACATACTGGAGGTTGCTGAACTACTCAAAAATAGTGTCACAACCCTCCGGAGAAAATGTATCTATACAGACAGCCAGGCTGCCATAAGATCCCTGGAAGCCATGTTTGCTACGTCCCTGACGGTGAAAGAATGCCACTCATCACTTAGGGTGATGGCAGAGATGTGTGACGTCAGGCTCATCTGGGTACCTGGGCACAGCGACATTCCAGGCAATTGCGTAGCGGATGCGTTACCAAGACAGGGCACTACGGCACAGGTTCTTCCGGCAAAAGAAGGTGTTAGTATGCAAATCTCTACCTGCCGTTTGCAGATCACCCAGTGGGCCGATAATATGTTCAAAGACAAGTGGAGACTTACTTCAACTTGCAAACAAGCCTGGGTCCTCTGGCCACAGGTGAACAGGAAGAGGACTAGGCAACTACATAACTTGCCGAGAGGCAGGTTATCCACAATGATAGGAACACTTACGGGACATTGTATTGTAGTAAAACACGCCCTAAGATTGGGACATAGAAACTCCACTCTCTGTAGATGCTGCATGGAAGAGGACGAGTTAACGACGAAACACTTTCTCTTGAATTGCCCTGGTCTGGCACAACTGAGAAGTAGGAGATTCGGAACACATCTAGTTAGTACCGTAGCCCTACAGAATATTCCTGTAGGTCTTACAGACACATTTGTTGAAAGGGCAAATTGGCTGGACGACTAGTCAATAGTTGCTATGGAGGAAACTGCAGGTATCACAATAGGCTTCTTTAGCTTAAATGTGCTAGACAGCATGCTATCTTGCAGCCTTTTCAACCAACCAACCAACCTCAACAGGAGCCACAATTGTTTGTATGTGTTTGTGAAGGTGTAATTAACGGATTCAGATTCAACGATTGTGTTTAAAAGTCTCCCTTCACCTCAAAAATTTGTTAATTTTTCGATTGGACGCTCTGTTTTCGAGATATAGAATTTTTTTCATATTTTCGATCAAACATGGGCACGAAATACGAACCCTCGTTATAAATAATAATAAGTTTGTTTATATTTAAATATAAAATACACAATTTTAATAAAAAATTGTTTTTTTTACTTTTTTTACTATAAAATTCGTAATGGGTTGCAGCATCGCCAAATGGTTGCGACAGCCATCAAACTCAAACTATTTTGACAATGATGTAAAATCAAAGCGAAATCAGAGCTGCTGCTACTAGAAGCAATATATTCGACAATACTTTTATCAGAAAAAATCCGGTTTTACAGCTCGTTTGCATACTCCAATGTTTCTGTATATTTCGACGAACTTGTGGGATATTTTTCGGAGTTTAAATAACTCAGGATCGTATTAAGAACTTGGACCAATATCTATCAAAATAGGTTTACTATTCTCTAAGGGCTGTGATCAAGTAATAATTTTTTATTGTCCTTACCATATAAAGTAAATAAGTGGAATTAACAAATTTCCAAAAATAAGATTCTTTTAGTTCTTTTTACAAAATTTTAATAAACTTCATCTAGAAGTTTAGTTGTTGGCTTTAAACGTCCAACACTATTTCAGATTGAAAACTAACAAGTAAAAGTGTTAAATTCGGCTGTGCCGAATCTTTGATACCCTCCACCTTAGTGTTAACCAGCAAAATATAAAATTTTAAAAAGGACCTTTTTTAAGAAAATGTACTTTTTAAAAAAAAAAAAAAATAAGTTACTTGTTCACAAATGCAATTACTTGTTCACAAATGCTCACAAATGCAGGATGCTCACAAATGCTCACAATGCTCACAAATGCATTGCTCACAATGCTCAAATGCTCACATTGAAAATGTACTTAAAAAATGCACTTTGAAATGTACTTTGAAATGTACTTTGAAATGTACTTTGAAATGTACTTAAGAAATGTACTTAAGAAATGTACTTAAGAAATGTACTTAAGAAATGTACATTTCTTAAGTACTTAAGAAGAAATGTACTTAAGAAATGTACTTAAGAAGAAATGTACTTAAGAAATGTACTTAAGAAAGAAATGTACTTAAGAAATGTACTTAAGAAATGTACTTAAGAAATGTACTTAATGAAATGTACTTAAGAAATGTACTTTGAAATGTACTTAATGTACTTAATGTACTTAATGTACTTAATGTACTTAATGTACTTAATGTACTTAATGTACTTAATGTACTTAATGTACTTAATGTACTTAATGTACTTAATGTACTTAATGTACTTAATGTACTTAATGTACTTAATGTACTTTGAAATGTACTTTGAAATGTACTTAAGAAATGTACTTTTTTCAGAAAATGTACTTTTTAAAAAAAATAAAAATAAAAAATAAAAAAGCATTTTTTGAAGAACTGTTAAAAAAAAAACAAGCTTGGACGAGAGTTGAACCAGCAACCCTCAGACTCCAACGCGCAACCCTATGCCCATCAGTCCACAGCGACCTTAGATGAAGTGTGACAAAATTCATATAAATGTATGAACACATGAAAGTACATCTAAACATTCTAAAGTACTTACCTATTATAAAGAACAACAAAGATTTTCAACATGGAAATTCACCACACGGCAAAAGGAGCAGTTTAGTATAAAACTACAAAAATTAATGTGAAAATTTTATGAGTTTTTTTACGTTTCCAATTATAAAATTTCCAATGGACCAATTTCGCTGATTTTCAATACCAAACTGCTCAGGAATACGTGGAACATTCTGGCCAAAAACCAAACCGCGTTATCGCCGATTGAAGTCGTGAGAATGTTTTCAACAGACGGACAGACGGACATGGCTATATCGACTCCGGTTGTTATAAGGATCAAGAATATATTTACTTTATAGGGTCGCAAAGCCTTATTTCTATATGTTACAATCAGAATGACAAACTGATATATACCCTCTATCACTTACAGTGAAGGGTATAATATCACTTACAGTGAAGGGTATAAATATATACCCTCTATCACTTACAGTGAAGGGTATAAATAATTTCCCTCTATCACTTACAGTGGAGGGTATAAAAACTGTCAGTTAAATTTTAAAAGATATCAACTAAAAAATTTAAAGTTTGCTTCTAAATTCAAAAGACATCAATTGAAATTTAAAATATAAGTTGTAATGTAAAATTATAATTTAAATGATATCAATTGTCATTTAAGAGACATTAGTATAAATTTAAGATCAATTGAAATTTAAATCGCATTACGTGAAATTTAAATGACGTCAGTTGACATTTAAAATCATTAAAAAAATATATATAAAATACGTCAATTGTAATTTAAAAAGACATCACCTGAAATTAAAGACATCAATTGAAATTTAAAGGACGTCGATTGAAATTTAAAAGACAAAAAAAATTGCATTTTAAAAGCCATCAATTGAGTTTTAAAAGACATCAATCGTAATTTGGCCGTAGGTGGTTCAAGGGTTAGTGAGCGCGGCTCTAGTGCATGAAAACGTGGGTTCAATCCCTGTTCTGACCACTTTAAATTTCTTTCGTGGCGGTCAGCTCGCTTAGTGACGGCAACACTATCGAGTATTTGGCCATGAAAAAGTTTCTCAAAAATAAAGTAGAATTTTTAATTACATCAATTGATATTTAAAATACATCACATGAAACTTAAAAGACATTAATTTAAGTTTAAGACACATCTGTTGTATTTTCGAAGACATCAATTATAATTTAAAAGGCATCACTTGAAGTTTAAAATGCATCAATTTAATTTTAAAAGATATCAATTGTAATTTAAAGCAATTCAGTTGAAATTAAAGACGTGAGTTGAAATGTAAAATACATAAATTTTAATTTAAAACAAATCAATTGAAACTTAAACTTTAAGACATCAATTGAATTTTAAAAGAAATTTGAAACACATTAATTGAAATTCAAAAGGCACCAATTGAATTTTAAGTATTAATTGAAATTTAAAAGACATCAATTGAAATTTGAAACACATTTATTGAAAAATTTAAAAATATGAATTGCCGTTTAAAAGGCGTCAATTGAAATTGAAGGTAGTTTTTGCAGTATTGATTGGGAAGAGTTCAGATTGATACTGTTTCCACTGTTACTGCGATGTACGCAGGTTGTTTAGAGTACGAAATTGTATGAGGGATAATAAATTTAACAACCACGAAAACCCGCTTTCAACATACCAGAAAAAAACCGGTTAAACGGCTTATTCGAAAATGTGACCATCTTAAAAATATCTTAATTTAAAACTAATCAATTGAAATTTAAAATTTTAGACATTAATTGAAATTTTAAACGCATTAATTCAAATTAGAAAAAACTTTAATTGAAATTTAAAAGATAACAATTGAATTTTAAGACTTCAGTTGTAATTTAAAAGACATCAATTGGAATTTGAAACACATTCATTGAAATTTAAAAGATATCAATTGAAATATAAAGAGACATCAATTGAAATTTAAAAATATCAACTGAAGTTTAAAAGACGGCGATTGAAATTGAAAGCAGGTTTTGAAGTATTGTTTGGGAAGAGTTCAGATTGGTACAGTTTCCACTGTTACTGCGATGAACGGAGGATATTTAGAGTACGAAATTGTATGATGGATAATAAGTTTGACAACCCCGAAACCCCGCTTTCAACATACCAAAAAAAAACCGGTTAAATGGGTTCTTCAAAAATGTGAATTTCTTAAAAACCGGCATTCGGGTTTACATTAAAAACCGCAGTTGCGGATTTGAACACTCTAGGCAATATAGACACATTTTCAAATAGTCCAAAATTGTGTCGTCCATTTTGTTTATCATATATATCAATGTATACTCTTGGATATATTTTCGTAAGTTTTGAAACCATCCTAAACACCTCCTATAATTACAAATGATGAGATGCTTTCTAAATTCTCCCCTAAAATCTCTTATACGTATAGGGTGTCTTAGTAAGAATGCACTTTATAATATTAAAATAAAAACACGTATTTTTTGAGATAGTTGTGATTTTTGTATTGGATTATAAACAAGACATGTTCCGATTAAACATGGAATAAACTATTCGGCAAATGGACCTCACGGCTCTGGTGACAGGTCATTACTTTTTTTATGAAATTTTCTTTCACTTTTTCACAGAGATGTGGCTGTATCTTACCGATGACGCGTTGGATCGCGGATTTGAGCTCAGAAATTGTTTCTGAGTTATTCGCATAAGCCAGAGATTTCACAAAACCCCACAAGAAGAAATCGCACGGAGTTAAATAGCATGATCTTGGTGGTCAGTTGACATCACAATTTCTTGAGATGAATGTCTCAGTAAGAATGCACTTTCTAATTTTAAAATAAAAACACGTATTTTTTGAGATAGTTGTGATTTTTGTAATGGATTATAAAGAAGACATGTTCCGATTAAACATGGAATAAAGTATTCGGCAAATGGACCTCACGGATCTGGTGACAGGCCATTACCATTGTCATGAAATCTTCCATGCCTTTTTCACAGAGATGTGGCTGTATCTCACCGGTGACGCCTTATATCTCGAATTTGAGCTCAGAAATTGTGTCTGGTTTATTCGCATAAACCCGAGATTAAACAAAACCCTAAAGAAAGAAATCGCAAGGCGCTAAATCCCATGATCTTGGTGGCCCGTTGACTTCACAATTTCTTGAGATAATTTGTTTGCAAATCCTTACCGCAATAAATCGATTGTTTCATGCGCGGTTTGGAAGGTGGCGCCACCTTGCTGAAACCACATGTCGTCCAGATCCATCCCATTCAGATGGAAATGCCCCCATCGGAGAAGATGGCTTTTTTTTCTAAAAATTGTCATTGATTTCAATTTGGTCGCATGAAATCGCATGGCGTTAAATCGCATGATCTTGGTGGTCAGTTATATCAGAATTTCTTGAGATAATTTGTCCTAGAAATCGTTGTTGCAATAAACCGATTGCTTTGTACACGGTGTGGCAGGTGGTGTCATCATGCTGAACAACATGTCGTCCAGAACCATGCCGTCCATTTGAGGCCACAACAACTCCCTCATCATGTTCCTGTAACGAATGCCGTTCACAGTGACTGCAATTTCGGTCTTATCTTCAAAAAGTAAGGCCCAATCACGCCACCTGACCAAACTCCGCATTCAATCGGCGCTCACGGAGCCAATCAGATGGAACTGCGCGTCATCGGAGTAGATAACGTTTTTTTGTCAAATTGGTATTGACTTCACTTTGCTCCTTTACCCATGGAACAAATTGCCGACGCTTGCCATGTTCTGCTGGTTAATGTCCTGAGCAAACTGAATTTTTACTCGCATGGAGTGCTTAGTTAAATTTGAAGTTGTGTGGTAAATTTGAAGTTGTGTTGATGTTTTCGGGGTTTCGGCGACACTCTCGTTTACAGGAGGAATGGTTTCAAGAGACCGACCGGTACGTTGACGCACAGAAGTCTTGCTGTCCACAGCCGACCCAGTTTCTTCAAATTTATTGATCACTCTTCGAATGGACTGAAAATTCTTTCTTGACTGAAAATTCTTCGAAGTTTGCGAGCGGTCTCTCTTAAATTTTTGTAAAAAGTTTTCGCAATTATAACGCGTTGTTCTATCGAAAAGGTAACATGTAAAGGTAGCCGTCGGTGGTGCAATGCTAGTGTGCGCGGATCTTGTAAACGATAACGGGTGTTCCATCCCTGCTCTGACCACCTTAAATTTCTTTCGACGACCGTCACCTCGCTTAGTGGTGGCGACACTATCGAGTTATTAGCCATGAAAAATCTTCTCAAAATACCATTCGGAACCGGTGTAAAATTGTAGGTCCCAATTAGTGAGTGTAAAAGTAGAATGCGCACAGCTCACTGTTTTGTGAGAAACTCTTCCTAATCCCTTCATGGGATGTAAGGGGAAACCTTTTTTTGTTTTCGTAAAGTGAAGAAGCAATGTCTGAGCTTGGTATTCCTGCAAAACTCATACGCCTTTGCAGGATGACCCTGGCGAACACCAAATCCACAGTGAAAGTTGGTAAGGATCTTACCGAACCTTTCGAAATTAAGCGAAGTCTCAGACAAGGTGACACCCTCTCGTGCGATCTCTTTAACATCTTTATAGAGATTATTCTGAGAAAAGCTGCTGTCAACATGAGTAAAACCATCAGCAGCAAAAGTCACATGCTGGTCGCGTATGCTGATGATATAGATATCATTGGGCACACAATTAGAGCAGTTACTGCGGTTTTTTGCAGGAATTGAGAAGGAGTCAGCGAAAGTGAGTCTGACGGTAAATGAGGACAAGACAGAATTAATGGTTTCAATGAGCAGGGCCTTCATGCGATTAGAGCAAAGCGTGAACGTTGGTAACCGTTATTACTTCGAGGTAGTGGATGAATTTATATACCTCGAATCTGCCGTAAACAAAAATAACAACGTCAGCCTTGAGATCAAGTGGAAAATTGTGCTTGCAAATATATGTTATTTTGGTTAAGCAAGCACTTCAAGGATAAAGCCCTCTCTCGAGTAACAAAAGTACAACTATACCAGCCTCTCATACAACCTGTCTTGCATTATGGCGCAGAATCCGGGGTCTTATCGCAATCAGATGAAACATCTGTAGAAGTCTTCGAGAGAAAAATACTCCGAAAAATTTATGGCCCTATAGTGCACAACGGCGAGTATCGGCGACGCATGAATCATTAGCTGTATGAGCCTTATCCCGATATTGACATAGTTAAGCGCATCAAAATAATGCGATTGCGCTGGCTAGGCCACGTCATTAGAATGGATGAAGACGAACCAGCACGAAGGGTTTTCGAAACCGAACTCGAAGGAAGACGAAAAATTGGAAGGCCACGACTCCGCTGGAGGGATCAGGTTGACGAATCCCTGCGTACACTTGGTATTGCCAACTGGAGGCATGAGGCAAAAGATCGAACTGGTTGGCGAAATATGTTATCTTCGTTTTGTTAGGTCCCTGACCCCTCGGGGTTGTTCGTGAGTGGATAAGTAAGTAAGTAAGTAAAGTGATCCAGTTTTAATAATCGCAATAATTATATTTGAAAGCTGCCAAATTTCAAAGTTGCCATTTGCACAAAAAAATGACACTAAACTTAAAAAGTGCAATCTTACTGAGACACCCTATACTTATAAGAAGGTACTTGTTGCCTTTACCTTACCCTCATACCTGATAATAAAAGCGTACAAAGTTTCTTAATTTAAAACAACTAAACTGTCATTTCTTCCCATAAAAAAAGCTTGTCACAATCTAAAACCTGTAATTTCGTTACGCGTGAATTAGTGCTTGTATAAGGAAAAAGTTCGTGCCTCAAGTCTTTTGTTTCACAGATTAAACTAAACACACATGTACACGTGAAGTTTTGTATAAAATTTCAGCTGTTTTGTTTGGCAGGGTAAAAATGTGATTAGTCTGTTATCATGAGAAACACCAGTAAACGTGATTTCTATAGGTTACAGCGATTAATACAAATATTTTCAATCAAATGAATTTTTATAATTGTTAGAACAATCACGACAATCAACATAATAATAATGGATCTCATAGATCGGCATGAAGGCGGCAGCTGTGACAGCTGAACAATTTCTTATCAAAATATTGTGGCAGAACCTGGAAAACAGGCACAAGAAGATCAATAAATAAACCCCATCCAGGGTTCGTTGTTCTTTACACACCAATACCATCAAACAGTTTTAGCCATCAGCTGGTCGTAAAAGGCCATCTGTGTATACAAAATTGTATATACTACGTATGTGTATGTAGTACATACAATTAAGGAACACACCTCTGTTAACTGTATTTTCATTACAACAATGAAAACTTTTAAGTCACGTTTGAGTTCTTTTGTATTCTTAACGAGCGAGCGCGTGCTTCTCTTATCGTCTCTCTCGCTCTCTCTCTCGTAAGCACGCACTCTTGAGGTCCCTATCTGTGTTGGCCAGTTGTAGTATTTATATGCGGCTGCGCAACTCATTACACTGCCTATGGCCACAACGATGTGTGAGTATGTTTGTTCTCTTTTGGGGTCTTTGAGTTCTGTGTGCGCTGGTATATGTAGGTCTACGTCCGAAATTACTTTCACTTTCAAAGGTTTACGAACTTTTTGTGTTAACAAAATTTACCTTTCAAATGATTCTTCATTTTTTGTTTGTTTCTTTTTCTTAGTGGCGTAGGATGGTGTGTGTGTGTTTATGCGTACGATAATTGCTGTTTCTTTTCGTCTCTTCTTCTTGTTGTGCTGTTGATATTAATGATTTTTAAATGTTTGCTGGTGATGTCGTATGTTATCGATTTACATTTACATTCAAATTTCATATTTTAATGAATTCGTATATTAATGTATTACAAGTTTTTTTTTTTCGAAATGTTTTCGATGAATATTTGGGTGTCCATAAAGACTGTTGAAGAGATTGTTCAAACCTTCCGGAAAAATATTCAAAAGACTCATGGATATGATTGATTTAGTCTGGTTAAAATTGTGTGCTTTTGATTTTGCTGCTGATAATTTTGATCTTGTCTACTGTTGCCTTCCACATTAGCACCACCATTAAGATATCGAGGAAATCTCACAGAATTGGGTAGTATGGTGTAGGACCTCGTTTGTTACCCACCATATTAAGGGCGGATCAATAAGTCCGTGACTTTTTGAATGAAACACAGTTTTTTTTTGCAAAAGAAAATATTTTTCAACATAATCTCCATTTAGGTCAATACACTTAGTCTAACGTTTTTCCAATTGTTGTATCCCTTCCATAAAATAGGCATTTGGTTGTCTAGCACACTTAGGCTAAAGAACCTGCAGTTTCCCCTATAGCAACTATTGACTAGTCGTCTGGCCAATTTGCCCTTTCAATGAATTTGTCCATGAGACCTACAGGAATATCCTGTAGGGCTACGGTGCTAACTAAATGTGTTCCGAATATGCTACTTCTCAGTCCTGCCAGAGTAGGGCAATCCAAGAGAAGGTATTTCGTCCATGCAGCATCTACAGAGAGTGGAGTTTCTATGTCCCAATCTTAGGGCGTGTTTTCCTACAAGGCAATGTCCCGTAAGTGTTACTAACATTGTGGATAACCTGCCTCTCGGCAAGTTAAGTAGTTGCCTAGTCTTCTTCCTGTCCACCTGTGGCCAGAGGACCCTGGCTTGTTTGCAAGTTGAAGTAAGTCTCCACTTGTCCTTGAACATATTATCGGCCCACTGCCTGATCTGCAAACGGCAGGTAGAGATTGGCATACTAACACCTTCTTTTGCCGGAAGAACCTGTGCCGTAGTGCCCTGTCTAGCTAACGCATCCGCTACGCAATTGTCGCTATGTCCCGGTACCCAGATGAGCCTGGTGTCAAAATACCCTGCCATCACCCTAAGTGATGAGTGGCATTCTTCAATCGTTAGGTACGTAGCAAACAATGCCTCCAGGTTTTTTATGGCAGCCTGGCTGTCCGTGTAGATACATATTCTCCGGAGGGTTGTGACACTACTTTTCAGTAGTTCAGCAACCTCCAGTATGGCGGTAATTTCCGCCTGAAATACACTACAGTGATCAGGCAGCTTGAAGGAGATATTTACATTTAGGTCCGCTGACCGAGCCTACTTGTTCGTCCAACTTTGATCCATTCGTGAAAAATCTGATACTACTGGTATCCCCTTCCAGTGACTTTTCCGAGGTATTTCTGTTCGGAATTGAAGTCCTTGGGCATTTGTTTGATCAATAATTTCATCGTTGGAGCTAAATCTCTTTCCACCGAGACAAGGTTTGGAAATTGCAAATAGTCACTGGGGACTAAATCCGGAGAATTTGGCGGATGAGGTACCAATTCGTAACCCAATTCATGGAATTTTGCTACACAGTTGCGCACCCGTGCATTACCTTTATGAAATCTAACTTTTCTTGGCTGAGGATTTTTGTTTTTTAACTCCTCGTTAAATCGGTCCATTAAGTTGGCATAATATTCGGCTGCCATCCTGCAAGGACACGACTGGGAATCGGGTGACTGAGAAGCAGTGTGTGCTCAAAATGTGGAGAGACCACTTTTCAGCACTACTCCACTCAGATTCTTCCACTGAAGATCAGGAGGTAATGATAATGGAAGATAGTGTAGATTGTATCCCCCAACCAAGACGAGATTAGAACGGCGATCTCCCGCCTTAAGAATAATAAAGCCGCTGGTGCGAATGGCCTACCAGCTGAACTTTTTAAGGCAGGTGGCGAAGGACTGATAGCCCACATGCATCGACTTATATGCGGTATATGGCTGGGGGAATCTATGCCCGACGATTGAAGTCTCAGTGTATTATGTCCTGTGTTCAAAAAGGATGATCCGTGTGTCTGTTCCAACTGTGGCGGTATCAGAATTGTATACATCGCGTATAAGGTATCGCCGAGCGTATTATGTGAATGACTAAAGCCAATTATTGAAAACCTGATTGGACCTTATCAGTGTGGTTTTAGACCAGGCAAGTCCACGACTGACCAAATATTTACGCTACTCGAAATCATGGAAAAGACCCACGAAAAGCAAATCGATACATACCACCTTTTTGTCGATTACAAAGCTGCTTTCGATAGCCCCATACGGGGAAAACTGTACGAAGCTATGTCTGAACTTGGTATTCCGGCAAAACTGATCCGCCTCTGTAGAATGACGCTGACCAACACCAAATCAGCAGTGAAAGTGGGGAAAGACCTCACTGAACCATTCTGTACCAAACGAGGACTTAGACAAGGCCACACACTTTCACGCAATCTCTTCAACATCTTAATGGAGATAATAATGAGAAAGGCTGCAGTGAATACCAACAAGACCATTAACACGAAATGCCATATGTTGGTGGCGTATGCTGACGACATAGACATAATTGGGCGAAATTTGCGAGAGGTTACTGCAGTATTTTCAAGAATCGAAAAGGAATCAGCGAAGGTGGGTCTTGCTGTTAATGAGGGCAAGACAAAATTGGTGGTGTCAACGACTAGAGGAACCTCTCGACTTGGTCCACACTTGAACGTTGACAACCGATTTGATTTTGAAGTGGTGGACGAATTTGTCTACCTTGGATCCACCGTGAACAAGGACAACAACGTCAGCCTGGAGACAGATACGAGAATTGTGCTTGAAAGTGGATGGTAATTTTGGGCTCAGCAAGTAGTTTAGGAACAAAGCCCTCTCTCGACGGACAAAAGTCCAGATATATCAGACTCTTATTTTATCTGTCTTGACATATGGCTCCGAAACTTGAGTCATTTCGCAAGCGGATGAAAAACACCTGGGAGTATACGAGAGAAAAATTCTCCGTAAAATAGATGGTCCTGTTAGGGAAAACGGCGTGTACCGACGACGCTGGAACGTAGAGCTATATAATCTATATTCTGACGTGGCGAGAAAAGGCGAAGGGTAGAGCCAGTTGGAAGAATGTGTTGAAATTTGTTTAATTTGTTTGTTTAATTAATATGTGTAAGACGTCTGACCTCATGAGGTTGTAAAATAGTCAATAAAATTAAGTATATTCGCTGTATATATATTTGTTGCTATCACCTTATTGACCAACAATCCTACTTAGGCCTTCTTCGAAGCCGGTTCACCCGGACACGCCCATTGTTTGGACTGCTGCTTGGTCTCCGGGGTGTTGTAATGGATCCATGCTTGATCCACATCAACAGTTACAAAACTCCGCAAAAGCTCCTTCCACTTGCGGTTATGTTTATGGTCAATTGAGAGCAAACGCGGCACCCATCTTTCGGACAGCGTTCTTAAACCCAACTGATCATTTGAAATCGAAACCATACTGCCCTATGAAATGCCTATGGCATCAACAATCTACCGTAGTTTTAATCTTTCCACTATATTGTGGATTTTTTCGACATTTTCGGGTGTATTGACCTCAATTGGACGTCCAGAACGTTCAGCGTCATTTGTACTTGTGCGACCACAACGAAAATCAGTAAACCACTTATTTACTATTTAAATCGATGGGGAAGAGACCCCATAGTATTTATCAATCTTTTCCTCGGTCTGATTGACGGTTGTTTTTTCCCAAAAAAAAAACGTTTAACGACAACTCGAAATTCACTTTTTTCCATTTTTAAAAAAATGCACGAGGTTGTATGTTTGGAACAGCTGTTAAATGCAAAGTAAATGACGGAACTTGCTCAAGATTTGACAGTAGTCTACTAACAGGTGGTACTTGATGGGAGTAGTGTTGCGTTTCATATAATTACGAGGGGAGTTCGACAAGCCACGGACTTGTTGATCCGCTCTTATAAGCCGACCAAACTCGAGCCGTCGGTTTGGAGCGACCGTGTGTTTTTCTAAGCATATAGATGCCACTGTTGTCACCGGTTGATATCGACTTGAACAGTTGACAATCTATTATACTTTTGGAATAGAATATGTCACCATTTCATCGTAGAATGTGGAAACAAATTATACTTTTTCTTTGGATACGTTTGAAAGGGTTGAATTGACATATAGGGGGGTTTGATCGACTCTAAAGCGGTTATGTAAAGTTTCTCATACCACTTTGTATATACAGTGTGGTTTACATAGAAGTATATTTTTAAAAATTATACAAAATTTACTAAACTTAGTTTATTTTCGTATGTTATTAACTTTATTTGCTATGTTAATTTACATATTAATGGAACAAACAACTAAACAAATTTTAACATATTTTCCCAACTGGTTCTATCCTTCGCCTTTTCTCGCTAGTTGGTGACACCAAGGATACGGAGGGATTCTTCTGCCTGGTGTTTCCAGCGGAGTCTTGGTCGTCCTCTTTCCTGCTTCCATCGGGTACGTTATCAAAAATCTTTCGAACTGGCTCATCTTCATCCATTCTGATAACATGGCCTAGCCAACGCAATTGGCTTAATTCGATTCCCTTGGCTATGTCCACGTTAGAATACAGATGGTATATGTCTTGGTTCCAACTACGTCGGTACTCGCCATTTTCTTTAACAGGACCATTTATTTTGTGGAGAATTTTTTTCTCGAATACTCCCAGGTGTTTTTCATCCCCTTGCGATATGACCCAAGTTTCGGAGCCATATCTCAGGACAGGTAAAATGATAGTCTGGAATTTTGCCTGTCGAGAGAGGGATTTGTTCTTAAACTGCTTGCTGAGTCCAAAATATCATCTACTTGCAAACACAATTCTCCTATTTATCTCCAGGCGGACGTTGTTGTCCCTGTTCACGGCGGATCTAAGGTAGACAAATTCATCTACCACTTCAAAATTAAATCGGTTGTCGACGTGAAAACTTATTACAAAAATTTGTAAAGTTTTGCTGGGACCGCTCACGAACTTCGTAGAATTTCCAGTCGGGAATGTACACCTAATGTGTTAACCATTCGAAGAGTGGTCAACAAATTTGAAGAAACGAGAGTGCCGCCGAAAACATCAATTCAGCATCGTTCTCAACAATTTCAAATTTAACGAAAGGCACGCAGCGAATTTTGACAAAACACCTCCACCTTCATGCATATAAAACTCAGTTTACTCAGAAGCTCAAACCAGCAGACCATCGAAAGCGCCGGCAATTCGTTCAATGGGTAATGGCGCAAAGTGAAGTCAATGCAAATTTTTCAAAACAATTTATATTCACAGATGAAGAACAGTTTCATGTGAATGGCTTCGTGTAAACACATAATTGTCGAATTTGGGGCTCAGAAAATCCTCATGCAATTAATAAGAAACAAATGCACCCACAACGAGCAACTGTCTGGTGCGGAGTTTGTTGGGCCCTGCTATTTTGAAGATTAGGCCGACATTGCAGTCAGACGGCGCCACCTGCCACACCGTGCATGAAACAATCGATTATCTCAAGAAATTCTGATATAACTGGGCACCAAAATCATACGATTTGACGCCGTGAGATGTCTTTCTTTTGGGTTTTGTGAAATATTGGTTTTGCGCGAATAAATAAATAAAAAATATCCAATGAATGTTCGAACTCACGGGTTATGTGTTAACATCTTTTTGATACACGGTACCTGTTCGATTTCTATGAAATAAAATAAAAAAAATTAAAACAGCGTTCAATCATGATGACGTTACATTTAAATAATATTAATACTTAAAATTATTTAAAAACCAGTGCAAGCACATTATTCCCACAAAAACCAAAGAGAATGTGTGCTTACATACGCTACACATGTTCACACAATTTTCATTCCTCTCTTGTCATCTCATTTTTGTATACGTATAACCACTTTTGCTATCTAATTTTTATATACGTAGCACCACGTCATTATTCTCTTTGTTCTGAGAGTGCTCCGCACCCACACAATCTGTGTTTCGCAGTCGGACAAATCTGTGTTCTATATAGGGGTGGGCCACCCCTATCATTTAAGGGTATGAAAAATAGATGTTGGCCGATTCTGAGACCTCCACGACATGCACACAAAATTTCACATAAATCGGTCCAGCCGTTTCGGAGGAGTTTAACGCCAAACAATCTGTGATCGCAGTCGGACAAACTGTGTTTGAATGTATTCACTTTGTGAGTTAAGTCCCTACCCGCGCCTATAGATGTTAACACATCAAAAATAAATGGTTTCCCATTACATCTCATGTAGGAATATGGGAGAGCTTCTCACAATCAGTGAACTGTGCGCTGTCTAGTTTTATACGCAGTGATTGGGACCTAAAGTTTTACACCGGTTCCGAACGGTATTTGAAGAAGATTTTTCATGACTAAATACTTGATAGAGTCGCCGTCACTGTGCGAGGTGACTGCCGCCGAAAGAATTTTAAGGTGGTCAGAGCAGGGATCCAACCCAAGATCTCATGCGCGCATTCTAGCCATTGGACCACCGACGGCCACAATAAACCGACGATGCTGCGTATAAGCCACAAACAATTTCTGAGCTCAGATCCGAGATCGAACGCGTGACCAGTTAGAAGCAGCCACATCGCTGTGAAAAAGTCGTGGAAAATTTCGTGAAAAGAGTAATGGCCTGTCATCAGAGTGTGGACTCTTTATGAATATGTATTCTGTAAAAAACTTTTTGGGTGGCATAAATGAACGTAGCTACTATGGCAGTTCAAATAATTATTTAGCTTCCCAAATAAAGTTGTAATTTTCAATAGGGTGAGAGTTATTAGGGAAATGCCCAAAATTTAACGTCAACTAAGTCGCCATTCAAAAGTGAAACACCTTCTTAAAAATCAGCATGCAACATACTCGTATTTGTGCTGATTTGCATTATAAGTAACCGGGATCGGCGTCGGAGTTATAGATTTTCTATTACAATCGAATGCGTCATAATGTTTCCCCATTTTTCTAATAAATATTTTGTAATCAATTACGCATACTGGGCATACAACTCGTATGCCCCACTCGAGTGCTCTCCATGAAAATCCGCATAAATCAACCAAGTTCCGCCAACTATCAAAAACAACAACAATGCCATAATAAACAATAACAATAATATTGATGATACTTATGCCACAATGAATGCCTACTAGTACATACGAGTAAATAAACGGCACGCGTTGCACGTTTATCATTCAGCAAGTGAGGCGATCCGAATCGAATGAGTTTAGTGACTCTAATAACATTTCGCATTGATGATGATGATGATCGTACAATGATGATGATGATGATGTTGCTGATGTGTGAATGCTGTTGATGAGGATGACGATGATGATCCAATGCACACGAGAAATGTGCACATTTTTCCACATCCTCACATACACGACTCCGTACTTGTTGCTCGTGTCTATTGCTGATGCTGATGTTGCACATGTTTGCAGGCAAATCCTCAAATAGCAATTCTGAATGCAGAGAAACCACTTTGTCAACAATAACCTGATCATCATCATCATCGTAGTCGTCATCTACATGTGTTGCATAGGCACCAACATCATAATGAGCATCTTCGTCTATTCATGCCAAAAAGTCAGTCATTAAGTCACTAAGTTTTCCGGCCACTGTGCCAACAACATTTTTTTTTGTTATTGTTTGGTTGCTTGATAGCAAAGTAGAAATAGCAGAAAAAAAGTTGCTAACAGAAGTTGCAATGTGGGCAAACGTGCTACAGCAGCAGCAGCAGCAGCTGATGACGTCGGTTCGTCATATCCAAGTCAATAAACTCTTTGGTTCATCGTACAAATATAACATGGCACATTACAAGATTATTTGCCGCTATATTACAACAGCAAAATAGCAACATCATCAAGACCGGCAACATTAGCAGATGCCGATGTTGTAGCAGCAACTATAGCAGCAATGTGATGGCAACATTTGTTGTCATCGACAGCAGCGATAAATGTCAAACCATAGAAATTGTTTTGATTGGCTGAAAGAGGATAGTGTGGCAATTATTGGTAAATGTGTAAATAGACTAATTATACTGCGAAATGTGAGGGCCAGGTTCCAGTGTAGGCACGCTGAAAAAAAACGGCCTCTGTAACATATTCTCCCAAATATATACTCTGCAGTAACCATGTATATGTTTGGAATACACTTCAAACATTTATATGTTTGCAAGTCCCAAACTTACTTATTTACTTATCCGGTCTCGAACAACCCCGCGGGGTCAGGGACCTTACAAACCGAAAATAACATATTTCGCCAACCAGCTCGATCTTTTACTTTACTTCTCCAGTTGTCAATGTAAGTGTATGCAAGGATTCGTCAACCTAATCCCTCCAGCGGAGTCTTGGTCTTCTTATTCTTCGTCTTCCTTCGAGTCCGGTTGCGAAAACCCTTCGTGCTGCTTCATCTTCATCCATTCTACTAACATGGCCAAGCCAGCGCAATCGCGTTATTTTTATCCGCTCAATGTCAGGATGAAGCTCATGGTTCATGCGTCGCCGATACTCGCGTTAAAAATTTTCGGAGTATTTTACTCTCGAAGACTCCTACGGATGTTTCGTCTCCTTCGATAGGACCCAGGATTCTGCGCCATAAGCAAGACAGGTTGTATTAGAGTCTGGTATAGTTGGACTTTTGTTACTCGAGAGCGGGCTGTATCCCTAAAGTTCTTGCTTAGCCCAAAATAACATCTATTCGCCAGCACAATTCTCCGCTTGATCTCAAGGCTGACGTCGTTGTTTTTGTTTATGGAAGTTCCGAAGTATATAAATTCGTCTACCACCTCGAAATTATAACTGTTATCAAGGTTCACGCATTGGTCTAATCGCGTGGAGACCCTGCTCATTGAAACCATTACTTTTGTCTTGTTCTTATTTACCGTCAGACCCACTAATGCTGACTTTTTCTCAATTCTCGAAAAACCCGCAGTAACTTCTCTCATTGTGCGCCCAATAATATCTATATCATCAGCATAAGCGAGCAGCATGTGACTTTTGCTGCTGATCGTTTGATTCAGGTTGACTGCAGCTTGTCTTATAATGATCTCCATTAAGATATTAAAGAGATCGCACGATGGGGTGTCGCCTTGCCTGAGGCCTCACTTACTTTCGAAAGGTTAGGTAAGATCCTTACCAACTTTCACTGCTGATTTGGTGTTCGTCAAAGTCTTCCTGTAAAGGCGTATGAGTTTTGCAGGAATACCAAGCTCAGACATTGCTTCATAGAGTTTCTCCGTATCGGACTATCGAAGGCCGCCTGATAATCGATAAATAGATGATAGGTGTTGGTTTGTTTTTCGTGGGTCTTCTCCAGGATTTGGGGCAGAGTGAAAGAAGGGAGGCCCTGAACCATGTCCATTAGTTCCGTTTTTGACTTTTTGGTAGATTTTTCGGGCTTCGTTCTACCTTCAGTATGTCTCAATTATCTCACTCTCCCGCTTTCTCCACTACCGTTTGTTACGCCTAAAGACACGGTTTACCTCCTTTCTTTTCTACCCATACCGCTCAGTTGCAGCTCGTGTTGCAGTTGACTGAAGCATTGCCATACCAGCAGTGTTCTTTTCATCATTAGCAATGCGATTATCTTCATCGTACCATGGTTTATTGCGAAGCGGTTTTTCGAAACCAAGTACGGTTGTTGCGGCAGTTTTTATAGAGTCGGAAATGGGTTTCCACTCCGGATCAGGATCGTCATCGGGAGGGGGTGGGTTCTGTGCCAAAAGTTGCGAGGGCTTCCTTGAGAGGCTGTGGCATACGATTTTGGCTCTACTTAACCTTGTGCGAACCTTCGCTGCCACCAGGTTGTGATCTGAATCGATGTTAGCTCCTCTGATCACTCGTACGTCCATTAAGTCCCAAAATTAAGTGTATGTAAGTGCAAACATTAGCATGTTTAGTGACAAATATGTATGCTTTTACGTGAAAACATATGCGTGCTTCATCCCAAACATCCATATACTTACGTGGAAGCATTCGCGTGGTTCCCAAAAGCCTCCAAATACTTACGTGGAAACATATTCGTATTATATTATATTATTATATAAAAATATTTAAAATAACTTTTTTTACATTTACTTGCAATAAATACATCACTCTTTTTATGAAATGAGAATTTGCGGCTCTTTTGCTTCTCCTTTCTTAGTTGTTTCTCACGTTTTTGTTTTCAGAAGGTTTCGACTATGCCTTGGTTATCAATATGCGTTGGTACACAAACCATATATTTATATACAACTCTAGTCCATGCGAGACAAGCGTGTATTAATTACTTGTATTTTTTTAATTATATTTCACAGCCATTCTGACTTTTTCAGTAGAGGCTCGGGCAGAAAAAGGGATTCACGTTGTTGCCCTCTCCAGTTTCTTTGCTCAAAATCGGTTCACGCTTTGATAGCCCACATAAATATATGAGAAACACATACATAACAACCAAAGCAACATCACAAACCACTTAACCGTCCTAGCGTTTGTTTATTATTTTTTCACTGATCAAGCGCTATTGATATTCTCGACTTACTTTACTTTTATTGACTATATTACAACCTCATCAGGTCAGACGTCTTACACATATTAATTAAACAAACAAATTTCAACATATTCTTCCAACTGGCTCTATCTTTCGCCTTTTCTCGCCAGTTGGTAACACCAAGGATACGGAGGGATTCTTCTGCCTGGTCTTTGCACCGGAGTCTTGGTCGTCCTCTTTCCTGCTTCCATCGGGTACATTATCAAAAATCTTTCGCGCTGGCTCATCTTCATCCATTCTGATAACATGGCATAGCCCACGCAATTGACCCACTTTGATCCGTCTAGTTATGTCCACGTCAGAATAGAGATTATATAGCTCTGCGTTCCAGCGACGTCGGTACTCGCCGTTTTCGCTAACAGGACCATATATTTTACGGAGAATTTTTCTCTCGAAAACCCCAGGTGTCTTTCATCCGCTTGCAATATGACCCAAGTTTCGGAGCCATATGTCAAGACAGGTGAAATGAGAGTTTGATATAGCTGGACTTTTGTCCGTCGAGAGAGGGCTTTGTTCCTAAACTGCTTGCTGAGCCCAAAATAGCACCTATTTGCAAGCACAATTCTCCTATCTATCTCCAGGCTGACGTTGTAGCCATTGTTCACGGCGGATCCAAGGTAGATAGATTCATCTACCACTTCAAATTTAAATCGGTTGTCAACGTTCAAGTGCGGACCAAGTCGAGAGGTTTCTCTAGTCGTTGACACCATGAATTTTCTCTTGCCTCCATTAACAGCAAGACCCAGCTTCGCTGATTCCTTTTCGATTCTTGAAAATACTGGAGTAACCTCTCGCAAATTTCGCCCAATGATATCTTTGTCGTCCGCATACGCCAGCAGCATATGGCTTTTCGTGTTAATGGTCTTGTTCGTATTTACTGCAGCCTTTCTCATTATTGTCTCCATTAAGATGTTGAAGAGATTGCGTGAAAGTGTGTGACCTTGTCTAAGTCCCCGTTTGGTACAGAATGGTTCAGTGAGGTCTTTCCCCACTTTCACTGCTGATTTGGTGTTGGTCAGCGTCATTCTACAGAGGCGGATCAGTTTTGCCGGAATACCAAGTTCAGACATAGCTTCGTACAGTTTTCCCCGTATGGGGCTATCGAAAGCAGCTTTGTAATCGACAAAAAGGTGGTATGTATAGATTTGCTTTTCGTGGGTCTTTTCCAGGATTTGGCATAGCGTGAATATTTGATCAGTTGTGGACTTGCCTGGTCTAAAACCACACTGACTGATAAGGTCCAATCAGGTACAATCTATACTATCTTCCACTATCGTTACCTCCTGATCTTCAGTGGAAGAATCTGAGTGGTGGAGTGCTGAAAAGTGGTCTCTCCACATTTTGAGCACACACTGCTTCTCAGTCACCAGATTCCCATTCTCGTCCTTGCAGGAGGGCAGCCCATTATTAGGCCCGTTGGTCGATCTTCCTCCCCTCTGGAAAAACTTTCGGGATTCACCATTCATCCTGCACATTTCGATTCTTTCAGTCTCTCTCTGCTCCCACTGCCAAATAGTTGGTTTTCCTCCCTTCTCACTCGCAGCACGCGTTGTAACTGACTGTTTCGTTGCCATACGTGCAGCGTCTTTTTCATCAGTTGCAATGCGACATTCTTCGTCGTACCATGGCTTATCCTTCTGCGGTTTTTGATAGCCAAGTTCAGTCATTGCGGCGATTTCCAAAGAATGGGAGACGTGCTTCCACTGCGCATCTAGGTCTTCCGGAGAGGGTATTCTGCTCTAGCAGGAGAGAGAGTTTATGTCGATAGGACATTGATATTTCCGGTATTTGTAGCTTGTCAATATCCAGCTTTTCGTGTGTTCGGCTTCGTACCTTTTTCGCCCTGCTCAATCTCGTGCGAACTTTCGCAGCCACCAGGTAATGATCCGAGTCGATATTGGCACCTCGAATCACACGTACATCCATTACACTAGAAGAGTGCCTGCCATCTATTGCCAAGTGATCAATCTGGTTCTTCGTCCGTTGATCAGGGGATATCCAGGTCGCCTTATGAATGTCCTTATGCTGGAATCGAATGTCCTTATGCTGGAATGCTATTTGCAGCGGCGAAGTCTATCAGTCTTATTCCATTATCGGAGGTGGCAGCATGTAGACTGTGATTACCGATGGTTGGTCGAAAGACACTTTCCTTTCCTAATTTGGCATTAAAATCGCCTAGAATCTTCTTAATGTCCTGGTCAGGGCAGCGTTCATATACTTCCTCCAGGCGCTCATAAAATGTTTCTTTGACCTCATCATCTTTATCCTCTGACGGTGCGTGCACACAAATTAACGAGATGTTGAAATATTTCGCTTTGATGCGAATTGTGGCTATGCGGTCACTCACTGGGTTGAACCTTGAAACTAGGTGTCGCAGTCTCTTGCCAACTATAAATCCGCACCCAAATTCGTGCTTACGCTCATGGCAGCTGTAGTAAATATCGAAGTTTTTCTTTCTGGTGCAACCATATCCTGTCTATCGCATTTCCTAGATCGCTGTGATGTCAGCTTTATATTTTCCGAGGACATCCGCCAGTTGGAAAATGACACCAGTCCTGTATAACGTTCGAACATTCCAGGTACATAACCTTAAATCATGGTCCTTATAACGTTTGCGAGGGTCGTCAACAGTGGGGGGGATTCTTTGTTCATTATATTTTCAGTGTATTTTCATTGCCAATATAAAGGTGGCGGGAGGCAAACACAGCCCACCGTGGTTTGCATTTTACCTACTGCCAGGATGATTATGTTTCAGCCGTCCATTATGGATCAGACGCTGACCAGAATGCAGTGTGTCGAAACTGGATTTTGGTTTCTTCAATTTTGATCCGCCGTTGGCCATGGGTGTTGGCTCATCCGCATTCAAAGGACAGAAAAATATGTCCACTACTTCGAAGAGCTTCAGTGACAGTAGTGGACATATTTTTCTGTCCTTTCCTGAGACGTATCAGTGATCGCATTACCGCTCAGGTTGCTCATTCGTTTCGCCTTCTCGACTGAATACTTGAAATTAAAACGCAATACATCAGCCAATATAAGAAACACTGACTTCATCTGCAATTTATACGCACATTGAGGAATATTTATGAACCACTTACTGAGAGAATAATGCAAAAATAAAGATACACCCTTACAAGATATACACACTCGTTGCCCCTCTTTTATTCTCTTATTCTCGAGAGAGCATAAACAGTGCAACAAACACGGCTGTATTTATATCACAAATACAAATATATTTGTGTCGCAAACACACATGTTATAACATATTGATCATTGTTTCTCAAACATGTAATATTGAATAGCAAACACAATGCATTTGGGCACAAGTTTATTATATTTGCGGCAAGCTCCAAACACATGTTATATTTGCATCCAAACAACAAAAAACTACAGATTTTTCAGCGTGGGTGTGTCGAGGAAACCTAATTTTTTGCCATACGAAATGGGCACTTCTATTTTTCTATGAGTATGTCCTCGAATAACTTTCTCCCTGGATCAAGCTGATCTGTTATACTAACATGGCCTAGCCATTACAAACGCGCAATTTTGATACACATAAGCGCGTCGATGTCGGGACACATAGTATAAAGCTCGTGGTTCGTTTGTCCTCGATACTCTCCGTTTTCTATTAGACGACCATTTTCTTGCCTCATGTGACTGTTGCCGTGTTGACTGCAGCTTTTTTTCATGATAATCTCAATTTATATGTTAAAGAGAAAAAATGCCACACATCACTTAGGGTGATGGCAGAGTATTTCGATAGCAGGCTCATCTGGGTACCGGGACACAGCGATATTCCAGGCAACTGCGTAGCGGATGCGTTAGCTAGACAGGGCACTACGGCACAGGTTCTTCCGGCAAAAGAAGGTGTTAGTATGCCAATCTCTACCTGTCGTGTGCAGATCAGGCAGTGGGCCGATAATATGTTCAAGGAAAAGTGGAGACTTACTTCAACTTGCAAACAAGCCAGGGTCCTCTGGCCACAGGTGGACAAGAAGAGGACTAGGCAACTACTTAACTTGCCGAGAGGCAGGTTATCCACAGTGGTAGGAACACTTACGGGACATTGTGTTGTAGGAAAACACGCCCTAAGATTGGGATATAGAAACTCCACTCTATATAGATGCTGCATGGAAGAGGACGAGGAAACACCGAAACACCTTCTCTTGGATTGCCCTGCTCTGGCAGGGCTGAGAAGTAGGATATTCGGAACACATCTTGTTAGCACCGTAGCCCTACAGGATATTCCTGTAGGTCTTATAGACAAATTCATTGAAAGGGCAAATTGGCTAGACGACTAGTCAGTAGTTGCTATGGAGGAAACTGCAGCTACACAATGGGCTTCTTTAGCCTAAGTGTGCTAGACAGCGTGCTGTCTTGAAGCCTTTTCAACCAACCAACTAACCTAGGGTTGACAACGCAAACACTGCGGCAGCACGTGCTCATACTGATAAAGCAGCACCGACCACTGCGTTGTGGCTCATAATGAATGCCAATCTTCATGCACACTACAAGCCCATTGAAAACTTAACCATTGGCGAACAATTATTTCCTTTCCGTGGAAGCACACAAATTACACAATACATACCATCAAAACCTGCATAATAAGGTATCAAAGTTTGGTGGATTTGCGATGCCAAAAATGCATATCCACTGCACTGTCAACTTGTGTGAAAGCTCTGGCTGTGAAAGAGTTGGCTAGCAGATGCCAAGGAAGTGGAAGAAATATTACAACGGACGTTGACAGTTGCAGAACTTCTTCTCACCTGGAACCTAACTATCGTTGGAACTTTGCGCAAAACCAAGACGTATATTCGTTCATCATTATTCGGCTTCAGAAAAAATGTGACGATGTACTCTTATGTTCCACGAAAAAATAAATCAGTGACGCTGCTTTCGCCTATGCACTATGATTGCGGGATAGTTGAGGGTGGGTAGCCTGAAATCATAGAATTTTATAATATGACCAAGGGTGGCGTGGCGATAATTAATATTTGTAATATATAAATTAATAATTTTCATTTTTCAAATAAAATAATATAATTTAAACACTCTATAAAATGGTTTGTTGCCTTTCATTTTGATATAAACTGGTATGGTACAAACGTATTCCGGATTTGTGTTTACGTAGGTGTCGATTTTGGAAGCTTGTAGCTCCTGAACCACTGATCCGAATGGGATCAAATAACCGTTAAACGATTAGAAATTACTTATGTTTCCTAGAACCGAAATCTCTATGCCTCAAATTAAGCTGTTCCTGAGTTACAGCACTACAAAGTTGCAAGTGGATACATTTGTACACGCGTGTGTGTTGTAGGGTTAAACTGAAATGAGCTCTTTAGGTCACAGCTCATATGAATTGTTAAGCTGAAATGATACAATGAACTAGTGAACTAATTGAATGTACTAGTGCATTCTGTTGAGCTGAACTAAATAGAGCGCTCACTTGAATGAACTAAAATTCCCAACTCTAATGAGGACTGAGCTTCGTGTGGTTAGAGCAACTTATAGATACTTTAGATAGTTGGACTGAAGAGCAGATAAAGGGTTTCCATAATACAACGGTTTGCTGAGGTTTATCTTGAGATGGAACCATCGGTCCATATTTCTTCAAAAATAAGGAGTGACCAGAACGAAACTGTAGATTACGCCATGGTAGCTAACAATTCCCTACCTAATATTGAAGCCTATGATCTCAACGACATTTGGTAACAAAAGGAGGACGCTAATTGTCACACAGCCTGTGAAACTTTGACATTATTGTGACAACAATTTTGTGGACAATATTTTCACCCTCCGGACCTGTAAATTTACCGCCCATATCACACTTTTAGACATTGTCCCGTGGGGCTACCTAAAGTCCAAAGTCTACAACTGTGGAAGTGGAGGCCAACATTACTAGCGTCATCTGCGAAATGGTTTCTCATTACAAGGATTTGAGAGAGCTTCTCACAACCAGTGAGCTGTGCGCTTTTTATTTTTACACTCACTGATCGGAACCTATAGTTTTACACCGGTTCTGAACGTTACTTTGCAAAATACCACTCGAAATGCTCGAACGGGTCATCGAAAATCGGAACTACAGAATGAATAATGTTACCCCAGTTGCGACCAATTTGTGAATGAAATATTCTTTAAAATGTAAATATAAAGAACTGATCGGATAAAATGAATATTTTTATTTTTGAAACCAAAAACCTTAAAAAAATCAGAATTTAGTTCAAGATAGCGTGGCGATCTCTGCGACATCATAAGTATAAAGAATTGATCGGATAAAATGAATATTTTTATTTTTGAAACCAAAAACCTTAAAAGAATCAGAATTTAGTTCAAGGTAGCGTGACGATCTCTTCGACATCGTAAAAACGATAACAATGGGAGATTATAAATTATTGTATCGTATTGTAAAAACCAATATATGTGATTGTAACTAGAAAACATCTAATTTAATGCAACGATCTCTTCAACATCTGAGTGGAGGAATATTTTGATACTAAGGATAATGTAAACGCCTTTAAATACCCCATGCTTAACACACTGCCAGGCAAATAAGGCCTCGTTAATAAAATATATGGTCTAGAATATAATAATATAATAGATAGCTGAACATTCAATATTGTGAACCAACCTGCACTATAATGCTGTTGCGATTGTTGCGATAGGGATTTCAATTTAGATCCTGTTGATGTTTAAATTATTTAGATCAGTTGTTAATTATTTTCAAAGCTTTTCTAACACAGATTCTAAAATGTAGCTTATAAGAAGTTAAACAAAATCCAAATCAAAACTTAATCAGATAAATAAACCCGAAAATGGTGTTGTAAGCAACTCGCTAGCCAACCAATCAAACAGGCGATCAGCCAGCCAGCAGGCAGCAGCCAACAACATACCAGAGCTGGCTCACATTGGCAGTTAGTTACACGGCCAGTCCACTGGCATGTCCGTCTGTTCCTTTCTACTTCTTCCAACTTTAGCAAAAATACAAAAAAAAAACCAACAACGCCACCAGTCGCAGCAGCAACATCTCAGCTCTGTAAGCGACTTTGCACTGAGTTCATTGACTTCTTTACAATTTCGTGTTAATATCAATTCAAAGTTGGACTCGTAACGGCGACAGAGTCGACCGACAGCTGAGCTGAGCTGACAGCATTACATATGTAGCTTAGTTGTGCTGTAAACCAACAACAACAGCAACATCAACATCAACAAAAATCACCGAGGAGCGAGATCTTATACTGAGTGATTTGAAATCGTTTTTTTCTTCTCTTCATCTTTCATATGGAACCATGGAGTTGTTGTAATAATAATAACTGGCTTTACAGCTTTGTCATTATTCAGTCTTTTTTTGTTTTCGTAGAGAATTTTTTGCTCCGGTGGCAACTATAACACTTCGGTTGGTACACCGAACAAATTATTGGCCCCCAAAATTGTACTCGCACGTTTAAGAGGTGTGAAGTTACAATAATAATTAAGAATTCAAAACTAAACAGCATAATTGTGATTGGATTAATATCCTGTTTGCAAATCGAAATTGGGTACAATTTAGCAAAACGTCCGCTTTAGGCACAACCAAAGGCGGCAGCGTGAAAGGCCATCTCTTCTATAAGAATCAAAACAAACAAGAAGAGGTCGATGCTAAAAACTGCAAGGCTTTAACTAAATAATTAAATAGTTTCCCATTACATCCCATGAAGGATTTGGGGAGAGCTTCTCATAAACAGTGAGCTGTGTGATTTCTAGTTTTATACGCACTGATTGGGACCTACAGTTTTTACACCGATCCCGAACGGTATTTTGAGAAGCTCCTGCAGGGCTTTAGGGTGCTCAAAAAAATCTTGAAAGCACTCTCGAGGAATCGTAATATAAATACCGAAGAAACTACATTTCATTTCAAACGCGATAGGGGCTTTTTTCGTAACCGACGTACTATATAAGTTAACATCAACTCTTACGAAAAAAAATCCAATAAGTGTTCGATGTCACGAGCGATGTGTTAACACCTTTTTGTTACACGGCACCTGTTCGATTTCTATGAACACATTACTAAATGTTACATTAGAAAATAAAAAAAAAAAACAGCGTTCAATCATATGATGACGTTACATTTAAATAATATTAATACTTAAAATTATTTAAAGACCAGTGCAAGCACATGTGTCATTGTTTTCTTGCTTAAAACTTTTTGTTTTATTCCCACAAAAAATAAAGAGAATGCAAAGCAACAGACACACGTACATACATACATTGTTATGTTCGTACATGCGCTACACAAGTTCACACAATTTTCGTTGCATTCTTGCTATCTCATATTTATATACGTATAAGCACGTCATTATTCTCTTTGCCCTGAGAGTGCTCCGCACCTACACAAGACAACTATTCGCTGCCGCTACATCAGTGTTTGTTTTTTTCGCAGTCTGACAATCTATGTTTCGCAGTCGGACAAATCTGTGTTCTATATAGGGGTGGGTCACCCTTATCATTTAGGGGTATGAAAAATAGATGTTGGCCGATTCTGAGACCTACCCGATATGCACATAAAATTTCATACAAATCGGTTCAGCCGTTGCGGAGGAGTTTAACGCCAAACAATGTGTGATCGCAGTCGGACAAACTGTGTTTGGATGTATTCACTTTGTGAGTTTAGTCGCTACCCGCGCCTAATGATTGTTAACACATCAAAAGCGTATAGTATAGTATAGTATACAGTATAATCAGCTTGGCTTCATCCGATAATTCTTCCTTTGTATTTGTCAATTCGTTAATTTAAAAGTCCGTAGATTGGAGTCTCCGTGGAATGAAACTTTTGTCCATAGCATGTAAGGTTATATCAAGTATAATGTGCGAAAGACTAAAACCTATTATCGCTGACCTGATTGGACCATTCCAGTGTGGCTTTAGGCCTGCAAAATCGACAACTGACCAGATTTTCACGCTACGCGAAATTCTGAATAAGACCCACGAAAAACAAATCGGCACCTATAACCTATTTGTCGGTTATAAGGCTGCCTTCGATAGTCCGATACGGGAGAAACTCTATGAAGCAATGTCTGAGCTTGGTATTCCTGCAAAACTTATACGCCTTTGCAGGATGACCTTGACGAACACCAAATCCACAGTGAAAGTCGGTTAGGATCTTACCGAAACTTTCGAGATTAACTTCTTAAAAGACATTTTTATGAGAAGAGCTGCAGCCAACAAGAATAAAACCATCAGCAGCAAAAGTCACATGCTGCTCGCGTATGCTGATGATATAGATATCATTGGGCGCACAATTAGAAAAGTTACTGCGCTGTTTTCGAGAATTGAGAAGGAGTCAGCGAAAGTGGGTCTGACAGTAAATGAGGACAAGACAAAATTAATGGATTCAACGAGGAGGGCCTCCACGCGATTAGACCAAAGCGTGAACGTTGATAACCGTTATAATTTCGAAATGGTGGACGAATTCATATACCTCTGATCTGCCCTAAACAAAAACAGCCACGCCAGCCTTGATGTGCTTGCGAATAGATGTTATTTTTGGAATAAGCAAGCACTTTAGAGATAAAGCAGTAACAAAACTTCAGCTGTACCAGACTCTTATACAACCTCTCTTGCTTGCAGACGAAACATCTTCGAGAGGAAAATACTCCGGAAAATTTATGGCCCTATAGTGCACAACGGCGAGTATCGGCGACGCATGAACCATGAGCTTTAACCCGACATTGAAATAGTTAAGCGGATCAAAATAACGGGATTGCGTTAGCTAGGCCATGGATAAAGGTGAACCAGCACGAAGGCTTTTCGAAACCGAACTCGAAGGAAGACGAAAAATAGGAAGACCAAGACTCCGCTGAAGGGATCAGGTTGACGAATCCCTGCGTACACTTGGTATTAATAACTGGTGAGATAAGGCAATAGGTCGAACTGGTTGGCTAAATATGTTATCTGCGGTTTGTAAGGTCCCTGACCCCTCGGGGTTGTTCGAGACCGGATAAGTAAGTAGGTTAGGTTATACAACCAAACCAGTGCTAAGGCGGAAGAGGTATAGCCTGGCGCCAAACTAGATATGGTTATCAAAGGCGACATCCCGTCCCGTACAAGAGCTCGGGCGTAGTTACCAGCGTCTACAAAAGATTGTGAAGATTCTATCGTACGTCTATTAAAGGTCAGGAACCATGACATTCTACATGCCAATAGGAATCTTGCAAAATTGGAGGACGCTGAAGGACAAAGTTTTCTCATCCAGACTCATGGTATCATTTTGTATGGCTATGGTATGATTCATCTTAGGGTGTATATTGAGAGACATTGAGCGGAGTGGAAGGCAATAGCCTGGATGAGACTATCCCTCTGGATACTGTAGGGGTGGTTACTCCATTGTTTGAATCCAAGCTACAAGTAGATACAGACGAGGTCGATAGCCCATTACTAGAGAGGGTCATATCAACCAATATTTACGGTACTACAGTTGTGATTATCTCTGGGGATACCGTGGAGGTTGTTGCGTCATTTGCAAAATCCAAACTTACTGATGAGCTTACAGATATCCTCCTGAAAGACGCTGATGAGGAGACCAACAACACAGTGTTAGTGACGGACGCGGCTACCATTTTTGAAGCTACTACTGATAAACCTTCACAACTTTAAAGCTATTGCTGCAACTCTGCTGAGACATTTAAAACAAAATTTACCTGGTATTAAAGGACCCTGTACATATCACGGCAGGATTTGTGAATTGAAGACAGCTGATTACAAGTTTCTCATTTCCAAACACATGGGCACCCGAGTATGTATGTACATATAATTATACTTGAAAAGAGACAATTGAATATATTTCTTTTACCAGGGATGATTTTTATTTATTCGGCCTTTTTATTGGTACTTTTTTATTTTATTATTCAAGCTGATAACCATTATATATCTCTATTAATATAGATATAGATTTTTAAATGAAGTTTTGCAAAATGAATCCTCACGACTCCTGGCAAACCGTAAAGCTATTGCAGATCTATCCACAAATCTTCATTTGCAGTAGACTGGAATGATGCTATTGAAAAATGAATCAAACTAAATGCTGACGAAAATTCATTTCAATTGAGAATTACACATTATGCAAGTGTTTTCGACCATCGTTACATAGAGATCACTCTCCCAAGTTTTCGGTTCCGAGAAACGTTCGTGGAATTAACTGGACCAATAATAGGGTAAGTAGTAGGAAAATTTTTTCCTGTGCAAGTGACAGCTCTGAAATTTGAGAGCTATTGTCTACGATTGTTCCGATTTTACTACAACTATGAGGAGGAAAGTTACGCTGAGACCGCTTGTAAAATTAGCAGAATTTTCGGTCGTGGAAGTGCAAATAATGTGTCAACAATTCGGCGAGTGATCAACAAATTGAAATAAACTGGATTGTTTATGAACAGTAACGCTCCTGTGCTTGGACGCATTGATCGCTTTCTCGAAAACATAGCTACTGTGAGGGCCCGTGAAGCAAGGGCCTACGATCAGAGGAACGAGGGTCATTTGTCGCATATTTTACTCCACACTTAATCGCAACACGTCTAAACATGTGCGATTTATTTTTAAATTCAATCGCTCACCTTTATTGGGACACCCTTTACAAACAATATTTGAACAGTATAATGCGGTCCATTCTTCTCTCTGAACCAGTTAACACCGCTGAGTTTGACGATCTTACCGATGCTATCACCTCTTAGCTGTTAACACTATTCCGCAGGCCCCACAGAAGCTGTGGGGATGAACAGGAAGACGAGATTATCGAACATCGCAATGACCGGCATTTAGTATGAGCAGGAGAAATATGGTCGTAGTTGTGCGTACCAAAATAGTGCATTTACGCTGGCTAACCCATGCCAGTAGAATGGCTCAGAATGAACCAGTGCAAAAGGTATTCGAAGACGCACTCGAAGGACATCGAAAAATAGGACGACAAAGACTTTTGCGAGAGCTTGGTGTTACCAACTGGAGGATGCAAGCTGAAGATCGAGTAGGTTGGAGAAACATGTCCAGCGGCGGAAGTCATGACCTGGAAGGCCTGCACTCATGACTAAACAGGTCTTCTTTAAAATACGGAAGGCCTTCCCTACACATTATCTCCTCCTTTCATTTTAACATTGCTTGAGATTAGGAGGCAAGGCCTTCCTAAAGAAGGCCTTAGAAGGCACACAAAACGGAAGGCCTTAGAAGGCCTATCTTAGAAAATGTTACCACGCTTAACTTCAAATTAAAAGTCGGTTTCTTCTAAAATTATAAAAATATTATGAAAAATATTAAAAAAAAAAATATCATTTTAAAATTTGTATAACATTTGCCAATTAAATTACGGTTAAAAAGTATCGGAAAAGAAATTTCTCAAAATTGTACAAATCTTTATGTTGTTTATATCTGATAAAAAAATTCATGCATTCCGCAGGCCTTATTTTAAGAAGGCATTACAAAAGAAGCATTCCGCATGCCTTATTTGTGGAAGGCCTTGCGGATTCCGCCGCTGGGTGATATCCTCAGTGTGTAAGACCCTTGGCCACTGTGGGTTGCTTGATGCTGCCTACGTTAGTAAGTAAGGAGAAATATCTAGGTTTTTGTTTCATGGTAGATTTCACAGGCATTCAGGAAGTTAAACTGAATGATCTTAAGATGTTTCTGCAGAGTGCTAATTTGTTCGCCAGGGACTAATCCTTTCTTTATACATGTATTTATTTATTTATTTAATTCAGTCTATTGACAATCAATAATCCTTACAGACTCTAACTTAACACTAATAACCCTGATAACCCTGATGCAAATAATTGCATTGTTCACCAATTTTGTGTTAGTTATTTGAAAACTTTTGTAAAAAATCGGCCTCGAGGGATCTTTTCAAGTCGAAGCAGCAGTTTTTATTTGTGAAATCTCTTAATAGTAAATCTGGTCTATAGAAATTATTAAAACCAAAAGAACACTAGGATCCACTGGGCGTAGCATTCTGAAATTTTTTTTTAAAAGCATGAAACTGCTGTTATTTGACATGAAAATACAAATATTCAAACTGAAAGAAATTCGGTTAACCGTTTTCTGTGTTAAATACTCTAGTCGGGTTGAAGTCGTGCCAATCTAAAAAATAGCACATATCAGCTAAATATATAAAAATACATCTACTTTTAAATATTTACTACGTATGCAAGTTGTAGAATTGTAACCAATTCTATTTACAACAGTAGCCATTCTCCAAACGTCCCTGATGTACTCGAGATCAATCAACAAGTCGTGCTCCATAAGGACACACACGCACATAAACGTTTATGTATATTCAATCTGAACAATAGATCCAAACTCAATCACATCATATCGCATCCATTCATAAATTGACGGCCTGTTTTGTATGATATAAGAATCTCGTTGTAGCAACATTACTGTGTACTTATACACTATAGTTGCTTAAACATTCATAGCAGCAACATTCTCGATTGCATTCTCTGCAAGCAATGTAGCAAGTTGGCGGATTTAAATGTCATTAATACTGTGTTTTTGTTGTTGTTCATGTGCCACAAGTGAGCTGGTGTTTATATAAATCCGGCTTTTAATGATTAAATTAAAAACAAAAATGTAAAACTATTAAAAATAACATTCCCACAAAACCAAAACAACAATTTTTGCCAGCAAATCTAATGTTGCTAGGGGGTTCATTGAACTCACCAAGTCAACAATTAGACCGTCCACCGGCAACTATTTGCGGTAGCAGCGAATTTTTGCATATGTGTGTGTCGTGTGTGTGCATGAATATTTTTGAAAATATTTTGAAGTAAAACGAAAAGGTTACATAAGTTACACACATAACTCAGATATTTGAATGATGTTTATTTTTAAGAGCAAAAATACAAATGAATATTTGAAGTCGGAGGGAAGTTTGCGAAAGTTTGACGCTCAACAAACTGAAGTTTCAGTTGAGCTATGGCATTTTCAACCAAGATTCATTTGGACATTTGGGTGAATTTCGTTGAAAGTTAAAAGAATTGAAATTTTTTTGTATTGTACAATAACTGCCGGAATTTGGATGTGTTGCTATAAAGGGGGCTGTAGAAATAGGTACAATACCATGTCCAAAATAATGGACATTAGGGATATGTGGAGTTTGGACGACTCCAACTCCAGCAATTTGGAAATCCGCGACTCCGCTCCGACTCCAGAATTTTGTAAAAATACACGGCTTCACTCCGACTCCAATATTATTGTTGACAGCACAAAATACCAATATTTTTTTTTTGCTTTAGGGGAAATATTTTTTTAAATTAAAAACTGCTGGTCCCCTATTCAGGATAATATAAAACAAATTTACATATTATTGTATTGTTTATATATCATTGTTTTTTATTTTGGTTATTGTAAATATCTAGCACTTCCGTTGTCAATTTCCAAAGTGTAATTCAGATGTGAGGTGGAACATTTTTAAGGATTTTGAGTATTTATACATTGTTGGCAGATATGGCCACCTTAAACATAGCATTCTTCGCATAAGTAACCAAGACACCCACGACAAATCCATTTAGACCTAAGGGAAACTGATTTTATATAAGACGGTGTAAAAATGTATATAAAAAAACATTGTTTCCCATTACAGCCCATGAAGGGATAAAGGAGAGCTTCTCACAATCTATAGCTCAATAGTTTTACACCCACTGATTGGGACCTAGAGTTTTACACCGGTTCCGAACGGTATTTTGAGAAACTTTTTCATGGCTGTCACTAAGCGAGGAGACCGTCGTCGAAATAAATGTGAGGTGGTCAGAGCAGGGATCGAACCAACTTTCTCATGTACGCGACTCCATTGCCTCACCGCGACTCCATCGCACTAACCACTGCATCACCGACGGCCACAATGTATATTAACGAAAAAATCGGTCAGCAAATTATTTTTTCGAAAATGTTGACTTTTGATGGAAATGCTAAACTTGAAGTCGGAGTCGTCCAAAATATTACGATTCTAACTCCGACTGCGACTCCAGGCAAATAGCGCAGAATCCGGCAACACTCCGATTCCAAAACTCCTACTCCAAGATTCCGACTTCAAGACTCCGACTTCACTTCACTGGATATTAAGATTTGAAAATACGTTATGAAAATTTTTTTTATAAAAATAAATGAAAAAAAATCAATGAGAAAAGAAGGCCAAACGGAAATCCTGTGCGAAACTTCTGTGAATGCATTGAGGGAAAAAACCAGACTGCACGCTTAAGAAGCGTGCACGCTAAAAACTCACCGTGTACGGAGTTCTTAATGAAAGACGATGGAACGTGGACGTATTCGTCTGAAGAGTCTCTTGGGATTCTCCTGGATACCCACTCTCCCAAAGATGACCGGAATGCTGGTCATCAGCCAGTAGAGCTAGGCGGAAACTCACCTAGCTTAGAAAAAGTACGCTCAATAGTGAGCAGAAAAAAATCTGATATGGGCCATTAGATGCTTAAAGCCCTATACATCAGCCGGCCCTGACGGGATAATTCCCGCGCAACTACAGGAGACACTATACCCATCTTGTAGTTGGTTGGAGGCAATCTTCAGGGTATGCCTTATGCTGGGAGTCATTCCTAGCATTTTGAAGCAAACCAAAGTGGTTTTCGTTCCGACAGCGGGCAAATGCTCTCATGTCAAACCAAAGGACTTTAGACCAATCAGTCTATCATCCATTGTTCTTAAGACATTTAAAAGGTTACTGGACATTCACGTTCGAAGTAATCTTCCACAGAATCTACTATCGAGTTCTCAGTATGCCTATATCAAGGGCAGGTCAACTGAGACGGCTCTCCACTCTATAGTCATCATAATAAAGAACTCTCTTGAGAATAAGGTCTTCGCTCTAAGGACCTTCCTGGACATCGAGGGAGCCTTCAATAACATTCAACCTTCGACGATTCTTAGGTCGTTACAGAATCTAGGAGTCGACAGCTTAGTGACACGACTAATTGGTAAGCTTCTGGTGGATAGATCCCTCAAAGCTGAATGGGGTGGTGTTACAATTGCTAGGAACATTAACAGGGGGACACCGCAGGGGGAAGTTCAGTCTCCACTATTATGGTTAACTTCTGTCAATGAACTGCTTCTTGAATTGGACAGGACCGAATGCCAGGTCTTTGCGTATGCCGATGATCTGTACTGTGCTATCATCTGTACGGGTAGAAAGCTCAATTTACTTAGCATTCGTACAACCAGCCTACTTAGTCTGATTTCGAACTGGACCACTAACAACAGATTGTCACCCACTTAAAACCGAGCTTCTCTTGTTCTCTCGGAAATATAAAATACCCGCATTTGAACTGCCGTCAGTTAATGGGGTGCAATTACAGTTGACGGAAAAGGTCAAGTATCTGGGGATAATTCTCGACAGAAAACTGTCTTGGAAACCGAATGTGGAGGAGAGTGTGAAATAGGCGTCTGTTGCTCTTTATTGCTGTAAAGGGGCAATCGGAAAGCGCTGGGGAGTGTCTCCTAAAATGACCATATGGATTTATACGGCAATAGTCAGACCATCTCTATGGCATCGTAGTTTGGTGGAGGTCCCTCCAAAAGAAATATATTCTGAATACTGAGATAGTGGGGCAATGGGCACGACGTCACGTACTGTACTTAGTGCTATCCTGAACATCTGTACTCCTGATATCATGGCCGAATCGGCAGCCGTTACATCCCTGGTGAGAATCAGAGATTGTGGCGTTTTGATATCGGGGCATTCCGGACACGCTGAATTACTACACCGGATCAACTCTATTCCCGTAAAAACGGACAACTGTATCCCCCCCTTCTACCAGCGACAAATCTAAGGACTTCTGTTCCGAACAGGAATACCTGGGAAAAGTCACTGGAAGAAGACACCAGTAGTATCAGATTTTTCATGGATAGATCAAAGTTGGACGAGCTAGTAGGCTATGGGGTCCATTCACCGGACCTAAATTTAAATATCTCCTTCAAGATGCCTGATCACTGTAGTGTATTTCAGGCGGAAATTACCGTCATACTGGAGGTTGCAGAACTACTGAAAAGTAGTGTCACAACCTTCCGGAGAATATGTATCTACACAGACAGCCAGGCTGCCATAAAATCCCTGGAAGCCGTGTTTGCTACGTCCCTGATGGTGAAAGAATTCCACTCATCACTTAGGGTGATGACCGAGTATTTTGGCATCAGGCATATCTGGGTACCGGGACACAGCGACATTCCAGGCAATTGCGTAGAGGATGCGTTAGCTAGTCAGGGCACTACGGCCCAGGTTCTTCCGGCAAAAGAAGGTGTTACTATGCCAATCTCTACTTGCCGTTTGCAGATCAGGCAGTGGGCCGATATTATGCTCAAGGACAAGTGGAGACTTACTTCAACTTGCAAACAAGCCAAGGTCCTCTGGCCACAGGTGGACAGGAAGAGGACTAGGCAACTACTTAACTTGCCGAGAGCCATGTTATCCACAATGATAGGAACACTTACGGGACATTGTATTGTAGGAAAACACGCCCTAAGATTGGGACATAGAAACTCCACTCTCTGTAGATGCTGCATGGAAGAGGACGAGGAAACGACGAAACACCTTTTCTTGTATTGCTCTGCTCTGAAAGGACTGAGAAGTAGGATATTCGGAACACATTTAGTTACAGGATATTCTTGTAGGTCTTGTAGACAAAATCATCGAAAAGGCAAATTGGCAAGACGACTAGTCAAAAGTTGCTATAGAGGAAACTGCAGGTATCACAATGGGCTTCTTTAGCCTAAGTGTGCTAGACAGCGTACTGTCTTGCAGCCTTTTCACCCAACCAACCAGGGGTTTCACACAAAGTGTTCCCATTCGAAATAATAATTTTTTGAAATAATTTTGTTTTTTCAAAAAATCGCCAAAATAAGAAAGTCACTAAAATAAAAAAATGCGTATAACTCAGAAACAGTGCGTCTAATCGCAAACAAAATAAATTGTTTACCTCCAAAGGAGGCTGTAACCAATACCATGGCATTACTGTTTTTTAAACAAATCGCTAAAGCTAAATTTTTTTGAATAAAAATAACGGAGCGTTCAATCGAAGTGTAATTAATTTTTTCGGCTTTCTAAAGGGTTTCAATAAAGTGATCCAATTCGTGTGGACTTTTTTTTCGAAAAATCGCCAAAATAAGTAAATCGCTAAAATAAAAAAAAAAATCCAATGAGTGTTCGAACTCACGGGCGATGTGTTAACACCTTTTTGCTACACGGTACCTGTTCGATTTCTCTGAACACATTCGTAAATGTTACATTGGAAAATAAAAAACAGCGTTCAATCATATGATGACGTTACAGTTAAATAATATTAATACTTAAAATTATTTAAAGACCCAGTGCAAGCACATGTGTCATTATTTTCTTGCTCAATACTTTTTGTTTTATTCCCACAAAAGTCAAAGAATGCAAAGCAACAGACACGTGTACATACATACATACATTGTTATATTCGTTCGATATAACCGAAGATCAACATAAAATACTTTTTTAATATTACTCCAAATTAATACTCCAAATTAAAACACTTCAATCTTTGCTCGCCGATATCGGATCGCCTTAATTTTTGGCCTAAACTCTTCGTCGAAACCCGCACTAGCTTTTTAATCTAAAAATTAATAAAATCGGCTATGAATTTCCGGAGAAAATCGCGTGGGAAAATTATATGAAAATCGCCCAATAATCACTTTGAATACCGACTGCCAAGCAACGAACAAACAAACGATGTTTTACTCTTACAAACCTAACACTTGCGTATGTATTAGTTTGATAGTTTACAGCCCTAGAGGCGCGCGTATAGATGTTAACACATCAAAAAATGCTATAACTTGGAAACGGTGCGTCTAACCGCAAAAGCAATAATATACGGCATCACTTAAAATCCGTTAAACTAACATTTTTTAAATAACTAATCGGTAAAATTCACATTTGTATGTATGTCCGAGTTATAGCCATCTGTTATTTCAGCGTTTTTCATATTTTGATGATTTTTTTCCATTGTGTGGAAGATGGACCACTTTATGAAAAATCCTTAGAAACTCGAAAAAAATTGCTTTGTTTTCGATTAGACGCTCCGTTTCCGAGATATTAGCATAGGGGTGTTTTAGCGATTTTTGATTCCAGGAATTTTAGTTTTAGCGATTTTTTAAAAATAAAAGTTATGCCATATTGAAGACATCCATAGATGAAGGCTCTTTTAGAGGTAAAAAATTTGTTATTTTTGCGATTGGACGCACCGTTTCCGAGATAGAGCCATTTTTTTTATTTTAGTGACTTTCTTATTTTGGCGATTTTGTGGAAAAAAATTGTTTCATGCGAATGGGAACACTTTGCGAGAACTTCGTTTTCCAGATACAGACAGTTTTTCTAAATGTTTCCATATTTTCGACCAAAAATGCAGACAAATAAATCAGCACTTAATACTCCTAATAAAAATCACATGAGGTGTCAGGGGACACCCAGTTGGAACGAAGTTCCTTTCGCTATATATTATGTATTAGTTAGTTCCAACACGCCTAAGGCGCCCGTTGAAAAATACTATAATTTAAATGAATCTTTTAGAAAAGATACTTTATATAAAATGATAAACTTTTTTAAGAAACATTCTTGTCATAGGATGCATCTTTTAAAAAAGTGTATATTTTTAGGTCCCTTTTGTAAGAATATGTATTATTTTTTTCCCGAAAAGGTTATTTTTTAAAAGCTAATGTTGTTTTTAAAGAAAAGGAACTTTTTAAAGAAGTGGTACTCTTTTTAGGAAAAAGTTATTTTTTTAAGAAAATTTACTTATTTTCAGAAAGGCTACTTATCTCAAGAAACGAAATGAAAAGCTATTATTTTATTTTTAAGTAGGGTAATTTTTAGAAAACGAATTTTTGTAATAAAAGGTATGTTTTTTAAGATAAGGTATTTTTTTGAAAAAAATAATTTTTTTTAAGATATGGGATTTTTTTAGAATTTGTCCTTTTTCAAGAATGGGCACATTTTTTTTTAAGAAAAGGTACTTTGTAAACAAAAGTTGTTTAATTTTTTTTCATTTAGCCCACATTCCGCAATGTGCGATAAGGAACTTCGTTCCAAAAGCGCAATGTGCGATAAGGAACTTCGTCCCAAAAGCGCAACGTGCGATAGGGAACTTCGTTCCAAAAGCATTCAAAATTCATTTGAAACGCTGTGTAAATTTGTTATTCTGAACTCCATTGTAATAACCGCTAATCCGGCTGTGCTGCAACAACCTCTGATGAGATTGTGTCAACCTCTAATGATGTTGTGTCTACCTCTAATGATGTTGCGTCCGCCTCTAATGAGGTTGTGTCAAACTCTAATGATATTGTGTCCACCTCAAATGATGTTGTGTCTGCCTCTAATGATGTTGTGTCAAACTCTAATGAGGTTGTGATAAACTATACTTCGGTTGAGACAGCCTTTGGTTCGGTTGCGACAACCTTCGGTTCGGTTAAGACAACCTTTGGTTCGGTTGTGATAACCTCTAGTGTCGTTGTGGCAACGTGTAAATTGGGTTACGACTAATTCGGCTGTCTTAATCGAATTTTCCTTTGAATGCACCTACCTCCTGCGCTCGATTTTCACGATGAGATGACGAATATTCATTTGGCGTCAATATGCGTGTTTCGGCAACACCGCTTGCTTATATTGTCGCTGGTTTTGTATAAAGCACTTAGCGAAGTCTTAGCGGCATGAAATATGTCCGCTAAGTTTAAAAATTGTTTTTACATGGTTTTAAAGTGTTGCGATGTTTTTAGTTAACTTATCGCTAAATAACCGTTTTCTTTGCAACTTAGCAAGCGATAATCACTTGTATTTTATCGTATTTTTTTTGGTTTTGGTTCAAATTTGTTATACCAAGCAGAACACCTATTTACTTGAAATTATTCTTTTAATATTTGTGTGTTTTTCGCACTAGAACTTCTTTGTTTGTTAAAACTTAACAGATATATTTCTTTTGGCCACCATTCCCCAGATTCAATGCGAACGAATGGCGCTCGACCAACCTTCTTTTTGTGTTACCTCAAATCTGCGACAGCAATGAAATAATTGTATGCATTAAGCGGCAACAACAACAGCAACACTTTAAATCGAAAAAAGGGGAGAGGAAGAAAATCATTTGCAATTCACACTATCGACATTGTTGTTGCCGCTATTGGTTGCATGAATGAATCACATTCAGAGAGTGCAACATGTAACTGCAGAAAACAAAGTGCCTGGACTTAATGCACAAGAAATCCCAAAGTCTACATCACCAACGCCAGCACCACCACCAGCAACATCAGCAGCAATTGTCGGCCAACACAGTTGTGGGGAGTGATTGTGAGTGTTGTCATAAGATCACAATTTGAATATGTATTTTGTTTTTCCTTCAACACTGTCAACTTTTGAACGATTATGTACTACTCGTACTAGTTTGCGTTGGCGTTTTGCAGTTGTCTGCGGCAACAGTAGCTGCTACAGATGTGGCAAGTAACAAACAACAGCAGTCGCTGTTAGCACCAGCAGCCTCCACAGCAGTAGCGAGCGATTGGGCGTACAGAACTCAGCATCAAGGCATAAATATTCGGAGACGTAACGTCTGCGCATGCGCCCGGTCAATGACCGACCGACTAAAGCAAGAGCAAACCCATACAACTAATGTAAATATATAAATACGTATACAAACACAAAAAAATGCTTATGAATGAATAAACAAAACAAACACACACTCTTAACTCACTCGTGCCACACACGCTATCAACATTTTGTGTTGCTTTGTTTGACAACGTGTTGCCCACAATAGTAAATAGTCAGCTTGTTGTTGCATGGGGTTACCTTTAAGTAACGCATACAATTCAATTCGATTTTCGGTTTGTTTGCCTTTCAGGTCTTACAACCAACCCACTTTTTTTTTTGAAAAAGTAGTTTTATTGAAGCACCCTACATGATGCAGTGTGGCATCACATTTTTAAGATGATAAAATATATGTAGTCAAAAGCAGAAAAAAAAATAATCAACGAGTGTTCGAACTCATGGGCGCTGAGTTAAGAGCTTTTTGTTATACGGTACGTGTTCGATTCTTAGGAACACATTAGTAAATGTTACATTGGAAAATAAAAACAAGAATAGTTTTTGTGCTGAAGGCTCTTTTGCTATTTCATTCTGTTTTCTTCCATCTGCTTTAATATTAAATGTAATATTAAGCGTGTTTTGGTTACACCGCTTGCTTATATATTCGCTTGTTTTGTATGAAGCACTTAGCGAGAACTTAGCGACGAGGTTCATTTTCACTAAGTTTAAAACAAAAAAATTTAGATAGCTATCTTTTACCGTTTTTAACAATTTTTCATATTTTTGAATAAAATGACTTCTCGCTAAAAAGGCTTTTTCTTTGCAACTTAGCAAGCGATAATCGCTTACTTGTAAGCAAAACACGACTCTTGTTAAAATAAATAAAGCAATATTTAACTCACTGAAATAATTGTTTTTGTTTTGTCATACACAGAGTAACGACAAAAAGTATTGAATAGTATAGAGAACTTATTGCACTCTTTTTCCGCTCTCATGTAGAGAGTCAGAGTAAATGAGCGTAAACGAGTCTTATTCTCTTTATAGAACATTTCAACATAAATTCACCATTTCGACAATGTTATTACATAAAACAATACAAAAAGCATAAATGTTTCAAAAGGCATCAGTCTTTCACATCAAAATTATGAATGGACCAAGTTATGACAAAAAGAGGGTAATACGTTTCGAATCATTCGTTAGATGCCGCCAGGGGCTTCGTATGGCAGACGTGATTGAAAAGGTACTGGGAAAATGATGTAGAATGAGTGACCAAAGAATACATAGCGATTATAGACCATGCAGTAAACTAAGTTTAAATAGTGTTTGCTTGATACTAATGACCGCAAAATTATGTTTTATGTTGTTTGCATCGAACGAAACTACGCATTCTCTTTTATTTCTGTCCGTATTGGTCCAACCAAAGACTAAATTACAAAACCAAGTCAACCTCGATGAAATGACCTACTATCTCGTCGTCATCAAGAGAATGTGAAGAGAGGGATAGCGGCTTTTTCCTATTTCTCTATGATGTCACCAGTGCTTTTGAGTCATGCATTTCGTTCCATGAGTTCTCTATACTATTCAATACTCTTTGGCGACGAATACATGTTTGTTTGTTCGCTGACGCTACATCAATACCATCATACTTATTTTTAGGAGGCAGAGACTATTGTTGTGCAACAACCACGTATGTGATGCTAACGCTGTGTGTTGTTTGCATGTGTTCACTTTGATAGATTACCCTACCCGTGCCTATAGATGTTAAAGCCTGGTATTCAGTTTTAATGAAATTTTCGTTGCCATAAGAAATACGTGTATAAAAAATAACGAAAATTTCATGAAACGAAAATTTCGCTCACTTTTCATTTTCTTTGGTACTCAGCTCTTTGCGCAAGTTTAGTACGCAACATCAATTTCAGGGTTGTTGCGCCGAAGTAATCTCGTACGAAAACAATTGTTTTATAACACAGTGCAACACGAAAAAATACTCGTATAACCATATACGGACACCACTACGTGATAAAAGACCAAAAAAACCGGGTTTCCCAAGATATGAGCCTGACAAAATGATCACTTTTTTGCAAAATGACACCGAGGCCCCAAATTTTTGGGGGCCCATAAAAAAAGTGCAGGACTTTAGGCAAATCTGGGACACACGGGTCTTTTTTTTGGTCTTTTATCACGTAGTGGTGTCCGTATATGGTTACATTTCGATGACTTAAAAAATTACACACAGTGTAATTGTTTGGGACCGGAGTTTTGATATTTTGATCATTTTAATATACAAAAGTAATACCACATGCATTAAAATTGAGTGGAGTGCAAAGATGCATTTTTCATGAAATATTTGCAAGGTAAATCAGAGATATGTGGTAACTCTCTGTAATGAAAATTTTCCGTTTAGAGATAAATGACAAAATTTCTTACGAAAATTTCTCTTGAACATCAACTATATATTCTGATATGAACTTAGACATACAGCCTATCGACTGTGGTGTTGGAGTGACATTTGATGTGGTTTTTGACTCATGCAAGGATATCAAGCCATTAAGTTTACTTAAGCGAACCACAACAAAATGTATTTATGCATAAGAAATAAATGCATAAAATCGAAGTCAATTTAACAAGAATTTAAAACAGAATATGTACACGCTGAAAAACCCGTGTCTTTTGTTGTTCGTTTGCAAATATTTATATCGTCTTTATAGCTTGCCGCAAATGCAGTATACTTGTGTGCAAACACATTGTGTTTGATATTTAATATTACATATTGTAGACACAAGGTGGGTTATAATATATGTTTTTGCAACCCAAATATGAATTTGTTTATTGAAAACTGCTGTAAACAAAAACGTGACACACAACAAAACAGCAAAAAAGCAGCAGATCATCAATTCATAAAAACAGTGCATGGACGTAAATATATGGATGTTCAAAAACTATAACAAATTGTTCCTGCATAATGTTAAAGAGACCGTTTTTTCAGCGAGTAGTTGCAAAAATTTATCGATCTGACCTTGAAGCATGGGTACAAATACTCAACTCAGAATCATGTATTTCATACAATCTTACATTTATCACTTTGGCAACCAGTAATGGTATTGTCAAAATCAGAATCTTGTGACTACAAGTTAATCAACCAACATTGGGTGGTTAAATCATTATTAGCCACATTTTGATGTCTAACCACAAATTATCTAAGAAACGGAGATAAGCACTGACTGAAATACTGGCCATTATTGCCACACGTGCGAAATTTCGATGTTACGGAGAAGTTTTTTGCTTCGGCGCTAAGTTAACCAGCAACGAAACATCCGGTGAAAAATACTGAAGACTGAGAAGCAGGACTGTACGGGAGTCTGAGTTGGACCTTGACTGGAGCCGGAGCCTGCTCAAATATGACATGATTTTTGGGTGAAATGTCACTCCTGCCAGCACTAGTTAAGGGCTACGAAGTATATTTATTTAGCAGTATCATGTATGTTCCGGAATCATGCCTATTTAAGCGAAAATAAAAGTAATTCTTTCGGTGCATTGGCAAAGCCGTGTAATCATGCCTTACACTGTGGAACACAAAAAAATAACATGGTTCTGACAACGGATTCTAATAGAGGGGGTAAAAAAATATACGTGTATCGGCGTTTGGAAAATTGACGTTTGAATTTTTTTTAAGAGAGGTGAAATTTTCCCCGTTTGAACATTCTTATGATGAATCTATGTTATCCTTACATTTTAGGTAAAAGATGGGTTCAGCTAATTTATGTCGAAATATACGGGAAATATTTTTGTGGAATACTTTAACCCTCTACCGTCTAAATATATAGGACTTATTTTGTATTTTTGTGGAGAAGGGTCAAAAACACCCCTAAAGATGGGGTGTAACGAGTTAAAACGTACCAGAAAAATATTGATCATAAAATTCTACTATAAGTTTCTTAAGACACCAAAGCTCAAAACTCAACTTGAGTGTCAAAAATCAGTCAGAACTGAAAATCCATTTAAGGGTTAATTTCGTACTTATTCCGAGTTGGCGCTAAAATGTCCCACAAAGGTTAATTTTTTGGGGGTTGGTGTATATTGGAAAAATATTCTACGTAAAATTTCACTAATCGCCACTGAAGAAAAAACAAAAGCTGTAGGTTAATATCTATAAATAAGAAATAAGAGAAAATATTGTAATTTAATCACACAGCGCTAATTAGGCGCACCATACTTAGTCAGCTGCACTATGGCTGATAAAATCCGTCGGACTGCAACAAAAATACAGCAGACAGTTGTCCGAGGCCTTCGGCCACGGACTGTCCCTGCAGGCTGTGTCAGAGACACGGCCATTAAGTTTAACGTAGAATACGCCATCCGATAAGACAGAAAACATATATAACAATAAATGATAAATAACATAAGCAAATGAATTTATTTATTTGATAGTTACTTTTGATAATATACATAAGCTTATGGTAGGAAAAATAGGATAAATATGTTTTTAAATTAAAAGAGTAAGGATAAATGAGAAATAACAGACGCAAATCAATTTGATTTATATTTTTTATAATTATATATCCATGTTAAATTCAAAATCACATTTAACATTTTGTTTCACTTAAATACATAAGTAAATATACGAAATATCAATATTTCATCAATCAAAACAACAGCCGAAGGTTTGTGTCTACACTGAAACAGCAGCATAGTTTGTGTTCACGCTTCAAACTCAAACACTCAAACAAACACCACACATATGTTTGAGTGTATGTGTTTAAACAATTTTCATTTGAGAAATTTAAATATTAGGAAGATATCAACCAATATGAAATGTATATCAAGCGAAAGATAACTAGAGTTGTGTCGTTCATGAACTATATAGTTCATTTAGGGTGACCAGACATCACCCTTACGAACATAATGCACATGTTCGAAATGGCAAGTATGTTTGTGATTGTTATGTCTGGGCACCTTAAATGATCGAGTTCGAGAACTAGTGAACGAGTTCGACACAAGTCTAAAGATAACATCTTCATTTACCTACAAAAAAATTTTTAAAAAAAGTTATCTCGCCGTTTCCTCATAATCAATGAAATAAAGATTACAACAATAACAATCTGACATGACTCCCTATACCGTAAGGTAAGACGTATTCTACGCCAAAAGACTATGAATCAGCAAAATCAAAACAAAAATCCAAAATCAGCCAGCCGACTACTGACTCAATTACCTGTTCGAATTGCATTACATATGGGGCATGTCGCGTGAAGCGGCAATCATACTTTTTCTGAAAAAAGAGTTACGTTTTTCAACAACAAAGTAGAAGACATCTATAAGAGGTATTTTCAACTCGACGTTTTTCCCGGTGGGCTGTGGATGCCCAAACATTGCTGTCGCACATGTTACAAGGGCTTATAACTTTGGTTCGAAGGTAATTTAATTTTTGGTTATATGGTAATATTTTTTAGTTATCTTTTTTTTTTGTTTTTGGATGCAAATATAAAGCGTGTTTGCAGCTTGTCACAAATATAATATATTTGCAACCAAATACATATTAATCATTATGTCTCAAACATGTAATACTTGCTATTCAATATTTCATGTTTGAGACATAATGATTAATATGTTATAACACATATGTTTGCGACCCAAATATATCTGTGTTTGTAATACAAATACAGCTGTATTTGTTGCACTGTTTCTGCTCTCTCTCTCGAGTATATCTTGTAAGTGTGTTTCTTTATTTTTACATTATCCTCTGAGTTAGTGATTCATAAATATTCCTGAATGTGGGTGTCAATTGGAGATGTAGTCAGTGCTTCTTATTTTAGCTGATGTATTGCGTTTTAATTTCATGTATTCAGTCGTCAATGGTTCATCTGACAGAGGATATCGAAAGGGCTTGATCAGAGAAAAAAGAATAAATAAACGCTCGAACGGTTAAATGGTTTGTGATGTTGCTTTGGTTTTTGTATATGTGTTTCGCTTATATGTATGTGTGCTACCAAAGTGAGAAACGATTTTGAGGAAAGAAACTGGAGAGGGCGGACCATTTGTTAAATATAATAAAAAAAATACAAGTAATTAATCCACTCTTGTCTTGCAAGAACTAGCTTTGTATATAAGTATATTGTTCGTGTACCAACGCATAGTTGAAACCATGGTAGAATGAGAAGGTAAACTCGGTACACAGCTGATTTCAATTTTTTCTCGTTGTTTAGTTGGCCGCTCCTGTCAGTTTCAAAGGTTTTGCTTTAGTACTTTTCTGTTTACATTTATTTGTTGGTATATGTATGGGTTGATTTTGACATGAGGAGAGCCTAAACAAAAACAAAATGCCTGTTGTTCTTGTCCACAATTGTTGTCGTATCTACTGCGACTACTTGGTATTTTTACTATGGTTGAAACCTTCTGAAAGCAAATACGTGAGAGACAACAAAGAACATAAAAACAACATAGCAGCAGATTCAAAACAAAACAAATACTGCATTCAATGCAAGTAAATGTAAAAATCATTTAATTCTTTTAATTTTTTGTATTAATTGAATATTGATGATTTTGAAATTGATTATAATAAATAAAGAAAGAAAGAAGAATTCGTTTCTAAATATTACTGTGTTTGGGGAAAAATACGCATATGTTTCCACGTAAGTATATGGAGGTTTGGGGGAAACACGCGAATGCTTCCATGTAAGTATATGGATGTTAGGGATGAAGATCGCATATGTTTCCACGTAAAAGCATACGTATTTGTAGACATGCTAATGTTTGCATTTAAATACACCTAAGTTTGGGACTTGCAAACATATAAGTGCTTGAAGTGTGTTCCAAACATATATGTGGTTCCTGCAGAATATGTTTGGGAGAATATTTTACAGAGGCCGTTTTTTCAACGTGCATACATTAACTGCAAATCAATGCCATTTTGCAGCGGTTACTCAGGAAATGAAGCAGCCCCATGCCCAATATTAATATCGCAAGAGCATTTAAATGCATTGGCACTGAAGCTGAGTCTTTCTAAAAAGCAATCAGAAATATTAGCTGCAGACTTGAAAAGTCTCTTATTTGTTTTCGTAATCGCCAAGGCATAATTCTCCCATACTTTTCAGTTAACGAATCCAACGATATAGAAGGGTTAATGGTGGAAACGAATATCGAATATAATCCCAAGGACTGACGTATATTTATAGATACATCCAAGAAATTTCTTAAGCCTGTCATCCTTTATTTCGATAATTCCAAGATTCCTATTACGATAGCGTGTCGAATTGACATGAAGGAAAGTAATGATTCCATAAAATTATATTGGATGCGGTAAAGTATGAAGAGCATAAATGACGGGTCTGTTGTGACTTAAAAGTTTTTTGCTTTCTCTCGAGTATGCAAGCTGGATACGTTAAATGTGGACGATTTTTATGCAAATGGGACATCAGATGGAAGGTGAACAAATATTTCAAAAAACAATAGGGGCCAAGAGTTGAAGGGGCATTCGGCGAGCACAATACCTTCATCTACCGCTGGTATCAACTGGAAAAATTCTTTTACCACCATTGCATATAAAAGTTGGCATGGTGAAAACTGTGATAAATGTTTGGATACACAAGGACAATCATTAAATTTTCTGAAGACAGTGTTTCCAAAAGTTAGTGAAGCAAAGATAAAAGAAGGTATGAGTGCTTTAAACTTTAAACTTTGTCATTGGTTTCATACAAAATAAAATTTAAAAATTGTATCTTTTCATTACAACAGGTGTTTTTGTTGGCCCGGACATACGAAAACTTATGCAAAACGCTGACTTTAAACAAATACTCTCACCAATTGAACTTGCCGCATGGAGAAGCAGTAACGAAGCTATTTTCTAATTTCTAGGCACCAATCGTTACCCTACTGCTCGAATATACGTCGACACCATGCTAAGAGCTTTTGAGAAAATAGGTTAATTTTTTGAATTCTCATATGGATTACTTTGAGCATTAGTAGGCAACAGAGTCCGATGAACATGGTGAAGGATTACATCAAACATGTGCACCTATTGAAGAACGATATAAAGGGAAGAGTATTAATTCTCTGCTTCGGTGGTGAAATGGTAGTGTGCGCTGATCTTGTACATGAGAACGTGGGTTCGATCTGTGCTCCGATCATCCAAAATTTCTTTCGACGGCGGTCAACTGTAGAATTTAGCCACGAAAAGGCTTCTCAAAAATCAGTTCGGAACCGGTGTAAAACTGTAGGCTCCAATCAGTGAGTGTAAAACCTGCACAACTTATTGGTTTGTGAGAAGCTCTCCCTAATAGAATTACCAAGAGCTAAAAGAAAAATTTAATAAATAAATTCTGTCTTAGATACCCAAATTTTTACTGATCTGTTATTTATAGATATTATATCTGCAGTTTTCTTTAGTTCGGTGACTTATAGTAAAATTTTACGTCGAATATTTTTTAATTCACACCAACCCCCTTAAGTGCAGTTTTGTGGCACATTTTAGCACCAACTCGGAATATGTACGAAATTAACCCTTGAATGGATTTTCAGTTTTGACTTATTTTTGCCAGTTGAGGTTTGAGCTTTGGTGTGTTAAGAAACTTATACTGGAATTTTATGTGGAATATTTTTGTAGTACATTTTAACCCATGTGTGCGTGTTGCATTTTTCTACAAAAAAAAAAGAAAAACGGCCCATATGTCGAAGCGGTAAAGGGTTAAGGTATTCCACAAAATTTGGCTGAACACATTCTAAACCTAAAATGTAGGGATAGTATGGTTTCCTATGCCGATGCATCATAAGACTGTATAAAAGGGGAGAAAAGGTGAAAATTTCACCCTTTCCCTTAAAAAATTCAGACGTAAACTTTCAAAACCTTGTTATTTTCGAAAAAGTTTCAGTTTGGTCCACAGTGTTATTGGAATTACTTCATATTGAGAATTTAGCCTATTAAACTGTGATTATAATAAAGTATAGGTTTATTTCAAGCAGTTAATTGTTTACTTGAATTTCTTAAATATTATTTGTTTACGAATGAATGCAGCTGATTTGGAACCGAGATTTTCTGGATTGAAATTAGGCAGCTACACCGCCTTCGAAATCTAAATAGCACCTAACTTGAGCTTTATATTCTAATGGCAGCGACCAAGTTGTCGGAGAGATCGGTTGTTATTCGTAAGCAGGTTTGTAAGGGGGAGTTGAGCTAGCAATCGCTTACCATCCTGCTCAAATTAGGCATAACTTTTGAATGAATTGTCCCACTTGGCGGCACTACTTAAGGGTGACCAAAAGCTCTTATTTAGTAGCAGATTGGATATTGCAATAAGGACTATTAAAAGCCATTCTCTCTGTGCATTGCCGACGCCAATAACACATGAAGTCATGTGTTATGGTAATTGCTTTATAATGAGAATTTATCACATTGTATTCTGATTTCAATAATTTATATTTTATGCAATGTATTATTTATTTTGAATTTTTAAATGTTTTTTGTTAAAAGAAGCAGGCTTTTGAAAATTAGTTCCTTCGGTAGATACATATACTAAATTTAAATTGTTATTCGAATCAGATCTACTACTTATATATTCATTGGCTTACAATATCGCCTACAAGTAAGCGACGTAGTAAGCAATAAAGCATACTAAGCAATAAGCGTAACTTTCGTTTGAATTTTGCTACAGATTGAAGTATTATATACAAAATTATCCCTTAATTTATTGCATTTGGGTACGTTATACAAGTACATGCAAGGGCTTTCAAGTAAGCACTTTAGCATGCAAAAATGTTGTCAATGCTTCCGAAATGCTTACAATTTTGTCACATTTGTGCATCGAAATATACACACGTCGTCCATTGAGGCCTTAAAACACGAAATCGACGATGTCGTTCACTATATAGACGTCCAACCAATCAAAAATATACGGAAGAATTTGGTGGATCGAATGAGGTACTGTAAAGCAAGTCGTGGAAGTCATTTGAACGATTTTGTGTTTCATTCATCAATGCCAATGATGGGCCTTACCAATAAAATTAAAATTTTGAAAAATTTAATGGTGTTTATGCCTACTGTTTCTGCTATACTGCTTTCGTCTCATTAAAATTTTCCGTGATACATGTTGCTGATATTTCTCGCGTTGAACTTAGTACTATACTTAGTACAGGCGGAAACATTTCGTCGATATTTTGAATTTTTTTTTGTAAAGAGTTTTATAAAATTTTGAGCGAAATTTCGAACTTAGTACAGGCCTTTACGCTGGACAAATTGCAGATTCGATACCACTACTGATCATAGCTTACTTTTTTGGGCGGTTATCTTACATAGGGGTGCTTAGAAAATGAACATTAAAATTTGATTCAATTAAAATTAACCATATCGGAACACTTAACCCGAGCATAACCCTTAAAATTGTTACCACAAAATAGTGTATAAAGTATTCTACTTTAGCCTAGACTTCCTCCACCAGCACTCTTCTAGTGTCTACGCTCACTGCCATATATTCATAGTAATAACCAGAGGCACAACAATCTCTTTGATGGCAATGTTGCAATGCTTTTCTGGCTTTGTGCTTTGTGAATTAGGTTCGCCAATGACGTTGACAACATCTAAAAAAAGAAGAAGAAAAAACCACAACAATAGAGCAGCAACAACATCTTGACGTAGTAATTCAATGACGAGGACGTAACCAAACCAAAGGTAACAAATACCAAACACTATGCGCGACTCGATCCATCCGCAGCCGACAAACATCGATTTCATGAATCACGGAAAAGTTGTGGTTTAACCACCGCCGTGTGCCTTGTTTGTGTTGCCAGCTAAGAGCTGTTGCCTTTGCTGGAGACTGATAGTTGCTAGGCTATGTTGCACGGTGTTTGTTGCACAATGTTTGCTATTTTGTTTTTATTTTTATTTTTATGCACATTTTTCTTCATTTGCTATGCAACATGGTCATTGTCATAGTTCAATATAACTTTCGTGCAAAACTTTGTCTTGGTGCATGCAACAAATACAAAGCCAACAACAAACATAGGAAAAACATCCTCGGTGTATTAAGTAATTGTCTACTAAGCTATTGTTGTTGCCGTGGTTGACTTTGATGTTGCTGATAACCAGGTTGGTTATTGAACCAGCCGCAATAGTTGTTGCTTGTGGTAACGAAATGTTTACGACAGGAAGGAAGTGAATTAGACTTTTAGGGGAAATGTTGCATAGTTGGGATTATGCAATGATATTTCCTAATTCGATGCGGGTGGTGGAAGTGAAATATTATTTGAATAAAATTTGTCATTTTCGAAAGGTATTTGGAACAAGTGTTACGAGGAATCACGATACATTTAGAGGTAGGAGGAAATTATTTTGTTAGATGGGGTTATCTTCCTCAATACTCGTCCCACAGCAATTCGCAGTATCATTTAGTATAATTGACTTTCACAATTGAAAGGGTCACATGATGTTTAGGTGCTGCTATTTTAGCTCATCTTTCCGGACAATCCATCGGTTAAGTTAATCCTCTATCCTTTTAATGTAAAAATATTAATTTCACCTCAAGTCACTGGGACGTGGTAAGTCATTAACTAATTGCAGTTTGTACACCTCTACATTGAAACCTCAATTGATGCACCTTTCTACATCTACAATTATAGTGTTTTGTTGTGGAATCAGAACAAGAGAACTCTGATTACTCTAAATATTTCTAAAATATTCCTGTTATGAATTTTTTCAATTATAGAATCTTGGACATCCTCAGATCGGAAATCGTGAGGTTAAATCTCTTTTTATATTGTCATTCTTTGACAGAATTGAAAGTGTATGAAATGATCCTTTTAACCCAGAGTTATGACAAGATTGTGCACTTCACTAGCAACGGCCAGTTTAACGGCGATTTTAAAATTATAATAATATGATAAAACAACGTTTGATATTTTGAACAAAGTGAGCCATATGCCATACGTTTTCCAAATTTTGCAAAATTTTATTAGAAAATTACTCTTGTTAAACACTTTCTACAACATTTTTCTTTAAAAGCTGGATTTAGCTTCATATGCACGAAAAACATTGAGCAACATCAATTCGTTTCTCTGCGAAATTGACCAGCAAATTGTCAGTGTTGACTGCTATATTTTTCTATGGCTCGAAGTTTTTAACACTAAAAATCAATTTTTTTGAGAAATTGAATTAGTGTTGGCAACACTTATCCTTTCTTTTTACAATTTGATTGATCGTCACATATTCCTTAGAGACATTAAAATGTTGCTCGTTACATGTTGTTGAAATTACGTGAGAATAATTTAGTACCACACGTAAGGAAATATTTCGTCGGTATTTTGCAGGCATTTTGTTGTATGGAGTTTTATAAAATTACTCTCGAAATATTGATCTTAGTATAGGCCTTAAGGGATTCATATTTCAGGACATGAGTATCGATAGGAATCTATTCTGAGTTATAAAGGGTTTTTCAGCAGAGACGCTACAAAAGTAAATCGATGGAGACAGCAAACGACGCCATATTTTTTCCCGCTGTTTTGACATTTCTTTTCAGTAAGGTTTGCCATTTCATCACGGAAAGATATACGAGCCAACGAGTCGAAATTATTAAAATGTACTACCGAAATTTGGAGTCAGTGGCCTCAACTTTAAGAGCGGAATTCATCGGAAAATCATCTTCAGCGATGAGGCTCATTTCTGGCTGAATGGCTTCGACAATAAGCAAAATATGCGTTATTGGTCAGACAGCAAACCACACGTAATCCCTGAGTCATCATTGCATCCCGAAAAAATTACGGTTTGGTGCGGTTTATGGGCCGGCGGCGTCATTTGGCCGTACTTCTTCCGGGATGATCAAGACCGGCACAGTACTGTGAATGCGAATAGCTGCCGTTCAGTGCTAACCGAATATTCTTGGCCCCAATTGGATAATATGGACATGGAGGACATGTGGTTCCAACAGGACGGCGCCACAAGCCACACAGCGAATGCCACAATCAATTTATTGGAAACCAAGTTTGGTGAACGTGCTATCTCACGAAATGGCCCAGTCGATTGGCCGCCTCGGTCGTTCGGTTTGACGCCGGTAGATTATTTCCTGTGGGGCTACGTCAACTCTATGGTCTATGCCAACAAGTCAGCGACGATTGGTGAACTTCGTACGAATATCGAACGTGAAATTGCAGCAGTATCGGCCGATTTATGCTTGAAAACCGTCGAAAATTGGGTTCAGCGTCTGGACTTCTGCAAGCGTGCCCGTGGTGGCCATGCAAAAGAAATCGAGTTCCGTACATAATGGCATCGAACGTACTTTCACAGGAATAAAGAATTTCATTGGTATCTAAAACCGGTTTTGTTTTATTTATAAAAACTTTCGTAGCGCTCTTATTGAAAAAAATAGTAACATTTATTTGATTCAATTGGAACCGGTTCAAGTTATTAGATTTTTCTACTACACGGATTATTATCAGATATGAGAAAGAACGAATTATGTTAGGTTCTATCTGAAGTTTAATAGCTACTTCTGCATCGAGATGGATCTTGTGGCACACAAGCATAGTTTCTTGAGGACGCGAAGACAGGTTTCCTCAACATGGCTTGTCCTAGAAGAATGCAATAACGACGTCGAACTAGAGCGACTGAAGACTCCTGACATTACAGGAGTTCCCCGGCTTAAAAAAACAAAGCTGCTGGTACGGCGGGACTACCAGCGGAGTTGTAGTGGATGATTTTTTTTTGATGTGTTAACATCTATAGCGGCGTATAGGGACTAAATCTATCAAAGTCAAAATCTGCTAAAACCAGATTTCATGCTGCTGCTAAAACCATCGCAGTCGACGTTATGGTGACATACTAATACGTCAGCTACTTCGTACAAAGTATGTGTGATGTTGTGGGTTTGGCTATTTCGTTGCTGTTGCTATGGCAAACATGTGGTTATGTGACACACGTATACGTCAGCTACTTCGGACACAGCAAGCACAAATAAATCACCAACATATCAGTAGTAGTTGTTGTAGTTGTTGTTGTTGTTGGTGTTGTTGTTTTTTTTATTATAGTGAAAGGTAAGTCCAATAAAATGTGGGTGCGGAGCACTCTCAGAGCAAAGAGAGTAATGACGTATTATACGTATATAAAAATGAGAAAGCAAGAGAGCAACGACAATTTTGTGAACTTGTGTAGCGTATGTACGAATATAACAATGTATGTCTGTATATACAAGCGTCTGTTGCTTTGCATTCGTTGACTTTTGTGGGAATAAACCAAAAAGTATTGAGCAAGAAAATAATGACACATGTGCTTGCACTGAGTCTTTAAATAGTTTTAAGTATTAATATTATTTAACTGTAACGTCATCATATGATTGAACGCTGTCTTTTATTTTCCAATGTTACATTTACGAATGTGTTCATAGAAATCGAACAGGTACCGTATAGCAAAAAGGTGTTAACACATCGCCAGTGAGTTCGAACACTCATTGGATTTTTTTTGATATTTACTTTATTTTATTTTTACAAGTGAATAAAATGTTTATGTGGATCGATAAATCAACACCTGCCATTTACTAATTAAAGATTATTTCATGCAAATGCTGCCCACGGCTACGCTTCAAGTGGTTCATTCTGAAAGTCAAATTTTGGCACACTTTTTTGAATTGAATTGAACTGAATTGAATTGACTTGAATCGAATTGAATTGAATTGAATTGAATCGAATTGAATTGAATTGAATTGAATTGAATTGAATTGAATTGAATTGAATTGAATCGAATTGAATTGAATTGAATTGTATTGAATTGAAACGAAATGTATTGAATTCAGTTGCATTTTGAAATGAATCGAATTGAATTGAATTGAGTCGTATTGATTTGAATTGAATTGAATTGAGTTGAATTGAATTGCATTTTGGTGAATTTAATTGAATAGAATTGAATTGAATTGAATTGAATTGAATTGAATTGAATTGAATTGAATTGAATTGAATTGAATTGAATTGAATTGAATTGAATTGAATTGAATTGAATTAAAGTGAATCGAATTGAATCGAATTGAATTGAATTGAATTGTATTGAATTGAAACGAAATTGAGTTGAATTTTAATTGAATTGAACTAAATTGAATTGAATATTCTTATTGCTGTTTCAATATCAAAATTTCACAGCTGTATTTAAATTTAACAATAACATTTTATTTGCAAATTAAAATGTTAATCATATTCCTGTTTGCAATGTATGTTTAATGCAAAATTGAAAAATTTAATTTGTATTCACATTAAAGTTATTTATATTCAAAAATCATGTTCGAATTGGAAAGCAATTTTCATTACTGAAAATCTCATCCAGTGTAAAAAATTTATCTATATACGATTTTAAATTATTTAGTTGTTATTCAAACGATAAAATCAAATCTGAAATAAGAAGAAATTTTAAAATCTTATGTAGTAACTATTCCAGCTATATTTAGTTGAAAAAATTTTTAATATATGAAAATTTTATATTTTTTTGTTTAGTTATTAAAAGTTTATAGGGATATTAAATAAAAATTGAGTAAAAACCGGTTAAGAGGTTAACCGGTGTCAAATAAGCGGGCTTCGGTTTATTCGAAAATTGCATTTTTTAAAAAACCGGCACACGGTTAACTGATATCTCGGATTCTATTGCCCGGATTGACCCTTTCAAGAGCCACGTTTTCACCGAGCCACCTCAGGCACTCCGTGATCGGCCATGCGTTTGCTTGCATAACTGTGTTATGGTAAGACCTGTTCGCTTATGTTCAAAAAACATAGCTAGGTGCTTTCTTCGTTGTGTGAACCATACTACATATAACAGTGTTGCCCATCTCGCAAAGTAACCCTTAAGCAGGCGTATCTGCCCGGAATCAGTGTGTTGCACGTTGAAGCCTTTCGCGTCTCAGGAATTATATCGGATGTTTCATCCTTCATAATGTATCCAATTAATCTCTCTTCCATACCTAGATGGTTTGTCATAACATCGTCAGAGATCCATTTCCCCATGGTCCTCAGCCGCTTTGCTGTCGGAGCGGCTTCAAACAGACACATAATGCCAATATCAATGTAACTAGCTCTGTTATCTCCTTGGAACATCGTCGTAAGATAACTGCGGATACCGTGAAATAACTCCCAAATGAAATAAATCCCAAAAAAAAACCAAAAATTTTCATATAAATTGGAAATTGTTTCATTATGAAATAGTTACCAAAGTGTTGGGACTTATTTCATAATTATTTATTAGGAGTTGTGTCATAATGAAGTAACTCCCAAATAATATAATTCCTAACAAAATTATGTTTGGAGTTATTTAATTTTTTTTCAGTAGTTGGAAGTTATTTCATTCCTGCTGGAACTGATTTCAGTTTAAAACGCAAATTGGGAGTTATTTCATTTACGTTGGGAGTTATTTCTTTATACTAAAAATTACATTTCAATAGATTGTGATATTTTTGTAACGGTTCTTAAAACTGTCCAATAATAAAAAGAAGCCAAATATCATGTTAGCCAAATAACATTAAATAATTTAGTTCTTGTTACAACATCAAGTAGTGAAGATCAGTGTAAAAAATCAGTGTGATAAAAAATGACAAATGTTACATATGAAATTATGAGTGGTAAACGGAGAAGTAGCAAACTGTAGTATTATTTCATTAGGAGTTATTTCATTTGAAAGTTATTTCACGGTACCAGAACTGCGTATCACTGTCCAATCGACAGTTCTCGGGTTCTTTTGAGAAACATGACCTCATACCGCAGGTTAGAGAATTTAACCGTGCAACACGATTGTGCAGAGAATCACATACATACGTTTGCTGTCACTTGGCCAGTAGATCGAACTACATTTTTCAACGAAAATTAGATTTTCAGAAAAAATGTCCGTATGCGGAATAAGCTTCCGGGGAGTGTATTCCTTATTGCTTGTACTAAGTCTAGCATTTTACAAAACTCCAGACAAAAAATATGCCTACAAAATATCGTCAAAAACTTCCGGTGTTGAAGTACCAAGTTATTCAGACGAAATGTCAGCAACATGTATCGTGCAACATTTTAATGTTTCTAAGGTAAAAGTGACAATCAATCACATTGTAGGAAGAAATGATTAATATTGTTAACTCTCATTAAATTTCTCTAGAAAAAAATTAAAGGTTTTTGTGTAGAAAAACCTAAAGCCAGAGGAAAGTTTAGTCGTCAACGCTGGTATGTTGCCGGCGAATCTTGCATCGAATCAAATTAGTATAGCTGAATGTTGTTTTTAATTTTCTCAATCAGTTGAAGTCAAGCCTCAACAAGCTCTATTCATTACTCATTCTTTCCTCCTACTTCCTAAGCACAATACAACAATTTAAAATGGGCATTCACTACGTGTTGGTCATTAATTTACACCAAAAAACCCAAATTATGACCAATCACCCTGTTTTTGGGGAAGTGATTGGTTTTTAGGCGATTTGAGAATTTGAATATGGGTTTTAATGGAAAAAGCTTGGCCTATTTAATTTCAAGAACTCCATTTAATTTCACGAAAGTAAATTCAGTTAATCGATCTCCATAAAAAGCAGATATTCCAGGTTTAGGAAAAATTACAGAACTTTGAAAGGCCAATAATATAATGTCTTTTAGTCCCGTAAAGTCATTTTCGAAAATGGTTAAGGCAGAACAATTTAAAAAAGGACAAGAAACACCTTTGCAAATTTGTTCAATGTATTAAATAATAAAATAATAAAACAAATAACTTGGCGCAAACATAGTATACTTGTGTCCAAACACATTGTGCTTGCTATTCGCTGTTACATGTTGGAGACAAAATGAGTAATAGTTTATAGAGAATATTTTTGTGACCCAACTGTGGGTTTGTTGCAGAAAATTGCTGAAAACAAAGCATGAAAGACAACAAAGGAACAGAAAAAAATGCTTGCAAACATATACCTAGGTCCTGCAATATGCTGTTGGGGTTGATTTAGTAGTGATGGTAGTAATGGACAACATGCACTAACCCTATTTAAATACATTCGAATGATGTTTCAGCTATAAATCGTTATTAGCATTTTGTTTCATTCAGTCATTGTAATAACAACATATATTTTCTATGCAACATTGTTGCTGCGATCATTTAGTTTTAGAAATTCTTATAAGAAATGATTTTCGCTTTAGCATAATAAGACAAATTACATGGCACAGTGGGAATTAACAGAAAATTTTATACTTTTTTGATGTGTTAACATCTATATGGCAATCTATCAAAGTGATCGCATGTAAGCAACACACAGCGTTGGCATCACCTACGTGGTTGTTTTACAACAATAGTCTCTGCCTGAAAATAAGTATGATGGTATTTATGTAGCGGCAGCGAATAAACAAGCAGGTCGTCGTCGCCAAAGAGTAGTGCATAGTATAGAGAACCCTTGGAATGAATTGTATTACTCAAAAGCACTCAAAAGCAAACGTATTACTCTCTTTTTGTTATAACTTGAACCATTCAGAATGTTGATGTGAAACATTGATGCCTTTTGAAACAGTAGTAACATTGTCGAAGTGGTGCATTGATATTGAAATATTCTATAAAGAGAATAAGACTCGTTTATTCTCTTTTACTCAGACTCTCTACATGAGAGCGGAAAAAGAGTGCAATAAGTTGTCTATACTATTCAGTACTTTTTGTCGTCGCTCTGTTTATGACAAAACAAAAACCATTATTTCACTAAGCTAAATATTGCCTTATTTATTTTAACAATATTACATCTAATGTTAAAGGAGATGTAAGAAAATGCAAAGTGCAATAGCAAACATAAAGTATGTACAAGTAGAGAAGAAAAAACCGGCGCAATTTGGCAACCCTCGTAGAAGAGAACCAAAAAATGTCATAACTTGATTATTTCATACTTTACATCATTCTATTTAAACATGGTTGGAATTTTTATAGTAAGATACTGTAACATCATCATTAGGAAATTATGCAAAATTCGTTTTTCCTCATATTTTTGGGGATTATTTCATTTTCTAGTTTGAAATAATTTCATTATGAAATAATCCCCAAATGTAAAAAGCCCCAATTTGTTTTGGGGATAGTTTCATTGTGGTTTTGGTTTAGGGGATTACTTTATCTTGTTTGGGGTTTATTTGATTTCCGCAAGAAATTACCCTTTTTACAATAATGAATTCCTCTAAATTCTTTAATAATAATATTATAGGTAATAATAACTATTTTGGGGTTTATTTCATTTACTTGGGGCTTGCTTCATTGGGGGATATTTCTTTTCTATTTTGGGGGTTATTTTATTAGGCGGTAGTACCGATATCTTTTGGGGGTTCTTTCATTTCTAATTTGGGTTTATTTTCATATTGTTTGGGCTTTATTTCATTTTTGGGGGTTATTTCATTTGATTTTGGGGGTTATTTCATTTGGGGATTATTTCATTTTCGAGTTTGGGGGTTATTTCATTGGGGGTTATTTCGTGACGCCGGATATATTCTCTTTGCGATTTCCTTTGTAACACTTCGAAATAATCATCACCCCAGACTATATAAAATATGGATGTTGCAGTTGACAATATTGATGTGTTAGTTGACAATAGGGATGTATCAGTTGCAAAAAGGACTAACCCCATAAAAAAATGGTGGAAACTGAGCTTTCCGGTGCCTTATGATTTTGACCTTGAAAGCGAAGTGTTTTTGATCTTACATGTTCACAATTTTTATTCTTTATGACAAGAGTTACAACTTTCCCTCAGAGACTTAATCAAAATTCCGAACGAATTTCAAGATAAGAGCCTGACAATATGATCACGTTTTAGCAAAAATGACACCGAGGCCCCAAATCTTTGGGGGCCCATAAAAAAAAGTGCATGACGTTGGGGAAAACTGGGAGACACGGTCTTTTTTTTTTGGTCTTTTATCACGTAGTGGTGTCCGTATATGGTTATATTTCCATGACTTAAAAAATTACACACAGTGATATAAAAGTATACGTAGTCTTCCATTAAATAAAATAATTTTAATAAACTGAACATGTGTAAGCCATTTTGCAAATTTCTGCTTTTGAGTCTGTCCTTGACAAGATTTTCATTCACAAAAAATGATAACAAAATTTCTCTAAGATAACTTTTTGTTGCCATTGCTTGAAATTGAACATGTGGCAACATGTGACATATGGCTCAAGTCCGAATTTAAGTGGGAAATTGTAATGACAGTTAATATTGCTTAGCTGCCCCGTACAAATTAAGCTATAATGAACTTTAGCGGGGTAAAAAAACACACTTAATATGCCACTGATTTGCGAGAATTTTGGGAGGGAGCCATCATCAAGCCAGGGGTCTTAGAAAATCTGACGCTGAAATAATAATCCAGTTTTTGTCCCTGAATTGCGTGATATGGATGTGCACTGTATGCGGTTTCAATATGCAATGCAATTTTAATTGTAGTTTCGTGAATTTTTGCCCAGCTTTGACCTAAACAAACATTTAAGAGCACGAAATCAAAGCACGAAGTAGGGAAATGTGAAAAATACATCAATCTGTATAATTTCTTCTGTTTATGGACCGTTTAAAGTCAAAGTGGTATTAGTCAAAAACGTTAAATTTGTGAAAATTTCCTTTCAAGAAATTGCCATTTTTTTAAAGATTGTGAAAGTTACATTGTAATGCCATTGTAATATAAATCAGCTCTCTGGAGAACTATGAATTAGGTATATTTGACAGAAACAATCTTTTGGTTGGGGGTAGGTAGTATAAATATTGACTTGTCTCAAATGTGAGAAAATATGATTTACATCAATTTGGTTTTAAACGGCCCGTATTTATATAAAAATTGATGGGTGTCTGTTCATCGGATTTTTTGAAAATACCTCTAAATGGCTGGACCGATGTTCTTAAAATGTTATCACAGAATGTGCGTGGCCTCAGCCATAGACGCCTATTTTTGATAACGCAATATCTAGATATTTGGTGGACTATTGCACCAATCGCATTGAAATTTATAGATTTGTACTCAGCCTCGTAAGATCAATAAGTCCGTGAATTTTTGAACTTCATTCGTAGTTATATGAAATGCAACACTGCTCCCATCAAGCACCACCTGTTAGTAGACTTCTGTCAAATTTAGAGCAAGTTCGGTCATTTACTTTGCGTTTAACAGATGTTCAAAACATACAACCTCGTGGATTTTTTTAAAAATGGAAAAAAGTGAATTTCGAGTTTTCATTAAACATTGTTTTTTGCGAAAAAAAACCTTCAACCAAACCAAGGAAAAGCTTGCTAGATACTATGGCGACTTTGCACCATCGATTTCAATGGTAAAAAAGTGGTTTACTGACTTTCGTTGTGGTCGCACAAGTACAAATGACACTGAACGTTCTGGAAGGCCATGTGTGGTCAATTCACCCGAAAATGTCCAAAAAAACTATGATGTGGTGTTGGCCGATCGAAGAGCAAAAGTGCTTGATATTGTCGATGCCATAGGCATTTCATACGGCAGTGTGCTTTCGATTTTAAATGATCAATTGGGTTTAAGAAAGCTGTCTGCAAGATGGGTGCCGCGTTTGCTCTCAACTGACCATAGAAGTAATCGTGTGACAACTTCAAAGGATTGTTTGGAGTTGTTAAATTGGGCTACGAATCGGTATCTCATCCGCCATATTCTCCGGATTTAGCCCCCAGTGCCTATTTCCTATTTCCAAACCTAAAGAAATGGCTCGGTGGATAGAGATTTAGCTCCAACGATGAAATTATTGATCAAACAAAAGCCTATTTTATGGACCTCGAAAAATCCTATTTTTTGGAAGGGATACAAAAATTGGAGAAAATTGAGCTAAAAGAGATTATGTTGAAAAATTCATTTGTTTTGCAAAAAAACTGTGTTTCATTCAAAAAGTCACGGACTTGTTGATCCGCCGGTACTTACTTAGGTGGCCTCAAACAACCCAGAGGGGTCAAGGACCTTACACACCAAGCTCTCGCAGGCAGTATTCGACCTGGTCTTTCCAGTGAGGTGTTGGTAGTCCTATTTGTCGATGTCCTTCGAGTACATTTTCGAGTACCTGTCGAACTAGTTCCAGTGTAAGATACGTAGCTATTTTGATACGCATTACTTCACCAATCTCGGGATACCGAGATTATACAACTCGTGGTTCAGCCGTCGTCGATGCTTACTATTTTCCATTATAGGACCATATACTTTTGGTGCAATAGTTAGTGTGCGCGCTTCTTGTACATGAGATCCTGGATCTGATCCCTGCTCTGACGACCTTAAGTTTCTCTCGGCGGCGGTCAAATCGAACACGGTGTAAAACTGTAGGTTCCTATCAGGGAGTATAAGAAACTAGAAAGCGCACAGTTTACTGGTTGTGAGAATCTCGCCCCAATTTCTTCATGGGATGTAATGGGAAACCATTTATTTTTCATACTTTTGGGAGCATTTTCCTCTCGAAGACTCCCAGTGGCGTTTCATCAGCATGCGATATGATCCAGGATTCTACACCGTAAAGCAAAACAAGTTGTATGACAGTCTGACAAAGTTGGATCTTCATTTCTCGAGATGGTTACTTAGCCCGAAATAACATATGTTTGCAAGCATAATACTCCGTTTTATTTCTAGTTTGACGTTATTGCTTCTATTTACGGCAGATCCGAGGTGAATGAATTCGTTCACTACGTCGAAATTATAAAGGTTATCAACGATCACAATTTCATTTAATCGGTTGGATGGTCTGCTTATCGAAACCATTAATTGTATCTTGTCCTCGTTTACTGTCAATCCCACTTTTGCTGATTCCTTCTCAATTGTCGAAAATACTGCAGTAACTTCTCGCAGATTTCACGCAATGACTTTTGCTGCTGTTACTTTTATTCGTGTTGACTGCAGCTTTTCTCACTATGATCTCAATTTATATGTTGAAGGGATCGCATGATAGGATTTCGCTCTGCTTAGGGCATCCCTCGTACTAAATGGTGCGATGGGATCTCTACCATCCTTTTCGTTCCGGTCAATGTCATTCATAGATCCAGTCTAGTTTAATGGCAGGGATGATTTGAGTGGGCGGGGAAATAAAGCCGGATTTTAGATATTCGTTTGGCGTGTTTAGAGCTTGATGGTTGAAAATTGGTACACATGTACTACTGACGGCGGGGAAAATCAATTTGAAGCTTTGTTTTTTGTGGGCGAAGGGAAAAAGGGGTGTGCCAAATGTAGGTTTTAGGGTTACACTGCTGAAAATTGGTACATATTTGTTACTAACGACGGGGAAGATCAATGATGAAGCTGGATTTTAGACTTGTGGGCTGAAGGGCAAAGGAGCCAGTCATATGTGTTTTTTTAGAGTTCGAAGGCTGAAGATTGATTATCATATACTACTGACGGCGGGGTGCATCAATGTGAAGTCGGATTTTGGATTTGTGGGCGGAAGGGCGTGGAGAAAGTGTACTTTAGGTAGGTTAAGTACGCATAGGTTGGGAAACCATATACTAGATGGTGCCAGCAAGTTTTTTTGGATACTGTTAAGGGGATGCGCATGCACTTTTCGTCAAATATTAATCTCTACAGTAATGAACTTTCTATGGTAGATTGGGAAGTTCAGCGGTTTTAGACGTGGCTACAGTGCTATCTAAGCGCTGAACAAGTTTTGTAGTGATATATTTCAACCCTCACGAAAATAACAATTATCTTCAGGAAAACAGGAAAAATGTGACGGAGTGTGTTAAGGATGGAATGTATTTTAATATCCCCCCATGATTTGGTAAGTAGCAATACAAAGAAAGCTTTTGCGTTATGTAAACGAATACAACTCTACTAGTATAGGTTGGTCCAACTTTTATTGCACCTTAACGAATATCCAAATATGTGGTTTCTTATTAGTATTATTGTGTACCATCTGGTGTCGTAATTAGTTTTAAATGCAGGACGAAGTCTGCCGGATTATCATGTAAAATGTAGTTTATTAAAAAGTAGACCAATTACTTTAGCTGTCTCAGATTCCAATTTTTCCCCCCAATATCGCCCACTGTGTGTGGCTCTTCTGTGTCGCTACTGTTTCTCTTTTACTTGTTTTGGTTTTTGGGGTCAAAATTAATTGCTTGAAAGCCAAAAACCAACAAAAGAGACTTTAAGAAATTCTCTGGTTGTATTATTTTTTTTTGACCGAAAGTTGCTAAAGAAATTCTATAGAGCCAAAAACAAATGAAATTGAGGATATGTCTTGGTGGGTGAAAATACTCAGATACTCTATAAAATAACCAGAAAGAAAGAAAAATCGAAAAAGAACGCAGCTACCACAGAAGAACGTATGAGCTATACAGCTGCAATTGATTGCCAGTTTTCGTGGCTGTTGCCACTACAGACATTTAAAGGAAGTAGCACCATCAGTGTGATTGGTAGGTAGTTGGTGTTGGCTGGCGACCAGTTGGTTTTCATTTCCATGCAGCACCATATTGTGGAATTGCAGCAGATGTTGCTGCTGCTGTTGCCAGTGCGTAACAATTTTGAATACGTTATGGTTTTGTTTTTGGGGCTAAAAATAACTTTTCTTTCACGTTTATAACCTATTTACAACAAAAAAGAAATGTTGCTGCTTTTTCATTTACAATTTTTGGTTGCAACGAATATAAAAATAAGAACAAAAACAAAAACAAAAAACGTCTGTTTTCAAAAATGTAAAAAACCTTTTCGTTTTTTGGGGCTTTTGCTTTGCACTCGAAGAAAATTGTGAAAGCTTGATGTCAGTCAAATATAATTTTGATGTTAAATGGGGAAATTCTCGTCACTGATTTGTTGATTTAACATATATGGACAGAATCTATGCAATATTGGAGTTTGTTTGATGAAGCATAATGTAGCATATTGGTGGTGCCACAACCATCTCAATTATTTCCAAACTTTAACGGTTTCACAGTTGAAAATCCTGTATTTAAATTGACTTTCAATGCCCAATAGTTGCCATTTAAATGTCATTTAAAGTGAATATTTTCTGTGAGCTTTTAAATGACGACTGTGAAGCTACTATTACACGACCATTATTTCATGTAATTTTAATGGCAGTGTGAGGTCATAATGATGTCACAAGGCTGCCACTGAAAGGGTGCCCCATCTGATTGCCACTTTTCTGACATCATTTGCAGTGCCATTTGACATGGACCTCATTTATGTGTCATTTGTGCTGACGTCAGACTGCCATTTAAATGGCAGAAAATAATGGCCATCTAATAGTAGCTTGACACTCGCCCATAGAGCAAATTAGAATAGTGTATCCACTTTTCTAATCCGACGATAAATTTCGCACTCTTCGTATGGGTTCGTGCAGACGCGAGATGTTCGAAGTATATCAACTTACACTAGGTGGAGTTACAACAACTGTTGACTTAACTTTTCCATGTCGTTTTGGTATAGAACTGTGAAATTGAAATGTATTTTGCTTTTTTTTTTGTTTACTTTCATTATTGGTATTCACTTGTGTTTAATCAAGGCGTTTTTATGGCACAGCTGATCGAAGAGGTACTAGGGAAATGATGTAGAATGAGAGACCAAAGAAGACATAGATATTATAGACCATGCAGCAAACTAAGTATACATATTGTTTCATTGATACTAAGACAGCTAAATTATGTTTTATGTTGTTTGCATCGAACGAAAATACGCATTCCCTTTTATTTCTGTTCGTTTTAAGTCCAACCAAAGAGTAAATTACAAAAGCATCTCGAACTCGATGGAATGACCTACTACCTCGTCGTCATCAAGAGTATGCGAAGAGAGGGAAAACGGCTATTGTCTATTTCTCTATGATCTAACACAAATATTGTTCCTCATGTTCCTCATGGATGTTTTGTACTAATGCCTCTATCTGGTACTATTGAACCCATGCATTCCTACATCCGTTTACATGCAACCAAACTTATGAAGTTACAATTATAGAGAGAATAATCTTCTCTATTCCATATTTTCTAAATGCACTTACGCTTACTATTTTTTGAAGTTTAAATCAAACAAATATGGAAATGGTATTGAGCATCAATAAATTTAAATAGCAGAGCAGACGAATCATCTATAGGAGTCTTCGAGAGAAAACTACTCCGGGAAATTAATGGCCCTATAGTGCACAACGGCGAGTATAGGTGACGCATGAACGCTGTATGAACAATATCCTGACATTGGCATAGTTAAGCGGATCAATATAACACTATTGCACTGGATAGGCCATATCAGTAGAATGAGTGAAGACGAAACACCGTGAAGGGTTTTCCAAACCGAATTCGAAGGTAGACGAAAAAAAGGAAGACCAAGTCTCCGCTGGAGGGATTGGGTTGACGAATTGCACTTGGTATTGCCCACTTGGGGTATAATACGGAAGACCGAACTGGTGTGCAAAATATGTTATCTTCGTTTTATAAGGTCCCTGACTCCCCGGGGTTGTTCGAGACAGTTAACTAAGTCACGTCAATAAACATAATTGTCGAATTTGGTCCGAAGAGCAGTATGAGGCTATTGAAGAGCTGACAATGCGTCCTGAAAAATGCGCTGTGTGGTGCGGTTTATGGGCCGGCAGCTTCATTGGACCGTACTTCTTCAAAGACGATGATGCAGTCAATGAAACGAGGTGCCGTTCGATGATCACGGACTTTTTTTGCGTAAAATGTAAGAATTGGTCTTGGTTGAGATGTGGTTTCAACAGGACGGTACCACATACCACACCACAGGCTATACCAGGAACCAATTGAGAGGCTTGTTTGGGGAGATATTAATATGACGTTGTGGAGCTGTCAATTGGCCGCCTGGTTGATGCGATTTGACCCCTCTAGGCTATTTTTTGTGGATGCACATGAAGACTCTCGTCTATAGGGATAAGCCAACCACAATTGCTGACTTGGAAGACAACTTTATACATGTCATTTGTGAGATACCGACCGAAATGGTGGAAGAAGTGTACAAATAATTTTACTTTCAAAATGGACCACGTGAAGCGTAGCCGTTGGCATAAAATAGTCTCTAAAAGATAAATGGTAGGTATTGACTAATGAATCAAAATAAAGATTTCCTTCATTTATACAAATTTTTTGTGCATTCTTCAATTTTCAAAAACCAAATAGCAAAAAAATCACCCATTACACACTGGTGCCAATTTAAACTGTATGTATGGTCGTCAGGGCAGGGATCGAACCCACGTTCTCATGTACAAGAGCCGCGCACACAAACCATTGCACAACCGACTGCATTTTAAAAGCATTTTATGAAAAATAATATTTCTTTATATTTTGTACTTGTTGTATTGTGATTTGCGATATAGTATTTTTAAAAGAATAGAAAAAAATTTGCTAATGTTTCATGCAGGAAATGTTATATTTATGCACTCGCGTGCGTGATTCTGTGAATGCAAAATTGCTTGTTAGGGGGTTCCCTTATATGTCATGTATTCGCCAATTGCGCCTTTCTGCGCGTTTTCCAGGACAAGGATCAAAATAAATTGCTTGAAAATCGAAATTTTTGAGTTTTTCGACTTTGTGGTCATGATTAAAAAAATTCGGTTAATAAACAGGAAGACATCGAACAAATATATTTTGAGCTATTCATATTTGTGTCAAAAATCGCCAATAAAATTAAATTGACCTTTCAAGTATGATTACAGAAGAAATATGTGAAAATTAAAGTACTCTATTTTAAACCGCGCCATCTACCGCAAATAAACAAAATTATACAATGTTATGAAAGACATATATACGAAGATATTGCAGGAATTATGAATATGAAAATTATGATTTTCAATAGGTGGCTAAGGGTGTGGTGCGAAATTCTGTTAAAATATTGACAATATGTTATTTTTATGTTGTCTGCTTCATCTGCTTTTTAGGGTTGCCAAGCGTTAAATTAAGCAAAAAGTGTTAATAAGCTACTTCGGGAAACAAATAATTCACGTGTTTGATTAAATAATATTGAAAAACAACATGAACTCGAACAGTTTATTGGTAATAAACCCAAAATAAACTTGCTGCTTTTAACAGAATCTATTCTTTATAATGAATTTGCTGGTTTTCGTTTTCCATAGTGATGGCAAAAGTTTGTACTTCTATTTCTGCTTGTTGCTGTTAACACACTGTTAATTCACCATCTGACTCTAACACCATCTACCTAAATCGGCCATGTTGAATCAACATTTGGCCATTATACAACATCTTGGTATATAACTCTGATGCTATGATTATTTCAGACATTATTTTGAACACACGTACCAATATCGTTGGTTGATTTTTGAGCTCCGGCTGATTTTCGAGTCAATGAAGGTCGTAGAAACATATTTTTTAAATTATACGTTCATAGACTTGTAACCTCTGTGGGCACGAGAGTGGGCGTGGCCCGAAAATCCCAAAAATATTTTTGGAATGCCTTACAAGTAGGTAATAATATTTTTGGAATGCCTTACAAATAGGTAAAATTACGAGTCTCTATATGCATTATTCGAATTCATGCAAAAAAAAATAAAAAATGATTTGGGACCAGTGTGCATTATAGAAAAATATTTACAACACAAATTTTTATAAGAAAACTTTAAAAATGAAGATTTCTATAAGAAAACTTTTCTATAAGAAAATTTCTGATAGAAGTATTGGACAACAAAGTTTTCTAATGGAAATATTTGACAAGAAAGTTTTCTAAAAGAAACCTTGAACAGCAAAGTTATCTAATACGGCATTTACTCCGACCAAGATTATCGTATTTCGAAGGTTAACTCTGTGAACTCACGCTAACCCAGAAGATCAATTTTAATCTGTAAAAACTGAAGTTTAATTTGTAACTTCATTTTAAACTGGTGTATAATTTGATGCAACTCTGATAAGTATCAAAAATTGCCACCGTAATAAAAAACATTCACAAATCAACCGTTTGACAGACGGAAACCGATCAAAAATTTTCCAACGCGTTGCCGCTAGCGATACAATTGGTTCTTATCGGTTTAAAGTGTGTGCTGATTTGACCCAATAGCCTGATTTGACCGACTGATCCATTTTTAAAGGTTGATTTATTTCAAAAAATCCCAAATTTGTACAAAACTCGAGAACCATGACCCGCATATTTAACTTTTCTGTTGTGCCGCTGTCTTCGTTAATTTGGTCTCGGCACTGAGTTGCTCTAAATTGGTCTAAGCAAAAACAAGGTACTAAAGTAGACAGTCTAAATTTCTCTTCACTCGAATCCCAACTAACAAAATGAGCGAAGCGTTAATTATTCTCTGTTCTCTCCCTCTTACTCTCTTCATTGAATATTTCAATACGGGAGCAGCTTTTTGATAGTGTTATTGTATATAACTATACAAAATTCCAACCATGTTGAAGTAAAATTACATAAACTATGCAAAATGTATGAAATAATCAAGATACGACGTGAGAGAGAAATGAGTGAATTTTCTGGTCGTCTCAAAAAGGATGTACAAGTAGAGAAGAAAAACCCACCGCAATTTGGCAACCCTAGTAGAAGAGAGCCAAAAAGTCGACTCGATTCACTCAAACGCATTTCTTTGCCGCGTCATAACTTGATTATTTCATGCTTTATGTAATTTTATATAAATACGGTTGGAATTTCTACAATTAGATACAATAACATAATCAGAAATCTGCTCGTGTATTGAAATATTCAACGAAGAGAGTAAGAGAGAGACCCGAGAAACGACGCGCTTCACTCGTATTCTTTGTTGGCATGAGTAAATGCTCTTTTCTATACCATAGCTGCTTTATGGTCGTCTACTTCTTGATCGTATTTAGTCTAAGAAAAAACGATGTGCAAGTAGGCAGTCAAAATTTCGCTTCAATCAAATGCCAACAAACACAACGAGTGAAACTCTAGTCATTCTCTGTTCTCTCTCTTACTCTCTTCATTGAATATTTCAATACACGAGCAGTTTTTTGATAGTGTTATTGTATATAACTATACAAATTCCAACCATGTTGAAGTATGAAATAATCAAGATATGACGCATGAGAGAAATGCCTTCGAGTGAATTTCTAGCAGTATTTGGTTCTCTTTTACCAGGGTTGCACAAACTGCGCCCATCTTCTGGTCGTCTAATTCTAGATCGTCTTTGGTTTAAGCACAAAGTTGCCACTTGAAATGTCAATTTATTTCCAATTTGGGTGGTGTAACGGCAAAGATAAACTGCGATAAACTGCAGTCTAAATGCGAGATAATAGAAATATTTGACACTAATGCTTTCTAAAAGAAGCCACAGATTTTCCCAAACTCGCTCGAGAACTGATAGATTGTGCTCTAAAGCATACGCGACAAAATTTCAGCCCGTGTCGATAAACTTTTAAAAACGCCACCAATGATTCTATAAGTACAATTGTGTAGCCGTCGCCGGAAAATTGAGTCCGGTTTTGAATGCTGACTCTCTCTGCAGCTTTGTGAAATTTTCTTAAGAAATTTTGTCATTTATATCTAAACGGAAAATTATTTTGTGGAGAGTTTCTTTGAGTTACCTTGCAAGTATTTCATTCATAATTCCTCTATGCACTTCATTTTATTTTTAACGCATGTGTCGTTACTTCTTATTGCTAAAATTATTGAAATGTCAAAATTCCGGTCCCAAACAATTATCAAACAATTGTTTACACACGAAATAACTTTGGTGTAACAACTCCGTACTTGATTTTGCTACGAAATTTTCGCCGAGAGCTGAATACCGAGCAAATGAAAAGTGAGCGAAAGTTTAGGTTCATGAAATTTTCGTTATTTGTTATGCACCTATGTTAAAACCTGCATACCGGGCTTTAAATGTAAATAGATACCATCTCAAAATAAAAACAACGAACACACAATTTTTCTGTTGTCTGTTACCACACTGAAATTCCGACGAATAAATTTTCTCGAGTGTACCTTTATGTACATTAATGTTGATTGTTGAGAGGCCAGTATTGTCTCTGGTTGTGTAGTTTTGTCGGCTATTTTATGGGGTCACAGCTTGAAATGATAAATTGGTGAAATGCAATTATATTCATTTGCGTTGCCACCAGTTTAATGATTATTTTTTCCTATATTACATTGGTCTTTTATTACCCCACTGTCTTTCAAAATCTTCCTCTTAGATGAATTCTCCATCACTCCAAATACAATGAATGATGATGAGTTGCGTTGAATATCGTACTGGAGCTGGAACGTAAGATATTCTTCGTACTTAGTTTTGTTTCGTCCCATATTAGGTGTGTTTTTGGGGGATTTTAATGAAGCCAATATAAAAATGTAATTGCCCTGTAACGGTTATTTTGATATTACGTTTTTTTTTTTTTTTTTGAAAGATATAAGTTAATGTGCATAATAATAAGAAACTTACAATGAAAATTGGTTGAAAACAAAAATAATTAAAGTTAATGTGCGTGGACCATCTAATGGGTGTTGTCTCTGTAATGGAGTGATCTTTAAATAAATATTGAATATAATAATTACAACCAAGAAATATGGGCTTAAACTGATGATAACTTTGTATATCCTTTGGCCATCAAAGTGTTTTTACATATAAACATTTGTCACACTTTTATAAAATTTCTATAATTGCGGTTTTGTATCAAAATCTTATTACCGTTTCCCATTTCATCCCATGAAGGGATTGGAGAGAGCTTCTCACAACCAGTGAACTGTGCGCTTTCTAATTTTTCACTTACTGATTGGGACCTACAGTTTTACCCCGGTTCTGAACAGTATTTTGAGAAGCTTTTTCATGGCTAAGTAATATATAGTGTTGCGATCAAAATGTCAATGTGAAAAGAGGTGAATATGAGCTTCATCAAAAAACAAGATTTTTTGGTAAAAATGCTCTTCTATGGAAAAGGAGGTAAACCGTTTATGTAGGCGCAAGAAATGGCAGTGGAGAAAGCGCAAGAGTGAGAAACTTGAGACATACAGAAGGAAGAACGAAGCCCGAAAGTTCGACCAAAAATTCAAGAACAGAACTAACGGCCATGGTTCAGGGCACTTCCTCTGTAAAAACAAGGACGGAAACCTCATCGCAGATATGCAAAGCATGTTGGAAATATGAAGGAGAAGATCCACGAAAAACAATTCCACACCTATCGTCTATTTGTCGATTATAAGGCGGCCCAATACGGGAGAAACTCTACGAAGCAGTGTCTGAACTGGTATTCCTGCAAAACTCATATGCCTTTGCAGATTACCCTGACGAACACCAAATCCGCAGCGAACGTTGGTATGGATCTTACCGAACCTGTTGAAATTAAGCGAGGCCTTAGTCAAGGCGACACCCTATCGTGCGGTCTCTTTAACATCTTAATGGAGATCATTATGAGAAATGCTGCAGGCAACATGAATAAAACCATCAGCAGCAAAAGTCACATGCTGCTCGCGTATGCTGATGATGTAGATATTAGATGAAGACGAACCAGCAATAAGGGCTTGCGAAATTGGAAGACGAAGGAAGACGGAAAATAGGAAACCAAGGCTCCACTAGAGGGATCAGATTGAAAAATCCCTGCATACACTTGGTATTGGCGAAATATGATATCTTCGTTTTGTAAGGTCCCTGACCCCCCGGGCTTATACGAGCTCGGGTAGTAAGTAATTAAGTGTTCAGTTCTTGTTAAAGTTTCGTAAGAAATCTTGTCAGTTATCTCTAAACGGGCAAATTTGTTGCTGAGAGTTACCACATGTCTCTGATTTATCTGGCAAATATTTCATTAATAATTCCTCGTCGTACCCCATTATATTTTTAACGGATGTGGTGTCGTACGAAATAACTTTGGGGTAACAACCCTGTAATTGATTTTGTCTACGCAATTTTCGCAAAGAGGTGAGTATCAAGCAAAAGAAAGTGAGCGAAATTTCCGGTTCATGAAAATTTCGTTTCATACTTCTAATGGCAACGAAAATTTCATATAAACTGAATACCGTGCTGAAAATTTTAAAATATTTAAACGGTTACTTGCGAAAAACCCAGCTAAACTGTTCCAGCGGGTTTTCGATTTCGGGTTTGGGGTCTCTCGACTGTACCCAATATCGAAAACTATTTTCTAAATTTTTAGTTTAAGTTGTTTATTTTTTAACTTCTTTTGATGCCTTCTTAGTTTTGGTCAGCATCTTTTCAATTTCTGTGGATGGCTTTTCAAAATATTACTGATGTCTTTTGATATTTTAATTCTTTTGGATGTTTTGTGAATTTTAATTAAAGTCTTTTACCTACTGACTTATTTTTAAATTTAAAAATTATTTAAAAAATGTGAACAGTTGAACAATGTGAAGAGTTGTATGTGAACAGCTTGAAACGTTTTATAATTGTTAATTTTCACCGTTTGCTTGGTTGGTTGTTTTTTTCACACATGAAAGCAGTTGCTATACCAGTATCTCAGTTACCTTGACATATTTTTGTGTACCTTTATTGTATTTTAACAAAAAAATCTCAAAGTTGGCAAAATTGTTGTCAATTATTGAAGAAACCACGAAACTATTGGGAGAGAAAAAAGTAAATTATCAATGCAGCAACTTAATTGTAAAAATGAACACAGAGAAAAAAATGTGATAAGCAGAAATATTTCATGTTTTACTTGAGTTAATTGCGATGATATTAGGTCACGGATTTGAATGACAGGTGTCCATATGTAACGCTTAACAGTTAAGAAAACAATCCATGTCATCTAGGTTTCGAAAATGTAAAAGTTTATATCTGTGGTCACAAACAATAACAGCCTAACTCGAGTTAGGATAAAATTAAAAAAAAAATTTTGAGAAGTCACTGTGGTCAAATAAACCACTCTTTTTTTGTTAAAAAGTAAGTAAAATAATTCGTTTCCTTGTTATCTGTAACAAAGTTATCACAAAGACTCCGACTCCTGATTTCCAGTAAAGATATTAAACTTTAAACTGCTTTCCCTGAAAAATTTTTGAATCGACTTAGGCTGTTATTGTTTGTGACCATCGATATCAGTATTTGAAATATTTACCAAATTTTTAGGTCAGGGGTGACTTTTTTTTTGCTATTTGGGTTTTCAGTGTTAAGTTTTGCCAATTCACGTACGATTCGTGTCCTGTGCCAAAGTCAAATATGTTCAGTTTCTTTGCCATTTCATCATGAATAGACTTACAAACGAACAGCGCTTGCAAATCGTTGAGCTTTATCATCATTATCGACCCACCGGGCAAGCAATGGTAATTCGTATTGTTTTTCCAATTTTTCTTAACGATTTCTTGCCAAATTCTGAGATAAATTCGTAGGGAGATCTGAAGGGAAATTGTAAAATGCAGATTTCTGAACAATTTCTCAAAGAATTCGTAAAAATGTGGACAACATTTTAAACAATTTCTGAAAGAATAAGGAACGATTTCCGAAAAAATAGAATAATTTCTTAAATAATTTGGAACAAATAGATTTTAAAACTATTATTTAAATTGTATTTGAATGGTCCTAAATAATTATTTTTTAACACTCACCTAATAAAGAAATGCTCTTCGATAACTGACAAACTGGGAAGGAAATAAAAAGCATGTTCTATTGTCCACACACAGAGTTCATAATTCGTATCAAATTTCATCAGAAAGTTCGGAATATGTGTAAATATCATGAAGCGGTTGAAAATGAATTTAGAACAAATACCACAAGTTCCCACTTCAGAAAATGGTTTATGGTTGGTTCTATACCTAAAATGTAGGGATGGCATGGTTTTCTAAGCCAATCCATCCTAACAATTTGTGAAAGGAGGAAAATATCACCCCCGTTAAAAAAATTCTGACATAAACTTTCCAAACGCCGATATACGTGTAGTTTTTTAACCCGTCTACCACACGCTGAAAATATGTATTTCTTTGTTGTTTGGATGCAAATATAAAGTGTCTTTGTAGCTTGTCGCATATATAATATACTTGTGTCCAAACATATTGTGTTTGCTATTCAATGTTACATGTTTGAGACACAATGATTAATATGTTAAAATATATGTGTTTGCGACCCACATATATTTATGTTTGTGATACAAATACAGCTGTGGTTGTTGCACTGTCTATGCTCTTTCGAGAGCAAGAGAATAAAAGAGGGATAAAGAGATAGTCTATCTTGTAAGTGTGTATCTGTATTTTTGCATTGTTCTCTCAGTCAGTGAGTCATAAATATTCCTGAATGTGCGTGCAAGTCAGATGAAGTCAGTGTTGCTAATTTTGGATGATGTATTGCGTACTCAGTCGTCAATGCTTCATCGGACAGATGGTATCAAAAGCGCTTGATCAGTGAAAAAATAATAAACGAAGGCTCGGACGCTTAAGTGGTTTGTGATGCTACTTTGGTTTTTGTGTATGTGTGCTACCAAAGTGAAAAGTGAATTCGAGGAAAGAAACTGGAAAGTGCATATTCGCCAGTAAACATGATGCTGTTTACATTTAAACACAAGTGAGTTTGGGACTTGCAAACGTATTAATGTTTGAAGTGTGTTCCAAACATATACATGGTTCCGGCAGAATATGTTTGGCAGAATATGTTAGAGAGGCCTTTATTTTTCAGCGTGCATAATCCGTTGTCAGAACCTTGTTATTTTTTTTGTGTTCCACAGTGTTATTAGTCAAGAAATATAAACAGTAAATATCGTATACCTTGTGAGACAGTCTGGTAACCTTCAACTACTCTTTGTCTTACACCTACAGAAAAAATAACCGAATTAGTCGTAACCGAACTTAGTGTTCCTCCGACCTAGAGGTTGTTACAACCGCATTTGAGATTATCACAACCTATTGGAGGTTGATTCAACCGAAATTCAGGTGTGGGCACAAAATTCAGTCATGTCAACTTCTATTCGGTTGGGGCAACTGCGATACGGTGGCAACATTCGAATTTACGTTTTCTATTTATACAACCTCTTTTCAAACGAATTTTAAATCCTACTCGTAAAATCCGAATTTTGCCGCGGTTGGAGTACATGAATTTGGTTTCTCACGGGTATACTGACTTATTAATATTAGACCATCTTGACTCTTTTTCCTCGATATATATACCGTAATATGACGCTCTATCTAGCCATGAAATCGTTGAGAAACTAGGGCTTGTAGTACCTTATTGGAAACGCACTGACTTCAATAAAAAATCGTTGTAGATATAATGGTCTTTTAGTTCATTTAAGTTCATTTTCATCTAAAGTGAAAAACATGAAATTTCACAAATTTGGGTGTCGATTTTCACTTTTTTAAAAATATTCAAATTTCACTTTTTCGAAAAACTGATTATATTTTGAGTCTCAGATTTCGAATCCTTAGTGTTAGTGGAATTTTTTAAATCTCTCACCATTTAATAACTGGATTGAACTAAATCAATTACAAGAATATGTTCCATAATTAAAGCAATATTGAAAATTATCTGGAACATTGGTTAAAAGTGCTAAAATTACAAAATCCTAAAAATTTGATCGATTTCATGGCAAAGTTTTTTGTCACCAAATGAACCAAGAATACTTTTGGAACGAAGCTCCTTATGGCCCATTGCGGGATGGGGGCTAAATGATAAAATTTTAAACAACTTGTTATTAACTACTTTATTACAACCCATTATTATCAACTATATTGGGTACTTTTGGTTTGATTTGGTTTAAAGGGAAGTTTTCTAGGTGGAGCCTGTGTATTACATGTTGTAGTTTTGAACCCAATAAAAGGTAAACTGCGAAAAGCCAAAGTGAAAGAAGTTTAAAAAAATATCCCTTTCTTAAGTAAGTGAGTTTTCTTAAAAACAGTAAATTTTCTCAAAAAAAATTACCTATTGATATTCTTCAACAATGTACCGTTTCTTAAAAAAAGTACATTATCTTACAATAAATTGCCGTTTCTTAAAAACCTTATACTTACTTATCCGGTCACGACCAACCCCGAGGGGTCAGGGACCTTACAAAACGAAGATAACATATTTCGCCAACCAGTTCGATCTTTTGCCTTATCTCTCCAGTTGACAATACCAAGTGTACGCAGGGATTCGTCAACCTGATCCTTCCAGCGAAGTCTTGGTCTTCCTATTTGTTGTCTTCCCTCGAGTTCGGTATCGAAAACCCTTCGTGCTGGTTCGTCTTCATCCATTCTACTGACATGGTCTAGCCAGCGCAATCGCGTTATCTTGTCAATGTCGGGGATATAGCTGCTCATGGTTTATGCGTCGCCGATACTTGCCGCTGTGCACTATAGGGCCATACATTTTTGGGAGTATTTTTCTCTCGAAGACTCCTACATATGCGTCGTCTCCTTACGATACGACCCAGGATTCTGCGCCATAAAGCAAGACAGGCTGAATGAGAGTCTGGTACAGCTGGACTTTTGTTACTCGAGAGGGGGCTTTATCTCTAAAGTGCTTGCTTGCCCAAAATAACATCTATTCGCAAGCACAATTCTTCGCTTGATCTCAAGGCTGACGTTGTTGTTTTTGTTTACGGCAGATCCGAGGTATATAAATTCGTCTAACACCTCGAAATTATAACGGTTATCAACGTTCACGTTTTGGTCTAATCGCGTGGAGGCCATGCTCGTTGAAACCATTAATTTTGACTTGTCCTCATTTACGGTCAGACCCACTTTTCCTGACTGCTTCTAAATTCTCGAAAACACCGCAGTAACTTCTCTAACTGTGCGTCCAATTATATCGATATGATCAGCATACTCACGTTGCTTTTGCTGCTGATGGTTTTATTCACGTTGTCTGCAACTTTTCTGAGAATAATCTCTATTAAGATGTTAAAGAGATCGCACGATGGGGTGTCACCTTGTCTGAGGCCTCGCTTAGTTTCGAAAGTTTCGGTAAGATCCTTACCAACTTTCACTGCGGATTTGGTGTTCGCCAGGCTCATCCGGTAAAGGCGTATGAGTTTTGCAGGAACACCAAGGTCAGACATTGCTTCGTAGAGTTTCCCCCGTATCGGGCCATCGATGGTCGCTTTATAATCGACAAACTGGTGAAAGGTGTCGATTTGTTTTTCGTGGGTCTTTTCCAGGATTTGGCGTAGTGTGAAAATCTGGTCGGTGTCGTTTTTCCAGGCGTAAAGCCACACTGGTATGGTCCAATCAAGTGAGCGATAATGGGTTTTAATCTTTCGAACATTATGCTTGATAGAACCTTATAAAGGGTGCGCCAAATAACTTTTTTTTTTGAAAATGCTATAAAAAAAAAACTACTGAATATTTTCTCAAATTTCTGTTTTTATTTGAAAGTACAATCCTTCCGGTTAACAACGGAAAAAAATTACATTCAAATGGCTGCCTCGGCTGGCCATACAGTAGCCTACACGATCGGTTCAATTGTGTGCAGCTGTATTTCACCAATGGCTTCACGAATATTTTCCTTTAAAGCGTCAATTGTCTCTGGCTTGTCGGCGTAACACTTATCTTTGAGTGCACCCCACAAATAATAGTCCAACGGTGTCAAATCGCAGCTCCGAGGTGGCCAAACGACATCAGCTCTGCGGCTGATAATGCGATCTTCAAAAACAGGGCGCAAACCATCGAGTGTAGCTTCGGCTGTGTGGCACGTAGCGCCGTCCTGTTGAAACCAAGTGTTACCAATATCCTCCTCTTCAATTTTTGTGAACAAAAATTCGTTCAACATGGCCCGATAACGATCGCCATTGACTGTAACGGCCAGTCCTTGCTCATTTCCGAAGAAAAATGGCCCAATTATGCCTCTGGACCAAAATCCGCACCAAACAGTGACTCGTTTTGGATGCTTCGGCTTTTCAATGTGTGCGTGCGGGTTTTCTGTGCCCCAAATGCGACAATTTTGCTTGTTTACATACCCGCCAAGATCAAAATGAGCTTCACCTGAAAAGATGACTTTTTTGGCAAAATCGGCATCTTCTGTAAGTCAATCGCGGGCCCATTTTCCCCATATTTACCAGCGCTGTTGAAGCGTATACACAACCATATTCGTTTAGCGGAAGGATAAAACTAATTATCTGTCAAATCTGACATGAGCTAAGTGTTACCACTCACGAAATAAGCACTAGTTGAAAAAAAACGTTAGATGGCGGACCCTTTATAAAAAAAAAAAAATAAATGGTTTTCCATTACATCCCATGATGTACAGCCCATTCTCACCATCACTGAGCTGTGCGCTTTCCAGTTTTCACTCACTGAGTGGGACCTACAGTTTTACACCGATTCCGAACGGAATTTTGAGAAGCTCTTTCATGGCTAAATACTCGATAGTGTCGCCGTCACTATGCGAGGTGACCGCCGCCGCAAGAAATTTTAAGGTGGTCTGAGCAGGGATCGAACCCAGGATCTCATGTGCAAGAGGCGCGCACACTACCATTGCACCACCGACGGCCACAACCTTATATGCTAGGGATAAAAAGCTTATTCCACGGTAGTTGGCACAGAGACTCGGGTCACCTTTTTTAAATATGGGCCATAGTATACATAGAGACTCCTATCGCCGGGCATGCATTCATCTAACCAAATTTTGCTAATGAGCTGATGCATGCACCTTATCAGCTCATCGCCGCCAGCCTTAAATAGCTCCGCCGGTAATCCATCGGCTCCTTGCGGCTTTCTTGTTCTTAAGCCGGGCAATAGCTGTTCTGACCTCGTCTTGGTTAGGAGGGGGGCAATCGACGTCGTCGTCCAAATTTAGATCGATTGTCTCGTCATTGGATATCTCAGGTACCAATAGCGCAGAGAAATGATCTCTCCCTATGCCCAACATACTCTGCACATCTGTGATGAGATTTCCATCCTTGTCTTTACAGAAGGAGGGCCCTGAACCATGTCTATTAGTTCCGTTTTTGATTCTTAAAAAACTACCTTTTCTTTCAAGAGTAGCTTTCTTGTAAAACAAAATAAGTTTTTTTGAGATAAGTACCTAATCTTAAAATTGTACATGTTCTTTCGTAAAAGAAAAGCATTTCTTCAAAAAAAAAATACCTTCTCTTAAAAAAAATACCTTTTCTTACAAAAATTACTTTCCATCAGTTCCCTTGCGGGAGTTTTTAGTAGGTATGATTTTTAAAAATCAGTTTTTTTTTCAATTTATTCAAGCTCAAGACCGTTTTTTGCTCGACTTTTTTGAAAATAATATTAAGCTTATTTATTTATCAGCTTGAATAAATTTAAAAAAAACTAAAATTCATTTTCTTTAAAGTACCTTTTCTTAAAAATAAAATAATACCTCTTCCTTTCTTTTCTATTCTTGAGTTAAGTAGCCTTTCTGAAAATAAGTAAATTTTCTTAAAAAATAACCTTTTCCTAAAAAAAGTACCGGTTCTTAAAAAAGTACTTGTTTGTAAAAAAAATCATACTCTTTGGCTGTTTCTTACAGAAAGCACTTCTTATTAAAAATGGTAGCTTTTCTTAGAAAAAACATTAGCTTTTAATAAACGAAGTACCTCTCCTTAAAGAGAGGACCTTTTCGGAAAAATATATTGCATATACTTACAAAAGGGACTTAAAAATATACCTTTTTTTAAAAAAAAAAAAATACATTCAATAAATAAAAAATGGTTATCAGTTTGCAAAAACTATCTTTTCTTAAAGATCCATTTAAATTACAGTATTTTTCAACAGGCGCCTAACTAGTGCATTATATATAGCGAAAGGAACTTCGTTCCAACAGGGTGTCCCCTGGCACCTCATGTAATTGTTTTTATTAATTTTTGCAGCATTTCACGTAACGTACTGCCATACATTTTGAATTCTGTAAAAAAAAATTAAAAAGTCATATACGTAGTGTGCATGTCTGTGACCATCCATTTTGCATTCCACTAGTAGGCACGTCAACAGACCTTCTTAATTATGCGAAGTTTGCGATGTATATCCAATCTTCTAGGACAATTTGAGGGATCCTAGCTTATCATGTTCCATATTTGAATTGTTTTACACCACTATACCACTTTACCCGATACCACTTACACTTTGCACTAATGTACTTCCCCTGAAAATCTGTCGCTTCTGTCTCCCATTACAATTTATACAATTTATAGTCTCAGTGTAGTTTATACAAGTAACAGTTGGCGTAATAAATGCATTAATTTTCACTTTTTTTCTTCACAGTTTAAGAATGAAATATCGGCCAAGTTAATTTTACTTATGATTCATCAAAATACATTTGTCGTTACTCGTCCATATATTGATGAATCGTAGTAAAATGTAGAAGGTTTTTTGTGTTACCTTGCTGAAGTTGTATTTTTCTTAAGTTGTATTATCTAAACTATGTTACAGTGAAAACTCGCAATGGTAGACATTCATTACATTTACCTTATAGCACTAAAATAACTTCGAGATTGCTTATGGACAAATGATAAAATTTCAATTCGATATTTTAATTACATCTACTGTAATGAGATTAATGTCTACGTGAGTTTTGTTCTTGTGTGCGTTTTAAAATTTACCAAGCGAGGAAATTCTATCTCTGCATCATAAAATTGTTTCTTAATTTGTTGTATAATAAATTTCTTTTAATGTTTGTATTTTAATGCTTACAATACAACAAATTGATAAGGCAATGTTGTTGTAATGAAATGTTAAGTTGTATTGTCAAGTGTCTGGATGCGTAAGGGCTCTTCCAGCGCCTATGGAAGATTGTAGTAGCAGCGCGCCAAGTTGTTCAACGTTTATCTAAAGCGACTCTTTGGAGAATGCGGTCACCTCATTAATTTCTTTATATAAGCTTGAAAATAAAAAGTGTTGACCTATATTTTCCTTTTGAAATGTGATAATTTCGACTTGAGCTCCTCCATCCGTTTTATGTTTTACTTTCATTTTCTACTATTTGTTCAGTTCTTTATTATCACCATCGCTTTAAGTTGTTTGGACAGATAATGTTTGATTAAAGAGCGTTCGTTGGATTGGTTGTGGTGATGGAAATATGAAATAAAATGTAAATATACCCGGCAGCCAAAAAGAGGGGCTCTGAATGCCTTCTAGCAGGCCTGCAAATGCAGCCGGAAGACCCAACGCACAAATGCAATGGTAATTTCTACACACAGGGAAAAGATTAGTTGGAACTCAATTCAGGCATTGGAAATTCCATGATAAAGTCTATATTTTGATAAAAATTCGTAATTGTCAAACATCAGAATTATTTGTGGATGTCATTGATAGATAAAAAATTGGTCTTACTAAATACAAGTTGCTACTGCCGAATTTTCGTTATATTAACCAATTCGAGTATTTCAAAAACCTCATTCATCATGAGTGTAAAACTAGAACGCTCACAGCTCACTGGTTGTGAGAAGCTCTCCCTAATCCCTACGTGGGATGTAACAGGAAACCAATTATTTTATTTATTCATTCATCTGGAATAGAAGATACAACTAATAAAAAGTACATTCGAATTGTATCTTCTAATAAAAATAATTCGTGTTCAAATATTAGTTACTGTAATCTTAATATAGTTTCTGTTACAAACACACTTGTTTTCGATTTTTCACAAGAGCCTTTGTTGTTAAACAGAAACTACGCATATTGGAATGATACACGAGGACTTTACAGAAAAACTAATATTTTAAAAAGAAAGTGATAAACAAAATTGTGAAAAACAATGAAGTGTATAGATGTCAGCCAGCGAAGAATACATATTATCATAAATCGAGGTGAAGTGAGACCTTTAAAAACAATCGTGGAATCTGACGCCAATATTGACGCCTTCACAAACACACGCAAACAATTGTGGACCCTTGGCTGGAGGAACTATTATTCTGGATGACACAAATTAACTTAAACATACATATGATAACCTGGGTAACCCATCACCATGTTTGATCGAAAATATGAAAAATTTAGAAAAACTAAGGGGTTTCTAAGGGGTTCTCACAAAGTGTTCCAATTCTTATGAAATAATTCTTTTTCAAAAAATCGACAAAATAAGAAAATTTTTTTGAAATAAAAAAAACGGCTATATATCGCAAACAGTGCGTCCAATCGCAAAAATAATAAATTTTTTACCTCTTAGGAGGCTTTCACCTATGGGTGTCTTCAATACGGCCTAATTTATTTTTAAAACTCGTAAAAACTATCATTTCTGGCATCAAAAATCGCTATCGGATTTTTCGATAAAAGTACATACGCATTGGACCTCTTTATGAAAAGTCCTTAGAAAGCCGAAAAAGTAGTTATATTTCGATTGAACGCATTGAACGAATATGGTTGTGTATACGCTTGAACAACGCTGGAAATCATGGTAATGTTGCAGAATGTGTGCGAAAATTGCGTACGGATTTTGGAAGAAGAGAAGCACCGTCAGCTCTGTATGTTAGTTATCTTGTGAAAAAAGTGAAAGAAACTGGCATCCGCATCGATAAACCACAGCGTGAAAAGCCAAAAATAGTGCGTACACCCGAGAATATTGCTGCTGTGGCAGACAGTGTGCGTGAAGCGCCATCAACATCAATTCACGGTCGTTCTCAACAATTGAACATTTCGGAGACATCATTGAGACGAATTTTGCATAATGACCTTGGTATGACGCCATAAAAAGTCCAATTGGTTCAGGAGTTGAAGCCAACTGACCATCCAATGCGCTTTCGCTTCGCTAAGTGGGCCTGCGATCGACTTACAGAAGATGCCGATTTTGCCAAAAAAAATCATCTTTTCAGATGAAGCTCATTTTGATCTTGGCGGGTATGTAAACAAGCAAAATTGTCGCATTTGGGGCACAGAAAACCCACACGCATACATTGAAAAGCCTATGCACCCAAAACGAGTCACTGTTTGGTGCGGATTTTGGTCCAGAGGCATAATTGAGCCATTTTTCCTCGAAAATGAGCAAGGAGTGGCCGTTACAGTCAATGGCGATCGTTATCGGGCCATGTTGAACGAATTTTTGTTCACAAACTTTGAAGAGGAGGATATTGGCAACATTTGGTTTCAAGAGGACGGCACTACGTGCCACACAGCCGAAGCTACACTCGATGGTTTGCGCCCTGTTTTTGAAGATCGCATTTTCAGCCGCAGAGCTGTTGTCGTTTGGCCACCTCAGAGCTGCGATTTGACACCGTTGGACTATTATTAGTGGGGTGCCCTTAAAGATAAGTGTTACGCCGACAAGCCAGAGACAATTGACGCTTTAAAGGACAATATTCGTGAAGCCATTGGTAAAATACAGCTGCACACAATTGAACCGATCGTGTAGGCTACTGTATGGCCAGCCGAGGCAGCCATTTGAATGAAATTATTTTCCATTATTAACCGGAAGGATTGTACTTTCAAATAAGAAAAGAAATTTGAGAAAATATTCAGGTTTTTTTATAGCATTTTCAAAAAAAAAAGTTATTTGGCGGACCCGTTATTACTTGGTACAACCTAATTTGTTTTTAGATTTTTCGTTCATCCAACTAATAGAATATTCACCACTACAGGATAATTTGATTGCTAGAACTAAAACTCGATTGACAGATTACATTTATTTCTTGTTGCTGTGGCTTCAACTAAATATTTCGGTACTTGCAACCAAAACTGCATTACAAATCAATTGATATGCACAACATTTGGCGATAAAGAACACAATTATTGGTAATCACAACTGAATAATGTAATGTAAAAATACTCGTAGTCCAAGGAACCGCCAAATTTTAGTTGACTGTAAATTTAGTTGTGATAACGAATCTCTTCTCTGTGTGTAATTAACATAGTGTAATAAACATGCCTTTCTCTTGCCGGGGCTGGGTTTGCTGGTTTTCTGGGAATTCTTTTCTAGATAGTGTGGTATGCCTCCTAATGGAATATCTTCAAAGGACGTTGTGACTAGAAGCAATGCAAAAGAATAATTTTAAAAGGACTTAAGCAAAAATACAGAAACAAATCGAACTATTTATAAACTTCTGGGATTTCAATTTAGTGTCTTAGCAGAGTAATTAAAACACTTTAACACTTTTGTTTACAAATATTAATAATATTCATGTCAACGCGCAAGAGACTTGAAAATTCGAAAACCTCACAACTTTCACAGCAAGCGTCAAATAAAAAATGTTCTCATACAAAACGAATAACACAAATGTCGAAAAGTTTCGATTACATTTTGCTGTGGAAACATCGAGATCGAATCATGTGAAGCTAAAAGACTTCGTCGATAAGCCAGCTATGATGCAAGACTTGGAAGCGTAATTCGCGAGACACCGGTAGCAATGCTGGAAAGAGTCAACAAAAATTGGACTATTAGCCGAGAATGATGTGCCCGATTTTGTCCGAAAAAATTTAGAAAAATTTAGAATTAAAATACCTTTAATCTATTCCTATACTGTTTCTCAATGTAATCAAAAGTTCCGCAGTTATAAGAAAAAGAATGTTGGAAAAAAATATTTTTTGCTTAAAAAACTCAAAATTTTTATTACAAAAAAAGCATATCATTTTCAGTTTGGGTTGCATATGAGCGAAACGCGTTCATCGAATTTTATAATCCGTATCTGATTTTGGTCATAGGTCATGTGGCTTTAGGACATGGGTGGCCAACCTTTTCAGGAGCCGGGCCAGTTTTTAGAAATGAGATATCCTATCGGGCCGCACAACAATTTTTTTTTATTATTCTAAACAAACAAGAAATATACATATTGTTTTTTAAGAAAATATGCAAAAATTATGTAATACAAAAAAACATTAAGAAAAAAATAAACAAAATATTATAAATTTTAGTGAGACGTCTGATTTTGATAACGATAACGATTGATGTTGTTGCTACACGCACACAGTTTCCAAATGCTCATCAGTGATTCGTGTTCTCATTTGAGATTTTATGTGTTTTATTCGACTAAAAACCTGTTCACACGTATAAGTGTTTCCTAATAACGAAATCATCGATAGAGCATGTTTGTAAAATGCAAGATATTTCTCCTTGTCCAAATATGTTTTATGAAACTCTTCCAAACCAACCTGATTGAATTTTTCCTTTAACTTTGCATCTCAACACATTTCACAATGTTCCATTTGTAAAATTTCTGGCAATAAATTCAGTTTCGGTTTTCAAATTCCAGGTTCAAGACGGATATCAGCGAAGCGTATTTATCCGCCGCCATTTGTGTGACGTCTGGCTGTAATAACAACGTAGGAATGTGACTGAAGTTTTTTGCCTTTGACTGTTGTTCCCAAAGCCCAAGTTTGATTTGGAATGCAGAAATAATCTCATACATGTTATTAATTATGTGATCTTTCCCTTGTAGACGAGTATTAACTACATTAAGGTGGCATACTGAATCCACCAGAAGTGCAAAGTCGCTAACCCACTGCTTGTCGTCAAATTCTGGGATACTTTTTGACTTACTTGCGAAGAATGATTTTATTTCTAGCTTTCAAACACTCTTTTCAAGATTTTGGCACGTGTCAGCCATCTTACTTCTGCATAAAATGTAACGACATTATACGGTGAATCCAAAGATGTCAGAAACTCTTGGAACTGACGATGATTCAACCCCTTCGGCCTAAGAAAGTTCACTGTTTTGATGCCCACCTTCATGACATGATCCATTTTAAGGGACTTGAAACATAAATTCTCCAGATGAATAATGCAATGAAAATTTAGCATCGAAGTATTACCAACTTTGCAGGCTTAATTTTCAATAAATTTTACTAAACCTTCGTGTTTCCCAACCAATGCTAGAGCACCATCTGTTGTTAAGCCCGATAGGTTGTGGAGTTGTAACGAAAAGAGATTCAGTGTCGACGTTACTGCTCCTGACAAATCTCGTGAGCAAGTAGTGTCCTTAAGTACCGCTAATTCTTCAATTTTGTTAAAGTTCGCATTAACACCACTAATAAAAATTGTCACTTGGGCAGTATCTGTTAGGTCTGCGCGTTCATCCAATGCTAGAGCATAAAAAATGAACTTGGACGAACAATTTTTCCAATTATTGTCAACATGTTTTCCACTGTCATCGACACGCCTAGTAATCGTTTGACGCGACAGGCTTATTTTTGAGAAATCCGCTTTATTTTCTGGGCACAGAATTTGAACGACACTCTCCACACATTCCCTACCAGAATATGGCTTCGATTTTTTTGCAAGTATCATGGCTATTGTATAACTAGCTTTTACATGACGTGTTGACACTTGAGTCGCTCTAGTAAATATCTGACGTTGTGCAGAAAGTTTTTTTTTAAATTCATTTACTTGGTCATATCGAAATTGACCTTCGTACTTATCAAACTTATTTGCATGTTTAGGCTCTTAATGCCGTTTTATGTCATAATCTTTCAAGACAGAAACAGAATTATTGCATATCAAGCATATTGGCTTTGTTTTGAACACCACGAAGAAATACTTTATAGTCCATCTGTCTTGAAAACTTCTCATTTATTCTGAGACTATTCTTTTCTTTGGTCCAACGTTTTAACTACTTGAACATTGTGAGTGAAAAATTTGGAGTCCCTTGAAGTTATGCAGGCGACACCCGGTTGGAGCGAAGTTCCTTTCGCAATATATTATGTACTGGTTAGTTGCAACACGCCTAAGGCGCTTGTTGAAAATTACGATAATTTAAATGGATCTTTAAGAAAATATACTTTTTGTAAAATGATAAACTTTTTTCAAGAATTTTTTTTTTTGTAAATTATATAAAAAAAAATATATATTTATTTATATATATTTTCTCGAAAAGGTAATTTTTTAAAGAGAGGTACTTTTTTGATAAAAGCTAATGTTTTTTTTTTTAAATAAGGTACTATTTTTAGGAACAAGTAATTTTTTCTGTAAGGAAACGCCATAGATTTTATTGGGTTCAAAACTACAATATATACAAAATATTGGTTACATGGTCCACTCAGAAAACTTCCCATTAAACAAGAAATTTCTTTCTCTATGATCCTAGCCGTTAGTATAGACACAAACCAAAGCAAAAGTAAACAATGTAGTTGATAATAGTGGGTTGGTTGTAGCATAATAGTGTTAAAACAAAAGTTGTTTAACTTTTTTCACTTTGCACCCCATCCCGCAGCATGCGATAAGGAACTTCGTTCCAAAAAGTGAACAAAATTGTTTTCTCTCAAAATAAATTCAGTCAAATCTACCGTTCAACTCAGTAGACTACACTTTACAACAGTGTAAAGTGTATCCCTAAGACGCCAAACGGTGCGCACCGATCAAGCTATAGCCACTGTACAGCAAAGCATTGAAGAAGACCCACCCACATAAATAAATTCGGCTCCGTTCTCAACATCCAAGATTTTACGAAATTTTCTTGATTTGCGAGCTTTTAAGATTCAAGTTGTGCAAGACTAAATTTTTGAATTTATTTTGGTTTTCGATACAACATTTTGTTCAACGATGAAGCTCAATTTTGGCTGAATGTGTACGTAAATTGGAAAAATAGTCGCATTTGGACTTAAGACAATCCACACTATTTTGTCCAAACGTCATAACAACCACAGAAAGTACTGTTTGGTGCGGTTAACGGTCCTGCTTTTTATGGGCCGGTATAGTCATTGGTCCATTGGCAGATTGTTACTGTCAACAATGAACTGTACAGAGAAATGATTGCAAGTTTTTTCGTACCTCAATTAGCTGGCATAAATCTTGCTGAAATGTAGGATCCGACAGTACGGAGTCACATGCCACACAGCGCACGCCACAATAAATTCAAACAAATAAATTCAAAACAAAACACAATTTTGGTAAAATGGTCCTGTTAATTGGCCACCAAGATCGTGCGATTTAACCCCATTGGATTATTTCCTTTGAGATTGTGTAAGTCACTAGTCTACGCCGCTAAACGAGAGACAATTGAACATCTGCAAATCAACATTCGACGAAATACGGCTGCAAATTCTGCGAAAAATGTGTGAAAATTGCAGGAGTTCCAGATTGTGCCATGTATACAGTGTCCAAAAAAACCGGGTTTTGCGTTTGCGTTTTTTAAAAAACCGGCACACAGTAAATAACAAAAAACGCGGTTAACCGGTTTGTCGGTTTCGTTTGTGGACACTCTAGCCATGTGCGCGCCAGCCGTTGGGGCCACATTGTCCGGGTCATATTTGATAATATATCATCTTCGTGTAAGTCGATCATCCCAACATAATCTAAGCGATCTAAGTTAATTTCTTGTATACCCATATTTCAGTCGGATCCGGTCATGATTAAAAATGAAAGTGCTGAGTCGTCAAAACTGGCATTAACAATTTGACATTAAAATTCCGCCTTTGTCAGGAACTCTTAAGTTTTCCAACTTAAATCAAGTTTGATGAGCTGTAAATCGCATACCTTGTACTTTAGTGTTATGTTGAATTCAAAGTTTATCAAGAATATTCAATTAGCTTTCTAACGTTACCAAAAATGTCAAATACTTCCAAACTGTTTTTGGGTTATAATTATTTTTGTAAAAATCTATTATTGTATTGGTCTAAAAAGTGGAGAAAATATTATTCAAATATTTACGTTAAAATTCGCTAGCTCGAAATTGATTTTAGACCATAGATTATTTTCCGCTTACGGGCTTTTTCGAAAAAAAATCGACCCACCCTAATTCTCATCATGAGTCGCAATTTACAAAACTACACTAGGAATTGAAAATTCGTTTTCCGATAGGGGATCCCCTACAATAGAAATTCGAAAATACCAGGCCGCCTTTAAGAAACGATATTGGACTGCATACGGAAGTATTCACCAGTCTAAGAGAACTACCAACGATAGCTTATATGTATGTCTGCTTGAAGAAGGCGTATATTTGCAGGCCTATTCAGAGGATGCCTTCACCAGTTCCGCTGCTGTGTTCTATTCAATTGCATCACATGTTAAAAACATGTGCTTATAGTAATGATGTCTTTAAATGACAGTCATTGTTACAAATCGAGAGGGTTTATTATCGAATACAATATTATGAAATTTTTAATATTTTTTTAAATAATCTTTAATATTTTTTGTCTGTGCTATTACAATTGTTCGTACATTTTATTGGCTTAAACCTAGTATATGTCGGAACCTCGGATCGATTTTTTTTGGGAGTAAAACTTGTTGTTTTAAGCAAGAAATGTTAAATAACAACGCTGGTGCCAACCCCTATTTTCGGAGTTATGGGCCCCAAATTTCGGACATAGTACGGGATGGTATTATGAGTGTGGTGACGTCTTATGGGACCGATGTGACCACTGTTTTGATGTAAAAATTCGAAATAAACAAAAAAAAAAAATTTTTTTCTAACTATAACTGTGTTAATTGCGATATCGAATGATGCATTTTTCAAAATATCGATTTTAAATATTTTTTTGGGGGGGAACTCCAGTTTATCAATATTTTTTGGATTTTTAAAAAATAGTAAAATAATTTTCTGTCTTTATTGCGTAAAATTATTTAAAAAAAATCGCGCTATAAAAAATTACATTATTATTTTGTAAACATGCAAAAAAAATTTGTTTGATTGGAGGTCCCCCCCCAAAAAAAATATTTTCGGGAAATTAATAAAAACCGATAGTTTAAAAATTTAATATTCGATATCACGATAACTAACACAGTGATCGAAAAATTTATTTATTTGTTCTTGCTTATTTCTATTTTTTTCATAAAAAACTGGTCAGATCGGTCCAACAAAACAGCACCACACTCGTAATACCATCCTGTATGTCCGAACTTTGGAAGCCCATAACTCCGAAAATTGGGGTTGGCACCGATTTTTTTATTTTAATTTTTTGTTTAAAACAACGAATTTTACCCAGCCCCCCCTAACAAAAAAAAAATCAATGAGTGTTCGAACTCACTGGCGTTACCTATTCGATTTATATGAACACATTAGTAGATGTCACATTGGGAATTCAAAAAATTAAATATAAATAATTTAAATAATTTTTATGCTGAAGGCTCTTGTGCTATTCAGTTTTCTTAAATAAATTTTATAATATATAATAAATTTAAAAATAAATAAATCAATATTTAGTAATATTTGATTTTGTTTTGTCATAAACAGAGCGACGACAAAAAGTGTTGAATAGTATCACGGTACAAACGAATGGTAGAAGCACTAGTCCAGCTGATTTAACCTTTTTTCTGGAGTGAGTTTTTCTCTTATGTTAAAGTTTGTTTTTTGAATACAACCACCGTTCGCCTAGAATTGCTGTTCTTGAAATGTTTTATCAGTAAAAATCATTTAGAAACGTTATAATTTTCATACTTAAACACTTTCAAAATATCAAATAAAACACACTTTTTCCAAATTTGTATACATTTTCATTATTCTTCAATCAGCTGAGTTGGCACAATACAGGCACTAAGCAAAAACAAAATGCCAATTGTTTTTGTTGTCGTACTGCATCTACCATTATATTTCTACCAAGAATAGTATAGAGAACTTATTGCGTTCTTTTTGCGCTCTCATGTAGAGAGTCTGAAGAAAAGAGCATAAACGAGTGATATTCTCTTTATAGAATATTGCAATATCATTGCATCATTTCGACAATGCTATTACATAAAACAATACAGAAAGCATAAATATTTCAGAATGCATCAATGTTTCTATTCTATACTATACTATTCAATACTCTTTGGCGACGACGACCTACTTTTTTGTTCGCTGCCGCTACATAAATACCATCCGCTACATCAATATTTTCAGGCAGAGACTATTGTTGTACAACAACTACGTATGCGATGCTAACGCTGTGTGTTGTTTGCATGTGCTCACTTTGTTAGATTGCCTTACCCGTGCCTATAGATGTTAACACATCAATAAATTGATTCAAAGTTCCGACATATACTACGTTTATTCCAAGATTTCTCATTACATTTATATGAGAATACCCAGAAACTGCAAATTACTTTTCAAGTAGATTCCAATTACTATTATTGTGGTGTTAGATCAGTTGGCGTCTGAAGAATTTAGGTAAGAGTTGTAAAATTAAGTGTTTTTTTTTAATAATTTAAAAATATTTTGTTCAAAAATTAAATTGTTCGAACGTTTGTTCGTATTTTTAATTAATTATATACTTCGATATTTCGCTACCCTTTAGGTAGTATCGTCAGGAAGATATACACAATTATTAATTATCCAAAGGTTAGCGAAATTTCGAAGAATATAATTAATTAAAAATACGACCAAACGCTCGAACAATTTAATTTTTGAATACAATACGAAAGGCCGGATAAATCATCAGTTATTAAAAATATTTCCGATGCGAATAACCTAATTCTGTTCATATATCTTTTCCTTAGAGTACAGTAGGTTAGATGTTTCCTTTCAATTGCATGTTACACTTTGTAAGAAAGCAAAAAGGGTGTGTTTTTCTTAGATAGAACTTACGGAGGAACTAGCAATCAAACGGACTGTCATGCTGCACACACTTTTTGATATTTATGATCAGTATACTCTTTCGAGTCACCATTGAGTGACTCGCACTTGAACTACGCTAGCAAATTATCAAAATTTAGTTTGAAAATCAGTCATCGATTCGTGCAACTTATAGACAACTTCGTGATTATTATGGCGCACATAATCGTCCATCTGAGAAAGCCATCTGTCAAACTGTGGATAGATTTCGTACCACATACTCCCTAAATGATGCAATAACACCTACACGTTGAAGGAATGTGCGTACTGAATAGAATATCACCGCTGTAAATGAAAGTGTGGATCAAGATCCATATTTATAGATTCGTCGTCGGCGAATTGGGGCTTTCTCCGTCCGTTCACTATAGCCATACAAGATTCAGTTGGTACAGACCATCATATGCGTCGTTCTTTCGACGGTTGGGCTGTAGATTTTTAATCGCAAAATTTTGTTCAGCGATGAGGCTCATTCTTAGCTTAACGGGTTTGTTAATAATCAAAAGTGTCTCATTTGGAGTGAGATCAATCTATAAGAGACCCTACAGTTCCGTTACATCCATAAAAATCCACCGTTTGGTGCGGTTGGTGTACCATGATCATGAGCACTGATCGTGATCAATGATTTTTTGCACATTGATCATGATCAATTATTTTTTGTTTGAAAATATGATCCGGCGAGATGTGGTTTCAACAGAATAGCGCTACGTTTTATACGGCGAACGCAGCCATCAGTTTATTGAAATCAAAATCTGGCAATTTGCTCGAAAAAGTAAGTGATCCAAAATTGGAAGTCCAGAATTCGTCCTGAACAGCCGCGGTGCGGTGACCATATGCTCGAAATCATTTGTAAATATTTATGACGTGCACTGGTCATTCGAAGAAAAAATTCCAATCAAATTTAAATTTTTTTAATTTAGAATACATCAATTGAAATTTTAAAATTCTGGAAATACATCAATTGAAATTTAAAAAAGATCAATTGAAATTTCAAAAAAATCAGTTGAAATCTAAAAATTCTATTTGATATTTAAAATACATCAACTGAAATTTAAAAATCGGTTAATAACACTGTGTAATTTTTTAAGCAATGGAAATATAGCCATATACGGACACCGTGTCTCCCAGTTTTGCCCAGAGTCATGCACCTTTTTAATGGGCCCCAAAGATTTGGGGCCTCGGTGTAATTTTTGCAAAAAAGTGATCATTTGTTCAGGCTCATATCTTGCGAACCGTTTGGAATTTACTCTCTGAGGGAAAGTTGTAGCTCTTGTCATAAATAACAAAAATTGTGAACATATAAAATCAAAAAAAAGTCATCAAACTCAAAAAATCTTCAAAGTCAAAATCGCAAAAAACTTTAACAAAATTCGACTTTTTTACCTTTTTCCCTCTGTTTATGTCCATAGGTGGCAAACCGTTCAAAATTCAAGGAAACAATCAACTACAAAAATGTACCTAAGATCTTAGTAAACAACTTTCTGGAACATATGAAAGATTCTTAACACCATTTAGGTAACGTTTAGATAGCCGCAAAATTGAAAAATTTCCGGAATCTTTTTTAATTTCATTTCTTTTTCTTTAGTTTTGAAGATGAAGTATTTTTGATTTTATATGTTCACAATTTTTGTTCTTTATATCAAGAGCTACAACTTTCCCTCAGAGGGTAAATCAAAATTACGAATGGTTTGCGAGATATGAGCCCCACAAAATTATCACTATTTGTTTGTTGAAATGACACCGATGCCCCAAATCGTTGGGTGCCCATAAAAAAAAGTGCATGACTTTGGACAAAACTGGGAGACACGGGGTTTTTTGGTCTTTTGTCACGTAGTGGTGTTTGTATATGGTTATATTATTTCGTGATTTTTGAATTTCGACTTACGAATTTTAAATTTCATTTAATATCTTTTAAACTTCAATTAACATCTTTTAAATATTGATCTGTCTCAAATTGCCTAGCGCATCTCCTGGGTAGCAGTAATGGCCGCCTTATAATCTGGAGGAAATCTGTCAGTTGATAGTGGCATTGGATCTGTATAGTGTTCAAACATTCTAGGTGCATACACAAAAAACGTGGTATTTTGTTTCCTTTGCGGAGATCGTCAACATATAGGGGGTTTTATGTTTCTCTTTGTCAGTATGTATTTTCAGTGCCCATGCTATATTGCAGTTATTCGTGGCGGAAGGTTAACCGAGCCCACCGTGATTTGGCATTTCACCTTCTGCCAGGATGATTATGTTTCAATCGCCGATTATGGATCAGAGGCTGACCAGAATGCAGTTTGTCGAAACAGGATTTTTGTTTCTTTAAGCGAACCACAGACTTGTCAGGCATGAGCATGAACATCAGCTATCGTCGATGTTAATTGCCGACCTTTTTGATAACAAATTAAAATGTAATTGAAGTTGTTCGCATCACTATCTCGTTCACAAAATTTTTTGGTAATATTTTTTTCAAATTCATCAGCCAGATAAAAAGTTATCGGCCTAGCTCATTGTCATGAATGGCAAGTCTGTGGTTCGCTTTAGGTTTGATTCGTCGTTGGCCAGTAGTGTTGGCTCATCCGCCTTAAAAAGACGAAATAATATGTTCGCTAGTTCGAAGAGTTGCAGTGACAGGGTCACCTATTTAAGCTGAGACGCATCAGTGATCGCATAACTAATCAGGCTGCTCATTCGCCAGTCCCATGTTGCATTTTTTACACATTCAAAAATTCTTTGCCAGACAAATCCATACAAATTAAATGACATATTATCCAATATATTCAACGGTTTGCTTTGTATTTAAGTGACAAACTAGTTTGACAAACTATTAGCAATTCAAAGTTGAAATCGAAATGCAATGTTGATGACAGATGTATAACAACAACCCCTTCGAAATGAAGTCGTAACTGTTGCTGTAGTTTTATGTCAAAATGAAGGTTTCCACACAGTTACTGCGATAATATTTATAAACTATATAATGCTTTAGTTCAGAAAAAGCCTTAAGATTTTCTTGATTGAATAATTCAAAACTACAGCTGTAAAACATTGCGTTGAGTTCATTGAACTCAGACAAATTTTATAAAGCTAGTATAAGCAAATGCAATTTATTGTCTCGTTCTATCAATTTAAATTTTGATATATTGTCTATTGCAGTTATGTCGAAAGCATTTAAATGAAATTGTTTCCAAGACCACTTATTTGGTAAGAAACTTGATATGTAAATAGTATCATTTCATCATATCATATCATTTGAAGAGGACAATCAAATCGTATTTCTTTGAAAACCCGTTCTATTTCAAGTTGAACTATAGAAAATGTTAGGACAATTTAATGTTGATGTATTTCGAAGCAGTGACTGTTGCCACCGAGTTGTGGTGATTACGGTGGTTCTGTCAAATTTAATTCTATGGGCAAATAAATACTTAATATTAACATAATTTTTTCTCTTCTGTTCTCAAAATAAAACAAAATATATTTATATTTTTATATTGAAAACGATACTGTATCAAAATAATAATAATAATTAAATTAACCTTGTGGTTTCACAAATGAAATGAAATGATTCTGATTTGATTTGTTTAGAAAAGGACACGGTTGAATTAGTTGAAATGATTGTTGTTCAATATCAAAATTTACACTTTAGAAATTTATATCGCCAGAGTTGAGCAATCTAATCGAAGGTTTGACATTGTTGTCACACAGCAATAAAAATCAATAGATTATAGGAAAATATCGATGTAAGTAACACTTGGAATAAATTAAAATCGTATTAAATGTTTCTAATTTGGAGTGACGAGATGCATGAGGGATAATAGGAATACAATTACGATAGAAATAGAGTAATGACACCTCGAGGCACCATCTTTCTCACCTAATGATTAATTTCACACACTTCGTGGTGAAGTCGGTGCGATGGATGTAAATTAACTTGCACCAGGTGGATTTATAAGAACTGTTGACTTAACTTTTTCATTCCGTTTTGGTGTATAATTTTATTGTGTATAATTTTATTTTGCAGTTTTTTGTTGACATTTTGGGTTGTTTTTAAAACTCGGGGATCACACACGGCAATATTACTTGCGCATATTTGGAGTTTATAGGAGAGTGAGGAGAAGAGCTTGCATTCTCTTCCCCTCTCTCTCCTATAAACTCAAGCCTTGCGCAAGTAAAATTGCCGTGTGTGATCGCCGAGAAACAATATTTTCAACGCACAAAACGAAATGCCGTTGTTGTTGAATGGTTGAGTGTTTTGAGCCATTGTCTCTATCTGGTATTATTAAAGCAATACTTTTCACCATGCAACTTCCATATGCAACCACAACAAACTACATTAGTTTACTGAGAGAAGTCGCTATTCTAGGTATGAATGCTACTGTATGAAAGTATGCAGTGGTTAAAGTATGCAGTGGTTATTAGGCTGAAATTAAAATTCCGTTTCGCGTTAAAAAAAATAATGAAAGCTCCTTGAATCGAAAATTTTAATCACAATTCATTTCGTGAATAAAATCATTTATGTGATAATTTGTTAGCTTTGAAATTTTGATATTTCGATTAATTTGACAATAAAATTGAATATCACATGCTTTAACAAGGAATCACAATGCATGCAACATCTTCAAAAGTTGTTAGTAATGTAAGCAACAGTTTACTTCGATTGCCATAAAAAGGATGTACAGGTAGAGAAGAAAAAACCCCTCAGTTTGACAGCCGTAGTAGAAGAGTATCAACAAAGTCGACGCGATTCACTCAAACGCATTTATTTCTCTCACCGTAACTTGATTATTTCATACTTTTTACATACTTTATGTAATTTTCTTTAAATATGGTTGGAATTTCTATAGTTAGATAGAAAAACATCAGCAGAAAACTGTTCGTGCATTGAAATATTCAACGAAGAGAGCAAAGAAACAACACGCTTCACTCGTTTTCTTTGTTTGCATTCCACTCCATGAGCAAATTTTCTTCTCTATACAATAGTTGCTTTATGATTGCCACATACAGTGTTGTATTTGGAATATTAATAAAATATTCGAATACATGAAATATTTACAATAAACACATTCTACAGATAAAATTATGTTGAAAAAATCAGTTTTTGAAACAAATGGTTTGGATTTTCACTGATATTTCTTAAGGCTCATTTACACTACTGACAGATTGTCAGTATTTGTCTTCAAAATGTGTCAGTATAGTGTAAATGTCGGAATTTACTGACACAAAATTTTCTGTAAACATTCATCAAAATTTTCTGACAGAATTTTGACGACTGTCAGTATTTTGACAAAATGTTATCAAAATATGTCAGTAAATGAACAGAGATAGGAGCCGAGGCCGGTACGCCGCCGCCGCCGGTACTTTTTCCTATTAGCCACGCCGCCGCCGAATTCAGCCGCCGATAATTCCTTACATGCAAATGATTCTCATATAAAAAGAAACAAGTAAAAGTGTTAAATTCGGCTGTGCCGAATCTTTGATACCCTCCACCTTATTGTTAACCAGCAAAATATTAAATTTTAAAAAGAACCTTTTTTAAGAAAATGTACTTTTTAAAAAAAAATAAAAATAAGTTACTTGTTCACAAATGCAATTACTTGTTCACAAATGCTCACAAATGTAGGATGCTCACAAATGCTCACAATGCTCACAAATGCATTGCTCACAATGCTCAAGTGCTCACATTGAAAATGTACTTAAGAAAATGTACTTTTAAATGTACTTTGAAATGTACTTAATGTACTTAATGTACTTTGAAATGTACTTTGAAATGTACTTATTAAATGTACTTAAGAAATGTACATTTCTTAAGTACTTAAGAAGAAATGTACTTAAGAAGAAATGTACTTAAGAAGAAATGTACTTAAGAAATATACTTAAGAAAGAAATGTACTTAAGAAATGTACGTAAGAAATGTACTTAATGAAATGTACTTAAGAAATGTACTTAATGCACTTAATGTACTTTGAAATGTACTTTGAAATTTACTTAAGAAATGTACTTTTTTTGACGTAGAATACGTCTTATCTTACGGTATGAGGAGTCATGTCAGGATTTTATTGTTGTAATCTTTATTTCATTGAATTTGAGGAAACGGCTAGATGAATTTTTTTTGTAGGCAAATGAAGATGTTATCTTTCGTTTGATATACATTTCATATTGGTTGATATATTTCTAGTATTTTAATTTCTCAAATGAAAATTGTTTAAACACATGCACTCAAACATATGTGTGGTGTTTGGTTGAGTGTTTTTGGTTGCTCAACATTGCTTAGGAACATGTATCTAGTAAAAAGTGAAACGAACAGCAAGCTAATGTTGCTTGGCAACATGTATCTAGTAAAAAGTGAAACAAACAGTAAGCTAACGTAATAAAGCTTTTTTGCGAAAGCTTCATAAAGCTGTTGTAACATTAATTTTGAATTGTAAAGCGTAAAGCTTTCACACAACGCTCGAATGCTAATGCGAAGACTCGATAAGGTAAACCTTTTTTAATATTAGGGCGGCCCTCTCAACATTCGCAGAACTTATTTCAATAAAAATATTAATTAAAATACATAAATTAAATTAAGGTTAAAAAAATTGAACATAAAATTTTTTTTTTAAACGGACTTGAATCAAATGCCGTTGGTAAATATAAATATTACAGCAGACAGTTGTCCGAGGCCTTCGGCCACGGACTGTCCCTGCACGCTGTGTCAGAGACACGGCCATTAAGTTTAACGTAGAATACGCCATCCGATAAGACAGAAAACATATATAACAATAAATGATAAATAATATAAGCAAATGAATTTATTGTTATATATGTTTTCTGTCTTATCGGATGGCGTATTCTACGTTAAACATAATGGCCGTGTCTCTGACACAGCCTGCAGGGACAGTTCGTGGCCGAAGGCCTCGGACAACTGTCTGCTGTAATTTTTTTAGAAAATGTACTTTTTAAAAAAAATAAACATAAGTTACTTGTTCACGAGTAAAATAAAAAAGCATTTTTTAAAAATAAAAAAGCATTTTTTGAAGAACTGTTAAAAAAAAAAAAAAAAAACAAGCTGGGACGAGAATTGAACCAACAACCCTCAGACTCCAACGCGCAACCCTTTACCCATCAGGCCACAGCGACCTTAGATGAAGTGTGACAAAATTCATATAAATGTATGAACACATGAAAGTACATCTAAACATTCTAAAGTACTTACCTATTATAAAGAACAACAAAGATTTTCAACATGGAAATTCACCACACGGCAAAAGGAGTAGTTTAGTATAAAACTACAAAAATTAATGTGAAAATTTTATGAGTTTTTTACGTTTCCAATCATAAAATTTTTTCCAATGGACCAATTTCGCTGATTTTCAATACCAAACTGCTCAGGAATACGTGGAACATTCTGGCCAAAAACCAAACCGCGTTGTCGCCGATTGAAGTCGTGAGAATGTTTTCAACAGACGGACAGACGGACATGGCTATATAGACTCCGGTTGTTATAAGGATCAAGAATATATTTACTTTATGGTGTCGCAAAGCCTTATTTCTATATGTTACAATCAGAATGACAAACTGATATATACCCTCTATCACTTACAGCGGAGGGTATAAAAAGGGTGGTTACGTCCGTTTGCATTTAAGGTGACAATATTTTGCATACTCATTCATGAAAATAAACAAGTTTGTACCAAATTTCGCAACTGTTAAATCGGCTCAGCGCTTAATCCGCCGCCGTCGAGGAGGGTTTTTCAGGCGCCGCCGCCGCCGTCAATTTTGCCTCGGCTCCCTTCTCTGTAAATGAATCAGCTGATTGGTGTTTTGTTATTTGCCTTTACAAAATCATAAAGTACTTGCAAAAATGAGTTGGTAAGTATTTTAAGAAAGTTTTTAGAATTAATGATGTATTATAAATGTATAAATTGTATTTTGCACAATTGTATTGTATGTATAACTTACTATCAATAACTTACTATCATGTGTGGATAAAGCAAATGAAAAACAGCTGAGAAAAATTGTCAGAATTTGGTCAGTAAACACAAACAGAATATGTCAGTAGTGTAAAGGGCTTTCAAAATATTCTGATGAAACTTCAAAAAATGCTGTCAGAAAATACTGACAAAATACTGACAAGGTTTTCTGAAAAAATATTTTGACATGTGTAAACACTAGTTCAAAATATTGTGTCAGAAAATTTTGACGAGTGTCAAAATCTGTCAGTAGTCTAAATGAGCCTTTAGTTTTGAAATGAAATTCCAGATTAAGCGCCACTTAGGTGTCAATTATGTAGCTTGATTCGAACAAAATGGTTGCTGGAGTGAAAGTAGATCAATTTCTGCGCCAAAGTTCAGCTACATTTTTGGAAAGAAAACGAAAGGTCATTATGTGAAACGCCGTGAGTGCGAACGAGAAGGCATGAATTACAAAATTGTTGCAGGTATTGCGAATGACGCTTTAAAAGAAAAACAGAGCATGAAGAGTAATGCTTGTGTGGAATAATTCTAAGGGAAAACAATGGGGGAATCTACTAATTCATGGTCTTACCCAAGAACTGATTGGCATATATTCCTCTAATTGCCTTAGAAGGCAGATGTACCAATTCTACTGGTCAATGGTGGATGAATGCAGGGAAGAACAGAATTCATGTCTGACAAAGTCATTGTTTCACTCTAGTTAGCGGGCGGCTGTAAATACTTTATATCCTGCCTGTAGGAAACTTACCTTCAGCCACTGTTTTTTGTAATGACAGTGAAAATACGAAATGAGAATGGAAAACATAACTTGGGATGTTGGAACACTATACAGATCCGATGCCACTGTCCAACTGGTAGTTGTCCTCGAGAACTATAAATCTGGCATTACTGCTATCCAGGAAATGGGGTGGACAATTCATGGCCGTGTAGAAGGATGGCTGTGCATGATAAAAATAATACTTTCATATATCCCTAACTTGCGTACATGTGCGCCTAGAGTAATCATATGACCACTGCCCTGGCGATGACATTAAGATTATGCTAGATGATTTTGATGGTAAAAACGGCAGGAAAATGTCTTTGAACCAACCAACGGTAAATTCAGTCTCAACCCCATCACCCATGAGATTGTTAAATTTAACCGCGGCGATACCATGGTTGCCAGTAATACGAGGTTCCATGAGAAACACATCCAAAAGACTACTTTGATATACCCTGAACAACAACGATCTGGTACTTGATGGAAGGCAGTCTGCTACTGTAATGAACATACGTCTGATTCGTGGAGCTTATACTGATTCGGATCACTACCTGGTTGCAGCAAAGGTTCACAGACGGACAAGCAGAGCGAAAGTCGTACGAACCCAGACATATAGAAAGCTGGGGAACGGAAAGCTGCAATTATCAGAGATTGCTACGGCCTATGCAGAGCAGGTAACCCTCGGCTCATGATCCTGAAGCGCAGTGGAAGTACATTTTCCACTCAATGAAAACTGCAGCAGAGACCGTGTTTGATACAGCACTAAACGACAAATCGTGGCACGATGAAGGTTGTTGCATGACTAGGGATGAAAAGAAGGCTGCACGTATGGCAGTGTTCCAGTCAGTTGCAACGTGAACAGCGTGGCGGTAGCGGTGGAGAGGTATAAGGGGAAGAGCGGTATAAGGAGGAGATGAGAGAGAATCTCCGTTTATTTAAGAAGAGTAAAGCATGAGAGTGTGCAAATTGAAACATGCTGAAGGAGGAATGAGGCCCGTATAAAATGGGTTTCCATTACATTCCATAAAGGGATTGGGGAGAGCTTCTCACAACCAGTGAGCTGTGCGAATTCTAGTTTTACACTCACTGATTGGGACATGCAGTTTTGCACTAAATGGTATTTTGAGAAGCTAAGTACTCGATTGTTTCGCCGAAAGAAATGTAAGGTGTTCACAGCTGGGATCAAATTCACGTTCTCATGTACAAGAGCCGCGCACACAGCCCATTGTGCCACCGATGGTCCCGTATATTCTACTGAAAAGCGAAAAGTCAAACCAACGGCAAAGGATCAGGGCCCCCCTTATTTACTTACTTAGGTGACCTCATACAAACCAAAAATAAAATATTTCCCAACCGGCTCGATTTTATGCCTTTTCTCTCCAGTTGTTAACACCAAGAGTTTGCAGACTTGCGTCCATCCAACCCTTCCAGCAGGATTTTGGTCGTACTATACTTCATCCTCCATCGAGTACGTCTTCGCAAACCTTTTGCGGTGGTTCATCCTTATCCATACTATTGACACGGCATAATCAACATAATCGCGTTATTTCCATTGGATTAACCACGTCGATGACGGGTTACAATTTCCAAGGCTCGTGGTTCATAGTGGTTCATAGATAGATGCCGTTGTTTATTTTAGGTCCATCTATTTTCCGGAACTCTTTTCACTCGCCATTGCTGAAAATTCACTCCACAGCTTACAACTTGGCGTCAATTGTTCACATAAATTTTCAACGCAATAGAAAACCGCACGCATTTTTTGTTGATTTTAGAGCTGCATTCGATAAAATACCACGAAACGCACTAATTTTCAAGCTGCATGAAATGGGAATATGGGAATTTTTATACAGAATGTGTACAGAAATACAAAATCAGCTGTATGGACAGGAAGCCAGCTCTCTGAAGAATTCTCAATTCTCTTGAGTTCATGAGTTCTTGGAAGGTGGAATCCACATTAGCAATTTGAATGTGAAGTTATTAATGTACGCGTACGATGTAGTAATTTTGGCAGATGATGTTCTGTGCTTCGGCGAATGATAAAGACGTTGGAGGAGGGAGTACTGCTTAATGTGGAGCGTTGAAGTCAATCTAGAAAAATCGAATATAATGGTATTCAGAAAGTGAAGAATGAAGACTAGCAATTCAGAGGACAAAAGATACGAATTGTATTGGAATACTGCTATCTTGGAGTTACTCTAACACCTTCGATGTCAGTTTCCAAACATCTACTAAAGAGAAACCAAGCAACGAAAAATTGTATTAACACAACATGGTCTAAATTCTGTAGTAGACAAAACATATCATTGCAGTCAAAATGGAAACTATTTCTCGCTTGTATGTAGGTCAATACAAACGTATGAAGCTCAAGTATGGGGACACGCTATGTTTGATGGAGTCGACAATCTACAACTATTTTTTGTCAAGAGAGTTCTAAGGTTGCCAAGTTTCACGCCAACTTAGGCGTTAATGTTAGAGACTGGCATTGAAAATGGATACATATTCACACTAGACCTCCACATGAGATATATGGCCAGAATATTCTGAAGATAGATTACCACACAAGCTCTCAAAAATCGTTCTTAACCCGCCAATAGTGACGTACTGGTCTGTGAGACCGGCTATGTTCAAAAATTCGTACAACTTTATTCTCCGTTATTGTTTTTTGTTGCGTCTTCGAGTAGCTGCAGCATTTCACATCCGCCACCACCAGTTAATGACGAAGCTGCTTACTGAGCACAACTTCTGTATTTTTTTTTCTAACCTGGTGTGTGAGACCGTGAGTCACCATGTATGGAAGTAAAATAATCGCAACACTTTATATTTTGGAAGGATACCAATTTTTGTTCATTTAAAAGTTCCTATTGTCGAAAGACTAATAATCATTATTTTCCTTAATGAATAAGTGAATTTTTTACTTTTTCTTAATTTTAAAAAATGTATTGCTAAAACATTGTTATTTTTAATGCTCTATTTAAAAACATTAGTGAATTTTAATATTGAAATAAAAGAACTTAAAATGATTATATATATTTTTTTTTATTGTCAAAGTGCAGAAATAAAAAAAAACATTAACTATTAGCAACACGTTTCGAAAAATCTTCAGTTGAAAACCCCGGTGCATGAGACCGGCGCCATCATTAATCAAAGTCAAATTTGCGTCACCATTGTCGGGTTAAAACACTATATTTTGGGTAAAAAAACTGAATGAGATTATTCTTAAATTTGGTATCGAGTGGACACAGAATTTAAACAGTAAACATTTATGGAACACTAACTCGGTACAACTTTTAATGGCTCTAAGAAATGATAACTATGGTCAAAACTTACGAAGAAAAGATCAAACAAATCGAATATATAACCTAGGAGCAGGAGCTGGCGAAACGTCTATAAACACGGATCACAGTGCAGTATATATCATGTGGATATTTAAAGCTCGAACAGATCTAATAGAATTGAATGCAAACCGCTTTGGAGTTAACCTCTCACGCATTTTCTCAATCTGTAATATGAATGAAGTTGAAAATCTCTACCATTTTCTAGGCCGTTGTGTAGCGTACAAAGATTCAAGAAAAGCATTTTTTAAGAAAGATTATCTTGATAATACAGAAATAATAAATATTCTCAACGGTGTAACAGCAGATTTTAAAATGTTAGTAAATTAAATAAAATAGTGTATACAATACAGAAAAATATTAATAGATGAATTTAATTACTAAATAACTATGTACATATGTATTTATTTACAAAGTTATTGCCGACTGACGACATTAGTCAAAGTCGGATATTATAAAGTTTTATTTCTTAAGAAAACAAATGTGATTGTTATGTGATAATTATTTCTGGAAATAAATTTAATACTACTATTAAAGTTTTTCTTATTAAATTCTCCATTAAAATATTGAATAGATTGTATGAGATTAGGTGGGCTTGCCTTAGACACGCCAGGTATATTTACTAACTTCACTGAAGATGAACCCCATAACTTGGCCAAATGTAGTTGTGTATCTCCTGATGTTGTAATTTCGTACCACTGACAACTGATACTGCTGTAATTTCACGTTCGATATTCGTACGAAGTTCATCAATCGTCGCTGGCTTGTTGGCATGGACCATAGACTTGACGCAGCCCCACAGGAAATAATCTAACGGCGTCAAATCGCACGACCGAGGCGGCCAATCGACTGGGCCATTTCGTGAGATAACACGTTCACCAAACTTGGTTTCCAATAAATTGATTGTGGCATTCGCTGTGTTGGGCTTGTGGCGCCGTCCTGTTGGAACCACATGTCCTCCAAGTCCATATTATCCAATTGGGGCCAAAAATATTCGGTTATCATTGAACGGTAGCGATTCGCATTCACAGTAATATGCCGGTCTTGATCATCACGGAAGAAGTACGGCCCAGTGACGCCGCCGGCCCATAAACCGCACCAAACCGTAATTTTTTGGGGATGCAATGATGACTCATGGATTACGTGTGGATTGCTGTCTGACCAATAACGCATATTTTGCTTATTGACTAAGCAATTCAGCCAGAAATGAGCCTCATCGCTGAAGATGATTGAGGCCAATGAAGTTGAGGCACTGACTCCCAATATCGGAAGTAAATTTTAATAATTTCGACTCGTTGTTGGCTCGTATATCTTTCGATGGTGAAATGGCAAACCTTAGTGAAGAGAAATGCCAAAAGAGCGGGAAAAAATATGGCGTCGTTTGCTGTCCCTATCGATTTACTTTTGTAGCGTCGCTGTTGAAAAACCCTTTATTTGCTCAATCACCGAGTTGAGCCTATAGACGTAGTCGGTTTATTCATAGAACTACTTATTTGAAACAAATCGGCCGTTTCCACTGAAATGTGGTTGCTCTACGACTGAATTGAAACAATCTCGTTTCATTATTGATTCGGTTGTGACAACTAAATTTCCAATTATATTCGTGCTATCAAATAATTTTCTATAATTTCTGTTAAAATAATAGAATTTGGAATCAATCAAGCAATCGAATTTGGTACCTAATAAAGGGTGTCCCAACAAGAACGCAATTTTTAAATCTGGCAACATTCGAAGTGTCATTGTTTGACATTTGAACAATTGTTATTGTTTGCTAGTAGAAGGTACGAGGTTAGTAAAAATGGAGCGCTACACGAATGAAGGGAGTTCGTTAATTGGGTATTGGAGAGACAACATGAAAATGCTGATTTTGCCGCTAAAATCATCTTCAGTGACGAGGCCCATTTCCATCTTGATGGCTTCGTCAATAGGCAGAACTGTCGCATTTGGGGTGAGGAAAATCCTCGAGTGATTCACGAGAAGCAAATGAAGCCTAGATCGTGCGATTTAACACCATTAGATTTTTGTCTTTGGGGTTTTTTGGAGTCGATGGTTTACGCGAAGAAGCCTAGATCGTGCGATTTAACACCATTAGATTTTTTTCTTTGGGGTTTTTTGAAGTCGATGGTTTACGCGAAGAAGCCTAGATCGTGCGATTTAACACCATTAGATTTTTTGGATGGTTTACGCGAATAAGCCGACGACGACCCAAGCCTTAAAAGAGGAAATTGGACGCTGCATTAATGAAATACCGCAGCATTTATGCAAAACGGTCATTGAAAATTTCATTAAAAGATCGCGTGTATGCCAGCAAAGCCGCGGCGGCCATCTGCACGATATATTGTTCCATACATAACCTCATTCTGTCTACTTTACGATATAATAAAGTTTCACGATTTTTTTTTTAAATATCTGTGTTTTATTTAAAATTTAAAAATTGCGCTCTTGTTGGGACACCCTTTAGTTACCAACTTGGTCGGGACATTCAAATTTGGCACTGATTCGGCTGCAACAAACGTATTTCTGAAAAATGAAGTTGTTACAACCGAATTGAGGGTGTCACGACTGAATTTAGTCCCCACAACTGAGATTCAATTGAAGCGATTTCGTTTCATAATTGATTTGGTTGAGGCAACTAAATTTACAATTATATTCGCCCTATCAACTAAATATTTTATAATTTCTGTCTCAACAACCAAATTCAATTGGAATATTCAAATATGGTTTTAATTCGTCTGCAACAACAAAATATGTGTGTTTATTTGGCTGCAACAACTGTAGTTTGGGGAAAAAGGGTGATGCCGCCGAATCTCTCTTTAATTCTGTTGGTACAACCAAATTCATTTTCAATTCGGTTACCAGAACATAATTCTATATATTTCAAGCCTGACGTTAAAATATCAAAAATCAGTTATTATATTAAAACCAAAAATAATTGTTCCTGTAGCGGCTTTAATTGGTCTTTTCCGTGTTTATTAAGAAAGGTAAGAACAACTATCATACCTGAATGATCCAGTACGGAAGGTATTCGAAGGACATTGAAAAATAGGTCAGCCAAGACTTCGCTGAAAAGACCAGGTGGCAGATTGTCTGCGAGAGCTGGGTATTACCACCTGTAGGATGAAAGCTAAAGATCGAGACGGTTGGAGAAACATGGGATATTCATGCGCCTCGTAAAAGTTTGGCTACATTATTTTTCTAGTATGTGGAATAGTTTTAGAGGAAAACCTTACGCTATTCCGTATTTCAGCTGTTGGACCATTCTAATTTGCGTGTCCTATTAACCCTAACTAATTCTAATAATACTGAAACAGTAACAAAAATATACAGCCACGCCCTCGCCTTAAAATTCCCACAGTTCCCAAATGCTTACAACAAATCCGTTTTGAAACGTAAATTTCGTATTACAGTCACGTTGCTGCGGCGCATGCGTCGTCTTCATTAAAGCAAAAACAAAACTGAGTTGGTCTTATTATCATATGTACGTTTGTATTTACGTGCGAGTATTGCATACACATATTTGCATTAGTTTTGCATACGATTTGTAATTGTTTGCATATCCATTGGTTGTTTGTGTATCGTATATCGTAACTAAAACGGGCAACACCAACACCCTGAATGACAGCGCCAGTGTTAGCGTCCGTCTATGGTGATAATACACTCTCTCAAGGATTACATGCTTTTGACATATAGCGCGCGGTTATTGTCAATGCAACAGCCCCTCAGTCAAGCAACCAACCGCTGGCTGAATGTTGTCTATGGTAGTGTTGGTGGCCGTAAAGTATCACGGGTGTACGTACATATAAACATACGTACAATAGAGTGTTCAATACTTTGTGGATGTTAAAATTTTACAAGAGACACCACCACTCAATATTATTCCAATGATGAAAATTTGATTTCTAATTCAAGTCTGGGCGTTCATATTTTCCAATTTCCATTTTGATGAAATATTAAAATTTCTGATTCTTATTCCGATGAATGAGGCTGCTGCATACATTCTGCTTTGCTATTTGTTTCCGGTCAATTCTACATATAACCCATGTCTTTGGGACAGTTGCAAAAGGAAATAGCACACATATAGATTTGGTGGAGTAAAAACTGAGCTGCATAAATATTATTTTGGTCGCTGTAAACGACTGCTTGGTCATCATTTAATATTATACAAAAATACATTATAACCAAATAGAGAAATTAAAAAATAATGAGGTAAACCAGGCATCGCAAACGCACTTGTGCGAGTATACAAAAACGCTCTCACTGCTCAAAATACAACTCGCGAGACTAGAGTCGAATGGTTGCGCACGTACAATGCGACTGGATAGTCGTGAGTTTTAGGCAACGCTTAAAGAAGGGTTCGTATTTCGTGGGTAATGAGTTACCCTGGGTTACCCAGGGTAACCCATTATTATTGCCGTGGGGAATGAGTAGCGATGAATTACCCATTACCCGCAGGGTATGGGGAAAATAATGGGTAGCTACCCACGAAAATGGGGAATTACCCATCACGATTACCCCTTACTCTCAGGGCAATGGGGAAAATAATGGGTAGCTACCCACGAAATGGGGAATTACCCATCACGATTACCCATTACCCTCAGGGCAATGGGGAAAATAATGGGTAGCTACCCACGACAATGGGGAATTATTCATTACGGTTTCCCATTACCCTAAGGGAAATGGGGAAAATAATGGGTAGCTACCCACGACGATGGGAAATCGGTTACTCAGGGTAACTCATCCCCATTTTTGATCGATAATATGAAAAAATTAGAAAAAATGTCTATATCTCGGAAACGGGGCGTCCAATTGAGAAAATAACCAATTTTTTGTGCGTTTCTAAGGGGTTTACATAAAGTGGTCCAATTCGTATGGAAGAACTTTTTTTCGAAAAAATAAAAAAGTGCCTATAACTCTAAAACGGTGCGTCCAATCGAAAAAATAATAAAAAATTTACCTCCAACACAGAAAAAAATATCAAAGTAATATTGCCTAAAAACATTGTATGATTTTTCCTAAGCGCTAGGGTAACATAGGGTTTGCTAAGATTTACGGCAATGTGAGCAAATTCCATAGGTATTTTTTTGTTCGAAATTTCACCAAAAATTTTAGGTAAATTAAATTTTGAGAATTTACCTACAGTCAATAAGTAATTTTGCACATATATTTTAGTAAATTTTTCGTCGATTATAGTAATATTGGCTACTATTTACGAGTGAACTTTCCATCTTTTTTTGCCTGGAAAACATTTTAAAATTAAAATATGTTTTAGGCAATTGCATAATACTTATACTGTATTTAAAGGCCTATTTAATAATAGAAATCCAATTATATAAAATTTTAAAATATATTTTTTTTATTTTAGCATATTTAATTTTTGTCAAAACAATTTAAATATATGCAAAAACTAAAAAAGTTATTCGTACATAATAAACTTACAGATCTATATACAAACATTCATATACATATTTTTATCGACTTATAATGCCTATTGGAATATTACAACAAATTTGTGCGCTTCTGCTTGATCAACATCCTAATAATCTAGTATCTCCATTGATCTATTTCTTCACGTTTTCAAATTAGTTTCCACTATATATATGTATATAAAAAATTTCTGCCAACCCTGGGGGAATTAGCAATACATCTTGTCAACCAACGTCATTACGAATGCGTACACGAAAGTGACCATCACAACCACCACGAAATAACTTTGAATCCCAGGGATCACTGCAACCATTGATCAGGGTTCCATTGTGATGTTACTAAAAGCACCTATAAGTAGCAATATGTCAAAAACGACTTTTTGCGAAAAAGAACTTTTTTATTGTTGAATATGGATCTTTGGGGACTCAGAAACAATATTTATTCCACCAATTTTTTTTTTAAAAATTAGTTGTATTTCAAAATATAACACTGTTTAACCATTTTCGTGGGCTTAAAAATTAAAAAATTAAATTAAAAAAAAAAAAAAAAACTGGAATTTTTTAATTTTTTACAATAAACTGGGTTAGTAGCCTTTCATTTAAGATGAATATTTCATTCGTACACTGAGAGAAAAATAATTATTATAATTGATATAATTATTATATATTATATATATAATAATTGAGGGCCACCCTAATGAGCATTTCAGATAGCCGAATGTATCCCCAAATCAGTACATATAATTTGGTACATATATCTTTAAATTGGAAAAACCACTTTTTTTGACACATTGCTAATTATAATATATCTGGTCGGTAATGATTTTAGAACAAGAAAATTGTAAATACTCCTGGTAATACTTCTTCGAAAGACAGCGCATAAATTCAGGTGCGGTGAACCGACTTTAACCTGCCCTCACGCTAAGTCATCCATTATTTCGGGCCCGGTGCAAATTTTAAATGATTCATCTAACTTTAAAGATAACGTAAGATATATATATTATATATATTTTTTCCTGCCAACCAATATTGAATAATCCAAATGGGCTTGGCAAATTCGACAATATTTAATAACTAAGCGACGTTGTGAAAAATATTGAAAAAATAAATAAATATAAATTTCACTGCGTATAATTTTTTAAGTCATGGAAATATAACCATATACGGACACCACTACGTGATAAACGACAAAACAAAGACCCGTGTCTCCCGGTTTTGCCCAAAGTCATGGATTTTTTTTATGGGCACCCAAAGATTTGGGACCTCGGTGTCAGTTTTGCAAAAAAAAGTGATTATTTTGCCAGCTCATATCTTGCAAATAATTACTCTCTGAGGAAAAGTTGTAGCTCTTGACATTAAGAACAAAAATTGTGAACATATAAGATCAAAAATACTTCATCTTCAAAGTCAAAATCGCAAAAAAACTTTAAAAAAAAATGGATTTTTTTACCTTTTTCCCACGTTCAGGTCCATAAGTAGCAAACCGTTCAAAATTTAAGGAAACAATCAACTACAAGAATGTACCTAAGATCTCAGTAAACAACTTTCTAGAACATGTGAACTTCTTAGGAATAATTCTTAACACGGTTTAGGTAGCGCTGAAGTAGCATTTAGGTAGCCGCAAAAGTGAAATATTTCCCGAAAAATTTGTAACTTCACTGTGTGTAATTTCTTAAGTCATGGAAATATAACCATATGCGGACACCACTACGTGATAAAAGACCAAAAAAAGAAAGACCCGTGTCTCCCAGTTTTGCCCAAAGTTATGCACTTTTTCCGTTCCATTATGGTATTACACCGGCACTTATGGTGGACCAGGTTACTGAAAATTTATAGATTTGACTGTCGTTGTTAGTCTTGAAAGCTGCAGCAATTTGTTTGATGTATAATCCTCTCAATGCTTCTTGATTTTGTTGAGTGGACCTATGAATAAATCTTTAATGTTACTAATATTAATCATACCTCAAAAATATTCACATTATTTTGATAAATATTTTTCATTTTGGCATTTCGAAATTCAAACAAATTTCGAAAAGAGTTACCAATTTTCAAATGTAAATTTTACCAAGCCGTTAAGAGTGAGAATTGCCTAATAGCATAGGTAATAAATCTTGCTTTAATCGTTTCATACAAGAATTGTTTACCTAAGCCAACCAAGGCAATACAACCTCGAATTATTTTTTCTGTGAAAGGAGGCTTTAACCAATGGGTGTCTCCAATATGGCATCACTTTAAAAAAAAAAATCGCTAAAAATAAAATATTTCATCCAAAAAATCGCTAAAACGCCCTCATGTTTATATCTCGATAACGGAGTGTCCAATCGAAAAAATAACCAATTTTTGCGAGTTTCTAAGGGGTTTTCATAAAGTGGTCCATTTCGTATGGAAGAATTTTTTTTTTGAAAAATCGCCAAAATAAAAAAATCGCTAAAATAAAAAGGTGGCTATAAATCGATGCCATATTGGAGACACCTATTGGTTAAAGCCTCCGCTGGAGGTAAATTTTTTATTATTTTTTCGATTGGACGCACCGTTTTCGAGTTATAGGCACTTTTTTATTTTAGCGATTTTTCATTTTGGCGATTTTTCGAAAAAAAATTCTTCCATACGAATTGGACCATTTTATGAAAACCCCTTAGAAATCAACAAAAATTGATTATTTTTTCAATTGGACGCTCCGTTTCCGAGATATAGAATTTTTTTCTAATTTTCTAATATTATCGATCAAAAATGGGGATGAGTTACCATGGGTAACCCATTTCCCATCATCGGGGGTAGCTACCCATTACTTTCCCCCATTTCCCTGAGGATAATGGGAAATCGTGATGAGTAATTCCCCATTGTCGGGGGTAGCTACCCATTATGGGTAGCTCCCCATTATTTTCCCCATTGCCCTGAGGGTAATGGGTAATCGTGATGGGTAATTCCTCATTTTCGTGGGTAGCTACCCATTATTTTCCCCATACCTTGCGGGTAATGGGTAAACGTTCATTACACATTCCCTACGACGATGTGTATGGGTTACTCATTGGGGGGTAAATACGAACTCTGCTTTAAAGCATGAAATTTTAAATGTAGGAGCTGGTGAGTAGGTGCGAAAAACGAGCAGTTAAACAATTCGTGTTAGGCTCCATTTTTTAAAATTTATTTGCTCCTAACAGCGTTGAGTAACAACTCACTGCTGGCCTTGTAAACCTTACATTGTAAATAGTACGCAAAGAATACAAGAATGAAACAATGTATTGTGTACCACAAAGTACAATAGGTCATAAAATGTTTACCTTAAAGTACATGAGAGGTACTAACAATTATGCCAGATGAGTACTATGACCTTCGTTTCACAGTGTGGCACATTTTATTTATTTTTTTGGTACCAAAATGTACTGCTTGTGATACACTTAATTCATATTTTTGTTACACCTTTTGTACTTTTTGGTAGCAAAATACTTCTTTGTACACTTAAGGTAATTTTTGGTACACTCCTGAGCACCACAATTTCCTTTTTTGGTTCACTTTAAATATTTTTTTAGTACAATTCATGTACTTTTATGCCCTCATCAATAAGGATGGGGGTATATGCAAGGTGTTTCAAAAGAAATCATCCGATGTTGTTTGGCTCTAATTTTTTTCTAAATGAAAAAATTCGATTCTCTTTTTTGATTATGTTTATTTGAGAAATTTATTAGTTAAGTTGAGAAGATGATATCGGTTAAATGGGCGCCGTCACAATTGATTACCATACGGGCTTGTTTTATGACATTTTTCATCACTTCGGCGAGAACTTCGGGCGACAGATTCTCGCACTCGTGTCGAATGTTGATCTTGAGGGCTTCCAGGGGCTCGGGCTTGTTCACTTAAACACGGGACTTCAAATAATCCCACAAAAAAAGTCTGGAACGGTTAAATCGGGCGATCTTGCGGGCCAGTGCAGATCACCAAAACGAGAGATGAGGCGACCCGGAACGCCGCCTTTAGAATATCGGTTGTGGCTCGCGCAGTGTGTGCCGTTGCTCCGTCCTGTTGGAACCACATGTCCTCCAGTCCTAATTCGTCGAATTGCGGCAGAAAAAACTCGGTTAACATGGCCCTAAAGCGCGCACCGTCCACTGTTGTCGTTTGACCAGCGGCGTTATCGAAAAAATGGCCCGATGACTCCTCCAGCGTGAACAGCGCACCATGCAGTCACTTTGAGCGGGTGTAATGGCTCCTCGTGCATCACTCGTGGATTTTCGGTGCCCCAGAAGCGATAGTTTTGCTTGTTCACGTACCCGCTGAGGTGGAAATGAGCCTCATCCCTCATTATGATTTTGGTGGAAAAGTCGTCCACTTCGTCCAGGTGATTGAGAATGGCTTGGGCGTAGGTTACACTCGTTTGGCGGTCTACAGGTAGCAGCTGATGCACGGACTGAACTTTGTATGGGAACATGCGCAGGTCTGTGGCCAAAATTCGCCATAGGGACGACCGGCTGATGGCTAATTGCGAGGCACGGCGTCTGGTCGATGTTTCCGGCGACAGCTCGACATCTTCGGCAACAACGGCGATATTCTCGGCAGAACGGGCGCTCCGGGGCCGGCTACTCCTGGCAACGTCTCGTGTGGTTCCATACTCTTCAAGATTAGTGGCCAAACGGCGCAGTGTTTGCGCAGTCGGTGTCGGATGGCCGAATTGTTACTTGTATTCTACATCTGCCTAGTCCACAAATGTCAAAACAGATTTGACATTGGCAAAAATAACAGCTTCTTCCAATAGGGTGGTCACTTTTGAAACACCCGTATAATTTAATAGGGGGAAAAAATGTATCGCATAGAAGGAGCCATGTTAGACCCTCAGTATCTTTGGACGAAATTTGGTTTGGGACTTTTTAAGATGATTGATCCATGTCGGTTCGAGCCATGTTGATAACTTCCGTAAATCTTTACCGATCACAATGAAATTTTGTTAGTGACAATGGTTTGTCCAAGCTTGGTTAGGGATTGAAAATGGGCGTTCTGACCATGCCGCTTTTGTCACGTCCTATACAAATCTCTCAAAAATTATATTTTGTCTAAAACTTTTTTGTGGTGGGTGTGAATTGCCCACTTAATTAGAGAAAATGGGTGAGATTGCCACGCCCATTCTAGTACCTCCCATACAAAAGTTGGGCGGAAGACCACAACTGATCTTAAAGAAATTCGGTACTAAGCAATATATTACTAAAAAGCTACTCTTTAATAAATAATTGACTATTGTGCCACGCCCAGTGTCGTATCTCCCATACAAAAGATGGGCGTATTTCCGGTTGGCCGACTCGATATATCCAGTAAACAATAACCGATCTTAATAAAATTTGGTACTGATCAATATTTTGGCAAAAGCTACTGTGTAGCAAAAAATTAACGACTTTGCAATGCCCATTTTTGTACCTTCCATATAAATATTCGGCGAACAATTGGTAGCTAGTCATAAAAGTTCACCACAACCACATAGGATCCTATCTGAGTTGAGTATTAAGTAATATTTACCGCAATATCAATCTGATAATATGGCCACAGTTGCAACAACCATTCGTTCAACGTAAGGGTGATTGTGGGTGTTTTTTTTTTTACAGATCTCGGCCTCCACGGATGACTTAGAGTATCTTTGGTATGTTTAAGTCGGTTCACCCGACTGAAATTTATGTACTGGTTGGGATTAGAGGTGCAGGTCGGGACGGGCGGGATTCGGTCGGGATCTGGATAAGGCCTTGAAATCCCGGGATGGGATTTCCGGGATCGAAACTCTATCCCGACATTCCCGACTTTAAAAATGTATTTATATTTCACAATTATGATACAAAAAATAATTACATCGACGACCGCCAACACTACAATTGTAGCTGGAACTAAATACAACACTGCTATGTTCATGTATACAAAGTCATTTGCCATTAACTTCAGTGCCAATTGTGTTTGTTTTTTCAGCGAATGTGTAAAGTACAAGAATTTACAATATATGTCCACAAAACGTCAGATTCAGGAAAAAGGGTGATAAAAACAAGGGTGATAAAAACTCGAGTCGTATATTTTATTGAACAGCTGATTTAATTTTTTCCATGCGACTTTTCGCGTCAGTTGTCAAGGACATATATGTATGTATATTTTGTTTGTATTAGACGTTTACACCGCCGCATCTGGTTTTTGAGCTTGTTGCTGCGCCGCTGTAATATTACGTAGAAATCGGTGCAGCTACGGCGGCGGCATGGGTTGGCGGCTTGTGACTTTTTGTTTAATCTTTCATATAATCGATCAATTAATGACTGATCAATTAAAATCTACAACCTATAAACTACACGCAACCACAATTAGAATATTTCTTAATAACAGTCAGCTTAATTTCCCAAAAAATTATCTTATTGAGTTAAATAACACTTTCAATTTTGCACAACAACAGCCAGTAGTGATGTGCGGTTCCGCGTATTTTAAGAAGAGAATAAACGGGTAAACGAACCGAGAACAAACGGGTATTTGGCCTGGTTCCGGTTCTCAGAAAATTGCTGTCCCAAAGTTGCTTAAATGAAATACCTTTTTATAAGACTATAAAATTTGGTAAAAATACCCATTTTCTGTCGAGTCCGGATCCGAGGATAACCGGGTTTTTGGACCGGTTCCGGTTCTCAGCAAATTGCTGTCCCTAAGAGGCTTAAGTGAAATATCTTTTTAAAAGAATATTAAAACTGATAAAAATACACATTTTCTGTCGAGTCCGGATCCGAGAAGAACCGGTTATTTGGACCGGTTTCGGTTCTCAGCAAATTGCAGTACCAAAGAAATATCTGTTTAAAAGAATATAAAAATATAAAAAATGAGTCGTCTTACGTTTTACGTTTCTTTTCAACTCATTTTTCAATTCCTGTAAAATCGTTTTTCGATCTTTTTGGAACCTTTTTCGGTTCTTTTCACCCCGTTTTTCGGTCCTTAAAGAACCGTTTTCGGTTCATGTGGACTCGTGTTTGGGTTCTTGTAAGCCCCGTTCCGGTTGGTTCTTGTAAGGAACCGGTTCTCCCGAACCGCTTCTTCGATTCTATTCACCACTAACAGCCAGACGAAATTCCACACGCTACAACTCCAACATCCAGTCCCATTCCCTAGCAGGTTGCAGCACATAATACAACTAGAACAACAGCAGGTAAAATTGTAGCAGCCGGGTTAATTTCCTAATAATTAGGAAACGCCGCCGCCGCCACCAAGTTAGCCGACCAAGCCCCCGCCCCCGGGTTTCCCAGTCCCTACGTCGCCGCCGAAGCAGAAACAATCCGAGTAAACCTCTAATATGTATGTGATGAGTTTGATAACTGAAACCAATGAAACACATACAAAATATCTGTTCTTGCTGCAACAACACCTGCTGTTATGTATATACAATTGTAACATGGTCCCACGGCTAACGAGGAGTTTCGTAAGTATACTCTTTGTTTTGCGGCTCGTGGCGAGCTGAAAGCATGCGTGTACTATACTCGAGAAAACCCAAATACATACCCATAGTTTAATCTAAAACCATTATTATTATTTAACCTAGTTTTTTCTTGATATAACACAATAAAAAGTCTTATACGAAATTTTTCGTTGCACCAGCGATAAAATCGTCGAATCTACGAAACACTACTTCAATATAACGTGTAAACATGTTTCATCCCTCCGATGAAGCGCTGTGTAATCCCAAAACCAATTGTTTAAAAAGAGGTTGAAGCCACCGTGATATCGACTGTTATCACCGAATCGGTGTTGCCACAACCGAATTGAGGTTGTGACGACTGAGTTTAGTCCCAAAAAATCAAATTTGGTTGAAACAGTTTCGTTTTATAATTCACTGGGTTGTGACAACTGAATATCCTCTTATATATACATTCTGTTAATCGAATGCGGTTGCGACAATATCCAGTACGGTTGTGGTAACCATTAAATTCGATATGATAAACTCTAATTCGGTTGTGATGGCCTCTAGTGAGTTAGTGACTACTTCTGAACTCGGTTGTGACAACTTCTCAATTCTGTTATGTAAAGCGGTTGTGATAACCTCTAATTCCGCTCTGACAATCTCTAATTCGGTTGCGACAACTTATTATGCGCTTGTGGCAACCAGTAATGCGGTTGTGACAATCTCTAATTCGGTTGTGATGACCTCTAGGTTGGTTGTGAAAACTTCAAAACTCTTTTGTCGTAGCCGAATGTTTCTGTGTGTAGAACTGCGTCTGTAAAATTCTCACTTGGAAACATTTCCGGAAGACCTGTTTCTAAAGATACTAAACGGACAATTTGTGTGAATAAATAATCACGGACAAGTACGAGTACGACCCAAAACAAAAATGACTGGTCTAAATAAATGGAGTAGCAGATTTATATTATCATGTGAATTCCAAACAGATATTAAAAGTCTGCTTTTTCTCCGAAAATTCAGCAATATATTATGACCAAAACTTATAAATAAACTTACTTCATCTACAATCCGAAGCCGTTGAAATACGCATGTTAATATAATTATAATTATATAATAATATTAATATAATATATAATATATATAATATAATTAATAATTTGCAAAACAAATCACTGCCACCCTAACATAGGTAAATGCAATTTGAATAGAGCGCGACAAATGCGACAAAAACGAATCAGCAACAACAAATCGCATACAAATAATGAAAACATCAAGCCAGCATTACCAGACCACAAGTCGCAATAAAATTATACAATTTGCGATTAAAATCAGACAATCATACATTTGAAGACACTTTGAATGTTTGTATCTAGATATTATTTCATGGGACGCTACAGTCCATTGCAATTAATCTAGTTAAAAGGTTTGCCCAGTCTATCTCTAACAAATTTCAAACATTTTTCCGAACCGTCGGACTAATAGTTGTTGCTACTACATTTATGGTATATAAGGTCTGGGTATGACGTCAAAAAGGGGCATCTAAGTAAAGTGTACTGTTGACTTAATTTTAACCAGCTGTATGCACGGTTCAATTCTTTAGATGGATGTACTCGTAAAATAGCAGTAGCATAGACGTCACTCTGGGTCGCATCGTTTGTTTAAGCTCTTGTCTTAGAGTTTACAACTTTCATTGTTTAAGATTTTCTGGAGTAGTCAATACGACGTCCTGGCATGAATTATGGGACTACATAGAGAAAAATTTTGCTGCCAGGGTATACAAATACATTGATCAAGCGTACAAGAATCTCAAGTATACTATTAACGATATAGCGCTTTCAACCAGAGATGTAGTCGTATATATTAGCCCTACGATTCGCAGTTTGGTCTGGCCAGAACAATTTTGACTTGTATCAAAAATTAATCAAATTCTATCATCACGGGATTTGAAATCGAAATAAATTCGGTTGGCGTCGATAAAGTTATCTTAGTATTGAAACATCTTCGGCATAAGTTAAAATTGATAAATTCGCTGCCTGGAATGGCTGGACCACAAACATGGTTTTTTGTTACATCCCATGATGGGATTGGGGAGACCTGTTTGTATGCTCACTGATTGGGACCTACAGTTTTACACTGATTCCGAACGGTTTCTTGATAAGGTTTTTCATGTCTATACCCTCGATAGTGTCGCCGTTACCAAGCGAGGCGACCGCTGTCGAAAGAAATGTAAGGTGGTTAGGGCATGTATCGGACCCACATTCACATGCACAAAAGCCGCACACACACTACCATGTCACCACCGACGGCCACAAAAATATATACATATCAAATAATATCATAAGGAAATTCCAGAATTTTCATGTGTTCTAAATAAAATAAGTTTACCTATGGATAACATTTTCTCAAACGTCTCAGCCCAAAAAGTAGAGGTATTTAATATGTACCCAATAATAATGGTCCGAAATTGTAGGTCCTATAAATCAAAACATTAGCCTGGAAGCGAGACCAAAGTTCAGGAAAGTGTTAATATTTCTATTTAGGAAATTTGGCGACTTTACTTTCATCATCTCATCAGCCATTTTCAATGGGGTTTAAAACAAACCTACATCTTTTTGACCAATTACACTGAAAAAAAAATTCTGTGGTCTATAAACATTAAATGTAAGCATAACACAAAAACCTGAGCGCGAGCATGACAAGCTATTGGGAAGGTTGACGAGGGGTACAGATTTCGAGCCCACAAAACAATACTGGCCGACAATGAACAGTTTGAGATCCGGGAACCTTCTGGTTCTACCTAAGACTTGCAGAAACTGTCACCATGAACTCACAGAACTAATGGTTTGAAAAGAGTTTGTAGCTAAACCAAATTCGGCTACTGCCGTCGTCGCCACAACTGAAATTCAAATTCCTCGTTTCATAACTGATTCGTTGCTCATTATTTTCAATTATGGAGCAATTAAGTTTCCATAATTTCGGTTGCAAGAACCGTATTTGGAATCGACGTTGGATTCATTTCGGTTGCAACACATATATTTGGTATAATTCCGGTTGCAAAAGTAAAATGGGGTTCCAATTCGATTACAGCAACCGAATATGGCATCAATGCAGATGCAACAACCGAATGTGATATCGAATCGATTGAAACATTAGAATTTGCCATTAATTCGATTGCAACCATCAAAGTTGGTATCAATTTGATCGGCTTCAACGAATTTTATTTTAAGTCGGTTGCAACAACCGAATTTAGCATTAATCCGGTATTTATGAGAAATTATTTTGATTTTCTCGTTAATTCTTTTGCTACAACCGAACTAATTTGCAATTCGTTTACCACAAAGTAGATCTATACATTTCAAGTGTCACTTTTAAAATTGCAAAACAAATTGTTGTATTAAAAAGTAAAAAGAACGTAGAATTTCTTATGCTTTATGTCACAACATCTAATGCGTTTGTGACAATTTCTAAGTAGGTTGTCGTAACCTGTAATTCGGTTGTGACAACCTATAATTCGGTTGTAATAACCTTTACTGCGGTTTCGACAACCACTAATTGGGTTGAGTCCACTTCTGATTCAGATGTAACAACCTCTAATTTTGCCTTGATAACCTTGGCCCTTGGCTTATTCGGTTGAATTAACCGACGTTTTCTTTGGGTGATCAAATCAATAATACACAGAATACATTTCCCATACTAGCCAGGATAAGTCTATCTGCTTTAGCATAAGTACTACTCCTGTAGCGACGTAGGAGAATTATCTCATCAAGGCATTAGCACGATTTTGGGTTCCTTTGAGTAAATAAAATGGCACAACGGTAGGGTTACCACTAGTATCACAGTGGGTTAAAAAGTCATAGTTCAATATTGATTGCCATTAGACCATAACTTATTTGCCCATTACATCTCATGGTGGGAGGGAGAGAGCTGTGCATTTTCTTCTTATATATTCTGTGATTGGCACCTTCACCTTTACTCCGACTCCGAACGGGTTTTTACGAAGCTTTTCATTGAAAGTCACGGTTAGATTTTGAATGGAACCCACGTTCCAATGCTCATTAGTAGCGCAGACTAACCACTGCACCACAGACGGCCACAAACCCTTAACATAACCTAAAATTATGAACCTTTTATTGTGCAGTGACAAGTGTTCGCTACTATTGCGAAAGTAATGCCAGCCGTATTCAGTATCGATTACACCATATAATTGAACTGATTTTTTTTGTTTTGCCACTTTTTTGTTGGAAAATTTACTTTTTTTTTGCTTTTTTGGTGATTTAGTCAGCTATTGGTTATCGTAGGTACATCTAGTTAAACCCCAAAAAAACAACAGACCCCTAGATATAGAGAGCGCTTTTAACAGTGTTCCAACTGATACTATCACACAAGCCCTAAATGATCTGACTGTTAACAGCAGAATTGTGAGTTGGATAAACTCAATGCTGTGGACCAGACACATAAGCTCTCAGTGGAGTGAGGTATCCAATACCAGGCCAGTCTGAAGGGTTACTCCCCAGGGGGGATGATACAACCACTACTTTGTGTAGTGGTTATAAACACTATACTGGTGAAAATGGATAATAGAAGTGTAACAGAGATGTTGAACAGGAACAGGTCCGTGATAAGTCAAGCCATGGAGAGTATTTTGTGAGAGATAGACTCTTGCGGCACAGTCTTTTGTCTAGGGGTAAATCCGGATATATCTTATCTGCTACTATTGACGAATAGGCGAACTATTCCACAATATCGGCCGACTACCCTCAGTCAATAGTAAACGACTTGAGCTGTCGGATAGGTTGAAGTGTCTGGGTGTAATTCTCGCTACGAAATTCAACTGGACACTTAATATCGAGCACAGAGTTAAGAAGGCACAAGGTGCCTTCTATTCTTACAAGAAAAGATTTGGAAGAATATGGGACCTAAATCCGAAGACGGTGTTATGGATATAACGGGTGTCTCAGTAAGAAAACACTTTTTAATTTTAAAATAAAAACACGTATTGTTGTAATTTTTTTCAATGGATTGTAAAGAGGATATTTTCCGATTAAGTGTAAGATAAAATATCTGTCAAATGACTCACGCAGCTCTGATGATAGGCCGTTAACCTTTTCATAAAATTTTCCATGACTTTTTTTCTATCCATGGCTGTATCTCACCGATGACGCGTTGGATCTCGGATCTCAGCTCAGAAATTTTTTCTGGTTTATTCGCATAAATCCGAGATTTTTTAAATCGCATGATCTTGGTGGCCAGTTGACATCAGAATTTCTTGAAATAATTTGTTCTAGAAATCGTTGCTGCAATAAATCGATTGACTGCGCGGTATGGTAGGTGGTTCCTTCTTGCTGAAACCACATGTCGTCCCGATCCATGCCAGACAGTTGCGTGTTGTGGGTGCAGTTCTTTCTCATGAATTACATGAGGATTCTCTGGGCCCCACATTCGACAATTTTGTGTATTCACGAAGCTATTCCAATGGAAATGCACTTCATCGGAGAAGGTAATTTTTTTTTGAGAAGTTTGGCATTAACTTCACTTTTCACCATTACCCATTGAACGAATTGCCGCCGCGTTCTATGGTCTGCTGGTTTGAGCTCCTGAGTAAGCTGAATTTTGTTCACATGAAGGTGGAGGTCTCTTGTAAAAATTCACTGCGTAGTGCTGCGTGAAATTTGAAGGTGTTGAGAACGATGTCGACTCTCGTTTACAGCAGCAATGTTTTTAAGAGGCGGGCCGGTACGTTGACGCACAGGAGTCTTACTGTCCGTACCAGACCCAATTTCTTAAAATCTTTGACTACTCTTCGAATGGTTGACGCATTAGGTGCACTTTCTCGACTGAAAATTCTCTGAAATTTGCGAGAGGTCTCAGCATAACTTTCCAAATATTTGTAATAAGTTTTCACAGATATAACGCGTTGTTATTTCGTAGAGCGTTTCATTTTTAATAATCGGAATAATTATATGTGACATCTGCCAAATTTCAGAGTTGCCACTTGCACAAAAAAAAATTACACTAAACTTAAAATGTGAAATTTTATTGAGACACCCTTTACAAAGCGGTGGTGAGGCCCGTTCTGTATCGGTATGGTATGGTGGCCGCACGCTGAAAAATCTGTCTTTTTTGTTGTTGTTTGGATGCAAATATAAAATGTATTTGGAGCTGGTCGTAAATACTTGTGTCCAAGCACATTGTGTTTGCTATTCAATATTAAATGTTTGAGACACAATGATTAATATATGTAATAAAATAAGTATAATAAGTGTAATAAAAAAAACACAAGTAATTAATCCACGCTTGGCTTGCATGAAGTAGATTTCTAAATATCTTGTTTGTGTACCAACGCACAGTGACAACCAACGCATAGCTGAAACCTTCTGACAACAAGAACGTGTGACACAACAAAGAAAGGAGAAGGAAAAGAGTAGCATATTCTCATTTCATCGAAAAAAAAAACAAATAATGCATTCAATGCAAATAAATGTAAAAAGGCCCGTTTTAAATCTATTAGTTTTTTGTATTAATTATTTATAAATGTGGATTTATATTGTTAAAATTAATTATAATAAATAATAGATATATATATTGAAATCGAAGAATAATTCGTTTCTAATTTCGAAGGAAATTCGCATATGTTTCCAAGTAAGTAAGAAACACGCAAATACTTCCACGTAAGTATATGGATGTTTGGGATGAAGAACGCATATGTTTGCACGTAAAAGCATACATGTTTGCCAGCAAACAAGATACTGTTTTCATTTAAATACAAACAAGTTTGGGACTTGCAAACATATGAATGTTTGAAGTGTGTTCCAAACATATGCATGCTTCCTGCAAACTATGTTTGGTAAAATATATTAGAGAGGCCGTTATTTTTCAGCTTGCGTATAGAGTACAGAATGCATTGGCGGTACAGGGGCATAACGAAAGTGCCCCTCTGCTGCTCTTGATACGATTCTGAATATACTTCCGATTGAACAACTTGCTTAGAGTGTAATGGCCAAAAGTGTTCTGCCACTTAGAGAGTTGAAATGGTGCACCCAACGCAGCGATGGGCATAGTAGGATTCTATGTATTTTGCCTAGTGGGGACATATCTGAAACAACGGTCATGCTAGTCCAAAGCTAAACTTTCGGAAAAACTTTACAAGAATCATACAGCGTAGCGAAGGAGAGAGATAAATCACCCGCCGTTGCAAAATTTTGACATAGATATGTTTTTGGATGGGTCTAAGACGGACAGTGCAGCGGAAGCTGGGATTTACACAACTTCTCTTGGTATAACACTACCGCTCTGTCTCCCTGATTTTGACAGTACCTCTAAAGCGGAAGAATGGGAGTTGGAAAGAGTGAGAAAATATTCTCGGACTGTCAAGTGGTGAGTAAGGCTCTATCCTCAGAGGAAAATAGATCGAGACTTGTTCGTGAATGCAGCAGTGTGCTATATGAGATCGGCAGGACTTTCTTAGTGTTATAAGAAAATTTTCGGAAAATTTTCGGGTTATACGAAAATTTTCGGAAATGAAGCGGGTGATGAACTTGCCAGGAAACGTTTTGTTGGAAATAAGTATGGACGAAGCATGATTGGAAGCCCTCTAAGAGTGATGGGTAAGGCGATTGATCGCCACTTGCTATCACAACCTATCACAAATTACGTGGTATTTGGCCTAGATGAACGCGCATAGCTCACTAGCTGTGAGAAGCTCTCCGTAATCCCTACATGGGATGTAACAGGAAACACTTTGATAATTTACTTATTTTATGACGGTTAGAGGATAGAGTTCCTGACGACTGTGAATTTGAATACAATAACTAGAATGGCAGCTGTCATAACCGGTCACTGGACGATTGGAACACATGCTGATAACATTGAAACACAATTCAGATGTGACTGTCGTAGTTGCTATGACTTGGATATTGCGGAAACCCCTGAACACTATCTCCAATGTATATTTCTTCTACATATACAGCTTATGGTATTCAAGTATATTACACGACAAATCATTCCAAGCAATTTTATTATTCCCGTAATATTTGACATTGAAACATCTCCATTCCGCCTCTCCACATGAAGCTTATCATTTATACGTATAGATAACCGAAAATATCGAAAACTCATAAATCTGCTGTAACTACCCATAATAATACCATATACATATATATCATGGTCTGGAATTGACGATTAGGAGAGAGTGTTATGTATTTATTAGATGAGTCAAGGCTATATTGCATGACTTCTCAAAGTCAAGAAGTTTAGCGATTGCACCAACATTTCTATTGAATTTCTATTTGAAGAGACGTCAAGTGTCTTCCCTTTTGGCAGAGGCATCACACATATTTGATTATTATGTGTAGGTATATATTTTTTTGTCAGAGTATTTCTCGATATATTTATATGTGCATTATGTAAATCCATTTAACCGGAGCTTGTAATAAATTTAATAATCCAGCAACAACAAGTTCTTAATAATTAGCTACAACACCTCGATATGTCAACGATAACTACATTTTCAGATTTGGTTTTGAACATTCAAATGCGCATGAATGCGTTTGTATGCCAATTGTTGGTGATGGTTGTGATTTACATACATAAATAAATATAATTGAATTAGAGTGACTCAGTTTGTAGTGGGGTTTGTTTATCAAATCCTAGCATTCTCATATTTTTTATCTAATCAAATCATCGTTTTGTGCACATAAATCTGATCATTAGATGAAATTACATTAGACCGATCTTAGAAAATTGGCACCGATCTGTCTACCATTTAGTTGGCAACTAGTATGGGTAAACTACAAAATAGAATCTATAATCTTTCAGTCAACACATGCGAACCGCTTTTGAGTTTTCCAATTTTCCCATGTATAAGTGTTCGTCAAAAATAACCCTCTTAAACGAACCACTCTATTTGTATATTTATATGTGGGCATTGAAAATATCAAAAACCAAATAAAAAATAAACTATTGAAATTTTGCCAAACTGTATATAATTCTTAACAACGATAATATTTTATTCTAACTAGATTTTTAATGTGTGACAAAAAAATAAATAAACGGGGGTTTTAGTTTTGTGGGGATTTTTACAGTAATATTATTGGCCGGTAATTGATGATTCTGATGCCAGTTGTGACCAGGTCTAGACCTGTTAGATGTATTATGTTTCGGATCAATGTCAAAGCACAAACAAACGAATAGTGAATTTATTTCCCGCATTGTTTTTACTAACTTAGGTGGCCTTACAAGCAGAGGATAACATGTTTCTACAACCGGCTCGATCTTCAGTATTTCTCCTCTAGTTGGTAACACCAAGCTCTCGCGGGCAAACTATCACCTGGTCTTCCCAATGAAGTCTTGGTCGTCCAATTTCATTCTGATCCATTCTACTGACATGGCCTAGCCAGAGTAAACGCGCTATTTTGATTCACATAACTACTTCGATGTCAGGATGCAGATTATTCGGCTCGTGGTTGATCCGTTGTTGATACTCGCCGTTTTGTATTATACGACCAAATATCTTTCGAAGACTCCCAGTGATGTATCATCAGCATGCGATATGACCCTTGATATAAATCAAAACAGGTTATATGAGGGTCTGATATAGTTGGATCTCCTCTCTGCACGCACAATTCTCCGTTTGAATTCTCGGCTGACGTTATAGCGTCTGTTCACGTCAGATCCGAGATACATATATATTCTTCCACTACATCGAAACTATAACGGTGGTCAACGTTCACCATTTCATCCAAAAGGGTGGTTGTTCTGCATGTCGAAGCCATTAATTTTGTCTTGTCCTCGTTTACTGCTAAACCAACTTTTGCTAATTCCTTCACAATTCTCGAAAATATTGCAGAAACTTCCGGTAGATTTCGCCCAATGATGTCTCAGTCATAAGCATACTCCAGTAGTATGTGACTTTTGCTGCTGATAGTTTTGTTCGTGTTGAGCGCTGCCTCCTCACGATCATCTGGCCTCGTACTGAATGGTTCGGTGAGATCTTTACTGAGGATTTCGTGTTGGTTAGTGCCATTCTATAAAGGCGCGTCAGCTTAGTAAGAATTCCAAGCTCCAACATAGCTTGGTACAGTTTTCCCGGTATCGGGCTAACGAAGGCAGCCTTATAATTTACAAAGAGGTGGAAGGTGTCGATTTTTTTTCATTGGGTTTCTCCAGGATTTGTCGTAGTGTGAATATCTGATCGATAGCTGAATTTCACGGCGGATTCAAGATGGATAAAATTACATCGGTTGTCGACGTTAAAGTGCGGATCTAGTTCAGAGTTTTGTCTAGACGTTGATACTATAATTTTAGTATTGCCCACAGTAACACCCAGATCCACCTTCCCTGATTTTTTCTCGATTGCGAAAAATACTGCAGTAACCTCTCGCAAATTTCGCCCAATGCTGTATATGTCGTCAGCAGACGTCAGCAAATTATGGCTTTTCATGTTGATGGTCTTGTTCGTATTTACTGCAGCTTTTCTCAATATTATCTCCATTAAGATTTTGAAGAGATTGCTCGAAAATTTGTCACCTTGCCTCAGTCCTCGCTTGTCGCAGAATGATTCGGTGAGGTCTTTCTCCACCTTCACTGCTGATTTGGTGTTGGGCAGTGTCATACTACATAGGTGGATAATATTTGCCGGAATTGCAAATTACGACATAGCTTCGTAGAATTTCCCCCGTATGGGGCTATTGGAAGCAGCTTTGTAATCGTCAAAAGATGGTATGTAAAAATTTGCTTTCCGTAGGTCTTTTCCAGGATTTGGGGTAGCGTGAATATTTGGTCAGGTTTAAAACCACACTGATAAGGTCCAATCAGGTTTTCAACAATTGCACGCTGTAAAATCTGTATTTTTTTCATGTTTGGATGCAAATATAACGTGTTTGTAGCTTGTCGCAAATATACGATACTTGTGCCCAAACACATTGTGTTTGCTATTCAATATAACATGATTAATAGGCTAAAATATATGTTTTTGAGACCCTAATGTGGCTTTGTTTGTTGAAACCCTCCAAAACCAAAAACGATACAGCCAATGAAGAAATAAGAATGCAACAGCTCTTAAATTCATGAAAACCATGCATGCAAACATGTGCATGTTTCCAGCAATATGTTAAGCTCTCTCTCGAAAGACAAAAGTCCGGCTGTCCAAGACCGTCATGTTACCTGTCCTGACATATGGCTCCGAAATTTGGGTCACATCGCACGCGGATGAAAACCACCGGGGAGTATTCGGGAGAAAAATTCTCCGTAATGGTCCTGTATATGGTCCTGTTAAAGGAAACGGCGTGTACCGACGTCTTTGGAACCAAGAGCTATATCATTTATATTCTGACATAGCTAGGCGAATGAAGTTAGACCATTTGCGCTAGCTAGGCCATGTTATAAGTATGGACGAAGATGAGCCAGCGTGAAAGGATTTCATTATCGTACCCAATGGAAGCAGGGAAAGAGGACGACCAAAACTCCGATGGAAAGACCAGGCCGAAGAATCCCTCCGCATTCTTGGTGTTATCAATTGGCGAGCAGAGACGAAGAATATAACCAGTTGGAGAAATATGTTGGAATTTGTTTGTTTAATTAATATGTGTAAGATATCTCACCACTTGAAGTTGTCAAATAGTCAATAAAAGTAAAGTTGACTTTCCAGGACACAGATAAAGTTCGATCAGGTCTCCAACAAACGGCTTTAGTATTTCGCACATTACGCTCGAGAGGGCCCTGTGCACGATGGACAAAAGGCTTATTCCACGATAATTGAACAGTATACGTTTGTTTTAGGAAAAAGGAAAACAAATTTGACTTTCACTATGTGACACAGTTTTGTGATACTATAATGACATCTCTTATTAAATTCATTGCGGTACTACAAAACTTTACTATATATTATTTAAAGACATTTCCTAACCACTACCCGTTAAAAATTACACCGTACAACACTAATTTTGGTGATGGTCGGCACTTTTTAGGTATAGTCCAATCCCAAATCCCCCGTATTTTACAATTTTTTGCTCGCTTAATATTTAATTAAAATATTCAGAAATTTTGACTCTCGAATCATTCTTTTTAAATTAAATCGGAAGCGAGCAATATTTTCAAATCTCTAAAAATAAAATTTCGGCTCCCGAGCTAAAAATAAAACTCGGGAGTTGAAAAGATTTAAATTTCCAAAGAGTTACAAAATTAAACTGCCTTACCGATTTAAATTTTTCGAGCGAATCGAAAATGAATGACTGTCCTTACCCTGGTTCTTCCTCGGAAAATTGGGTAGATCGAATGAGGTATTGTAAGCCATTTAAACAATGTGGTGTTTCATTCATTATTGTCAAATTTTGAAAAAATGCCATCAATTATTTTTTATTAAATCGAAATAAAAATCCAAATTTTTGATGGCCGACTTTGGAATCAATTCGGTTGCAACAACAGAATTAGGAATATATTTGGTTGCAAAAATCGAAATGTAATTCCGCATCAATAAGATTGGAGCAATCGAATATGTTATCAATTCGTTCGCTACAAGCGAATTTGTCGTCAAGTCAGTCACTACAGCCCTATTTGGTGTTAATTTGAATTTAGCAAGCGTATTTATGATAAATAAGTTTGCAACAACTGTAATTTTTGTGAATTCCTTTGCTACATCCGAATTCATTTTAAATTGGGTTGCGATAAAATAAATCTATATATTTATTAAGAAAGGCAAGCAATAATATTGATATTATGGATTTTTCGCTCTAACGTATTATTTTCCAGATAGTGTACATATTAATCAGCATGCAGTACAATTACAAGCCATCAGTTCTAAAGGTTTTCAAGGTCAGTCGTTTGGGATGTGCTGATTTATACGCCAAAGGTAAGGTAGTATAACATCATATTTATATAGAATGTGCAAATGACTGGGGTTAAGACTTAGATCGACACAACACACCACAATTGCGGCCGTGTCCAAAGTGACATGCTCAATAAATTTGTTTCTATAAGGATTGACCATATTAAATGCATTAATTCCTTATTTGGGGTTTGTATTTGTTGCACAAAAAATTTAATTATATAGGCAATTTAAAAACAAATATGGACTAAACAATATCAGCAATATGAATGGGTTCTATTGAAAATTAAAATTTAATTTTCAAACACCAAATTAAAAGACACAATGCACTTTTTGATTTCATAATAGAAACACGTATTTTTTGAGATAGTTGTGATTTTTTTGGGGGTACGAAAAATGACCCAAAACGAAATCGCCCACAAAAAAAAAATGAAAAAATGGGCCTAATATTTTCCATAGAAAAATAGGTCTAATTTCATATGAAAAACCGCCCATAAAAGTGGGTCATATTTCTCGCTTTTTTTTGTCAATTTTTCTTTTTTTTTGGGCGAAAAATATTCCCGAAAAATATCATATTTCATTGGCTCAGTTTTCATTAAATTTTGGGTTATATTTCATTTTCATTTCTGGGCCTTTTTTCATAAATTTTGGGCGATTCTTATTTTGGGCCATTTCTCATCTTTTTTTGGGTCATTTCGTTTTGGGCGATTTTTCATGCCGCCGAGTTTTTTATTGGATTGTCAAGAAGGCATGTTCCGATTAAGTATGGAATAAAATATCCATAAAACTAGCCCCCAAGGCTCTGATGACAGGCCATTACTCATTTCATGAAATTTTCCATAACTTTTTCAAAAAACGACATTTCGCAAAACGAAAATGAAATAAATCGCGCGGCGTTAAATCGCATGATCTTGGTGACCAGTTGACATAAGAATTTTTTGAGATAATTTGTTCTGGAAATCGTTGCTGCATTAAACCGATTGTTTGATGCGCGGTGCGGCAGGTGGCGAAGTCTTGCTGAAACAACATGTCGTCCAGAACCATGCCGTCCAGTTGATGCGACAAGAACTCCGTTATCAACTTCCTCTAAAGAATGCCATTCACACTCACCGCCATTTCGACCTGATCTTCAAAAAGTTAAGGTCCAATCACGCCGCCTGACCAAAATCAGTACCAGACAGTTGCTCGTTGTGGGTGCATTTGTTTCTCATGGATTGCACGAGAATTTTCTGCGCCACTACGTCGACAATTTTGTGTATTAACGAAGCCATTCAGATGGAAATGCTCGTTATCGAAGAAGATGACTTTTTTGTTGCAAAATTGGCATTGACTTCACTTTGCTCCATTACCCATTGAGCGAATTGCCGGCGCTTTCCATGGTCTGTTAGTTTGAGCTCCTGAGCAAGCTGCATTTTTGGCGCATGAAGGTGGAGGTCTTTGTCTTCATGAAATTTGAAGTTGTTGAGAACTATGACGAATTTGTCTTCGTGAAAATTTAAGTTGTTGAGAATGATGACGAATTAATGTTTTCGGGTTTTCGGCGTTTCGTTTACAACAGCAATGATTTCAACAGAACGACCGGTCTGTTGACGCACAGGTGTCTTACTGGCCACACCCGACCTAGTTTCTTCAAATTGTTTGGCCCCTGATTGAATGGTTGGAATGATGCACTCTGGTGCATTGGTACTTTCGCGATTGAAAATTCTTCGAAGTTTGCAAGCGGTCTCAGCATAACTTTCCAAATTTTTGTAATAAGTTTTCAACAATATAACGCGTCTGTGTTTCGTAAAGCGCTCCATTTTTCGTAATCGGAATAAATATATGTGACAGCTGCCAAATTTCAGAGTTGCCACTTGCAGAAAAAAATGGCACTAAATTTCAAAAATGCAATCTTACTGAAACGCCCTAAATGAAATATTGCATCCGAATTAAATCCAAATTCGATTGTTCCAACCGAAATTTTAGAAAATTTAGTTGACATAACCAATAGAATTGAAGATTCGGTTGCCACACCCGAATCAATTGTGAAACGATGTTGCTTCAACTGAGTTTCAGTTGTGGGGACTAAATTTGGTCATGACAACCTCAATTCGGTTGTGGCGATCGCAATTCGGTGGTAACAGCAAAATTTTCGCTGAAGAGAGGACAGCAAACACGTTTACTACTTCTGCAATCATATGTTTGTGGTTTTCCAAACATTTTCAGGTATTTTATCAACACTGCATACGGTTTGTTGTTATGACAGTACATTCGCTGTAAAAGCAGACAAATTAACTGCTGATAAGTCGCAGACACTCTTTGCAGTGCATAGAAATATTTAGTGTCTTGACTGTAACTCTCTTTTCAAGCCGCCTTCGCAAATACCAGGATGGGGACTCATTTGGCCCTTTAACTACACCGGATCAATTTACAGATGGAAACTGAACCTGATGTCCCTTGGTATCACAATGTTCCTCATTGGATTAAGTCCGTCAATAGTGACGTCATCGTCTCTCCAGTCTAAATTTGGTTTTGTATTACTCACAAAACGAGCATAGTCATTAACGTGACTCAAATGTGTTGTGTTAAACGCTACAAATTTAGTGAACTTGCAGCCGTGTTATCATTGATCATGTTATTACCGTAAATGACTGTAGGAATCTGTTGTATTTGTTTTTAAGTACCAAATCTGAAATATTCTGAAACTAGAGCCGCAATTTGTATAACTACGTCCCTGTGCAAAATTATTGCACCCAAACAATTGCAACTTTTAGTATTATGAATGTGTGTGTGTAAGTTTATATTGATTCGCAAATAACCATCGAAATGTCCATGGATTCGTTCATGCGCAAGGTTTTTTACAACACGATCTCGATTTCAATTCACTTCAACTCTCGGTCCGCCTCAGTCACAGCCTTTGCAAGCAACAATAACTATTGCTACCGCCAACAACCTTTTGCAGCCGTAGCCGTATCCGCCGTACTACATATATTCTATTGATGCTGCCGCTGCTACTGCTGCTGCTGCTGCTGCTACCGACAAAATATAAGATTTCTGCATTAGCTACTTAATACAGGCAGCATAACTAGATTATTAAGTATATATGTACATATGTGTGTATGATTATGTTGGTTGGCATTTAAGATCATTGGTGTAAGTGTGTGTGCATCCGTCCGTCTTTCTGCTCACTTGTCTGTCCACCTCGCTGTGGTAAGTCAATTGAGCTGAGCTCAGGTGCATTGATCTCAAAATGGCTCAAAAGCCATTGAACTACGACAAAGTGTACGAGTACGTATGGATAGCTGAATGGATGGATAGATAGATGGATGTTGGCAGCAAAAAAATACAAAAAAAAAAAAATACAAAAACAGAACAAAAATATCACCGACAACATTGACAAATTCTGCCAACAAAAGTGGTTATAAGTAATTTTGAGTTTTAGATACAGATGCAGACAGAACATTATTCGTATTTGTCTTTGGGTTTGCAAATGACTGTGAATTGCAAAGATCGTACTTTCAGAAATTCATATGGACTCGTAATATAAAAAAGCAGGGTTCATGCAAAATATGCTATCATTTGAAAATAGAACAGTTACAAATTATTCTTATGTAGAAAAAGGGTTTCTTGACAACTACACGTTGAAAAATCTGGGTCTTTTGGTGTTAACGTATTGGTGCTTGTCGCAAATATAGTACACTTGTCCCCAAAGATATTATGTTTGCTACTAGATATTACATGTTGTGTAGTTGTGACCCAAATGTGGCTATGTTTGATGAAAACTGCTGAAAACAAAAAACGCGACAGACAACAAAGTCAAGTGATTTCATGTGGTTCCATTGTAGACGAGTTTGTTTAAATTCCTTCTCCAGGCACCGTTTCCATGTGTTTGTTGGTCTTTCTGGCCTGTGATACCTCATGCTAGTTCCATTCAAGTGTCGCTCAAGCAATGTCTGATATTGGAGGCTTGAGTATATGACCGATCCAAGTCAATTTTCTTCTACGTATATACAATTCAATAGGGCTAGTGCATTTACATTAGGGTGTCCTATAAAAATTTTCTTTTTCGATTTTCATGGTTCCTTATAGGGTAAAGTATTTTTGAGATTTTTTTGAGATTTTTCGGAAGAGGTTTAGAGGTCGCACAAGTCGTATTTCTCGCAAAAATCGGGTTTTCCGAACGGGTTTTGAATTTGACTTAAAACTCTATCAATGAACACGACTTTCTTAGTTCGTAAGCAACACGTCAAAACTTTTATTGTGTATACATTAACCAGCAGTTACGATTTTGTAACGATTTTGCTAAGGAAGGTAACATGTATAAAAATGTTTTTTAAATTATGGAGAAATTTTGTAAATAACGCTTTATAACTTTTAAAATTTCTATCAAAATTTAAAAACCTAATGATGTATTCTAAAAGTCGGAAAAATTCCAAGCAATTTTGTAAAAAAAAATTTTGAATTTGCGGTTACTGAACCAGAGTTATACAATTTTAAAACTTTTTACACATTGTATGAACCTTAAAATATTAAATATTATAAAATGTTTGCAATTTTTGCATCGGATTTGCTTTAAATTTTTAGGAAAATTTAAAATACTAATGATACATATTAAAATATGAATACAATCCAAGCAATTTTGTAGAAAAAATTTTGAATTTGCAGTTACTGTTCCAGAGTTATGCCATTTTAAAACACTTTACCCATTGTATGAAACTAATAATTCTATAAACTGTTTGCCAATTTTTCATTGGATTTGCTTTAAACATTGTATTCTTGGAAAAATCTACATGCGCTAAGTAACGACAATGAGTTTATACGCAGAAAAAACGGCCCATGTATATTATAGGGATATATTAGGGTGATAACTTTTTTTAGACAACATTCTCCCCAGGGCTTTTCTAATGGCAAATATTGTATTAATGATAAAAAAAAACTATTTTAGTTCAGCGATTTCTGAAATGCCTTTAATATATTTTTTTAAAATTTTTTTTAATAATAATTTTTTAAAAATATGGTTTATACATATATAAGAATGTAAACAAATAATAACAATAAATGATTAAAAGTAGGTATTGTAAGATATAAACTTTAGGTTCAAAGTACGCGACGTTTTACAAAGCGGATACGGGCATTTCCACAAAAAGTGCCACCCTATGTCGCATCACGTTACTGTCGTAAATTGTGTATATTTTAGGACCATGAAGTTCGATTGTTTTCTATTCTTGTATTAAATACAGAATGTAAGAAGCTCTATATTTAATAACAGATGAGAAAACAATCTAACTAACTGGTCTTCAAAAATAAGCAGTTAACGAGGGTGACGTGATGTGACAAAAGGTGGACCTTTCTGTGGAAATGCCCATATATATCTTGTACTATTTTTATTCCACGTTTGATTCAAAACTTTAACGCGTTTGGTGCGTAACCTTTTTTAGCGATAGCGAAAAACTAAAAACGCAGTTCTTAATATTTGTCCATGCCCTATGCGATTTTGTCTGGGGAGATTTGATATTTGCAAAAAATGCAAAAAGTTATTACCCTAATGCATATGCTTGCAAAGACAAAGAGATTATATTAACATGTTCACAAAAGTTTTTCAGCTTTACCATGGCTAAAATTTTGGCAAATATTGTGAGTAAAAAATTCGGAGTCTTTTGAAGTTATGCTGAAGAATATGAAAAAAAAATATTTTTAAAAAGTGCAGGAAAATCTGAAAATGGGTAAAAATCGATTTTTCAAAAATTTTACGTTCTAGAGATATTTCATGGGTATCGATCAACTCAGTAGACTTGCCTGTAACCGTCAATATTTACCAGAACGTGGATACATTTTTCGACTACAGCAGTGAGATCTAGGAAACACATTAGGCCACATTGTCGCTTATTCCTCGAGGTACTCTAGTTTGATACACCATCTTGCAATGAAATCGTTGATAAAGTCTGATATGTTGTATTTTATTAGAAGCGTGCAGACTTCAACTGACAGCTCGTCGTAATGCATATGCACTTTTTGGAGAAAAATCTGACCAACATTAAATTTCTCATTTTGCAACTCTGAAATCTGGAATTTTTTTATTGTTTCAAAATTTAGTAACTGGATTGAGATTTATCAACTCCAGAAAATGTTCGGGTATTAAATAAGCATTAACAATTTTCTAGTCCATTGGAAAAACGTGCTAAAATTCAAAATTCCTAGAAAAATTACCGATTTCATGGGGAAGGTTTTTGTAACCAAATTTAAAAAAAAGGGTTTTATTTTAGACCAGAGATTATAAATAATTTTCGATATTTTTAACTTGGCTGTACTGGTCAACAATTTTTAATGAAAATTAAACAACGTTAATTTCAATTTTCTCCAACGTGTAGGTACAGTGTAGGTTGACTGTGGCTAAAAATCAAAATAAACATCTCCCTGAAGAAGCCGGAAAATCCGGAGAAACGTTAGAGAAAATTGAAATTAACGTGGTTTAATTTTCACTAAAAATTGTTGACCAGTACAGCCAAGTTAAAAATATCATAAAAAAAAATTATTTTTTATTTATTTTTGTAAATAGGACTGACTGTGTGTTTCCATAAATTCGGTTTTGAGGTTGCCAAAATCAAATTGAGATTGCCAGATCTTAGTCAAAGCGCTTGACCTGGCGTTGAGTGGCAACGACCCCATTTCATAATTAATTCGGTTGCGGCAACCGAACTTCCCGTTATATACGTTGGATCAATACAAATTTCCAGTTCTCCGTTTCAAATACTAAATTTGTTATTGCAATTCTTCAGAAGTTCTGTTTACACAATCGAAATATTTATTAATTCGTTAACAAAACCTAAAACATATTTCGATTCTTTTGCTACAATTGAACTCATTTCCAATTCGCTTGCAACAAAAATTCTAAGCTCAAACTTCATTCGTGTTTCGTTTAATTTTTTTTTGCGAATTTTAGTTCTAGGCTTATATCTTGATACGACTATAATTCTAAGAAGCTGCAGTAAAATAATACGCCCAGATTTGAAATGAATCAAAAGAACTGTGAATTATTTTGAGAAATCGTATAGGAATAGATTAAAGGTATTGTAATTCTAAATTCTTACAAGTTTATTCCAACAATATCGGACATACCATTCTCGAGCAGTAATGAAATATACATACAAAAATGGTTTCCCATTACATCCCATGAATGAATTTGGGGAGAACTTCTCACAACCAGTGAGGTGTGCGCTTTCTAGTTTTATTCTCACTGATTGGGACCTACAGTTTTACACCGGTTCCGAACGGTATTTTGAGAAGCCTTGTAAGCCGCCGTCACAATGCGAGGTGAACGTCGACGAAAAAAATTTAAGGTGGTCGGAGTAGGGATCATGTATAAGAGGTGCGCACACTACCCATTATACAATCGCCGGCATATACCTACAAATGATAATACATACAAAGCCATATAAAGGGTTTTTCAACAGAGACGCTACAAAAGTAAATCGATAGGGACAGCAACCGACGCCATATTTTTTCCCGCTCTTTTGACATTTCTCTTCAGTAAGGTTTGCCATTTCATCATGGAACGAGTCGAAATTATTAAAATTTACTACCGAAATTTGGAGTCAGTGGCCTCAACTTTAAGACCGCTACGTCCAATTAATGGTCTGGCTGAATGGCTTCGTCAATAAGCAAAATATGCGTTATTGGCCAGACAGCAATCCACACGTAATCCATGAGTCATCATTGCATCACGAAAAAATTACGGTTTGGTGCGGTTTATGGGCCGGCGGCTTCATTGGGCCGTACTTCTTCCGTGATGATTAAGGCCGGCACATTACTGTGAATGCGAATCGCTACCGTTCAATGATAACCGAATATTTTTGGCCCCAGTTGGATAATATGGACTTGGAGGGCATGTGGTTCCAACAGGACGGCGCCACAAGCCACACAGCGAATGCCACAATCAATTTATTGGAAACCAAGTTTGGTGAACGTGTTATCTCACGAAATGGCCCAGTCGATTGGCCGCCTCGGTCGAGCGATTTGACGCCGTTAGATTATTTCCTGTGGGGCTACGTCAAGTCTATGGTCTATGCCAATAAGCCAGCGACGATTGATGAACTTCGTACGAATATCGAACGTGAAATTGCAGCAGTATCGGCCGATTTATGCGTGAAAACCGTCGAAAATTGGGTTCAGCGTCTGGACTTCTGCAAGCGTGCCCGTGGTGGCCATGCAAAAGAAAGCGAGTTCCATACATAATGGCATCGAACGTACTTTCACAGGAATAAAGAATTTCATTGGTATCTAAAACCGGTTTTGTTTTATTTAAAAAAACTTTTGTAGCGTTCTTATTGAAAAACCCTTTACATATAAATAATAATTCTTGAGATACAAAGTGGTCCTTATGAGCCATGTACCGTGCCTAGACACGTTCAGATTGTATTAATATGTTCAGGAAAGTTGTTCAGTTGTACCATGGCTAAAATTTTGCAAATAGTGTGAGTGAAAAATTTTAAGCTCTTTGAAGTTATGCTGAAAAAAGTGAAAAAAATTGTTTTTTTTTTCAAAAAAGTGCAGAAAAATCTGAGAATTCGTAAAAATCGATTTTTTTTAAATTTGACGTACTACATACATTTCCTGGATACCGATCAACGCACAATACTTGCCTCTAACTGATTCAATTCACTAAAACGTTGATAGATTTTTCGACAACAACAGTGTTATCTAAGATTGGTGTAGACAAGATCTTGAGCTGCTTGGATCAAACAAAATGGTTCGCCTGTGGGGCTTGCGTTTAACCTTGGCACCACAATAGGCTAATAATTCTAATCGAATCGTTCTTCTATTGCCACCAATACCTAATCTACCATATCATCTAAATCTACTGAAAACTGCTTGCAGGAATGCAACAAGATTTTGTGTAAGACATGCCCTAGATGTAAACTTGTCGTTGCATATTTGTTCACATGTATTTAGATACATCTGACTTAATATGCATTTTCAAAATATGACTTTTTGCGCTAATTGTCGCTAAGTTTTAACTACGCGTTAGCTCTTTATTTTACTCGTATGCATTCATTCGTTTGTTATGTTGTTAATAATGCCGGTATAGTATTATGAGACAATTTGTTTTACAACTTTATTCGAACAAATAGCTGCGGTTAGTTTCGCTGAGTCTGTCGTCTGTACGATCACTTTCAGTGTATGAATGTGGAAAACGCATAAGACTTAGAATGATTTCAGTTTCAGTTCGAAACTGAAGGCTGTTCAGGGTCATTGAACCGAAAGAGACTCGCAGAAATGTGATGTGATGTGATTTCATTTTTTATGATTTTACCCAATTTGGTATGCGATGAACATTTTGCAAATATCTAACAATGTTTGGATGCTTGAATACTAAGTTGGATGAATTATTTTAATGCTTGGCTGCATAAGTAATCAAGTTTATTTTTTTTATTTTATTTTAAAGGATTCGTTGATGAGAATAATTTGCACGATATGAGCTAAGATTGTGATCACACTTTAAAATGGTACAAATAGACGAAAGTCTTTCAAATCCATTTGAAAATTTCCCAAATTCTATGTGGAAATTATAAAGCTTAAGGTATAATTTGAAATGGAGATGTATAACTCGTTTGAAATGTTCTTGATTTGAAATAGAAATTCTTCGTTCCACATTTTCTCATTTAAGAGGAAATTCTTGACTTTAGTGGTTGCTTTCAAAATTTTATATTAAAATATTGTTAATATTGAAGTTTTTTAATTATTAATTTAAATTTCATTAGTGGTGGATATCTAAACTTTGATTTAATATTTTCCGAATCTAGGGCCAAATTATTACACTATGGTCAAAACACCAAAATGTAGACCGCTGTGTAGACACACAGAAAAATTCGGTTAGGTCAAACGAATCAGCCGTAACCGAATTTATGGGTTGCCACAATCGAATGTGGCCATCGGTGGTGCAATGGTTAGTATGCGCGTCTCCTGTGCATGAGATCCTGGGTTCTATGCCTGGTCTGATCACCTTAAATTTCTTTCGACGGCGGTCACCTCTCATAGTGACGGCGACACTATCGAGCCATGCAAAAGCTTCTCAGAATACCGTTCGGAACCGGTGTAAAACTGTAGGTTCCAATCAGTGAGTATAACAACAAAAAAATGCACATAGCTCACAGGTTCGAAAAATATCGGCCCCAGCAACATATTCCAGGAAACATATACATATTTGCAAACACTGTTTTCGTGAATTGTAGATCTGCTGCTTCTTTTGTTTCTTTGTTTTCTGTCTCGTATTTGATTTTAGCGGGTTTCAACAAAAAAACCCACATTTTTGCCTCAAAAACATATATTATAACCTATAAATCATTGTGTCTCAAACATGTTATATTGAATAGTAAACACAATGTGTTTAGGAACAAGTATGGTATATTTGCGACAAGTTACAAACACGTTATATTTGCACCCAACCAACAAAAAAAGGCAGATTTTTCAGTGTGTAGGGGTTGTTACAACCACACTGCAGGTCATCTCAATCGAGCATGAGGTTGTCACAACCGCATTAAAGGTTGACGCAACTGTATTAGCGGTTGTCTCCACCGAACTCTTCAGAACTGATTATATGGGATTATGCTAAAAAACCGTTTCCCATTGCGTCCTATCAAGAGATTGGGGAGAGTTGCTCACAACCAGTGAGCTGTGCACTTTCTAATGTTTCATTCACTGGTTGGGATCTGCAGTTTTAGACCTGTTCTGAACGGTATTCTGATCTGATTATGCTACAACCTACTAAATATAGATATTTGCGGTAAATTAAGAGATTTTACCCACAAGTTCATAATTACAACATACTTGGTTGCCCTTCTTAATGGCATTTCTTGCAGAAATTGTTGTTAGAACCGCAGCAGCAATTCTACGTTGTTTTTATTTGATAATATAGGGTGGCGCACCAATTTTGCTACAATGAGGAATTTAAACAACTTTGTTCTTCATCAATGTATTTTATTTATGTTTTTTATATTGTATAGAAAATTCAATTTTATTTTACATAACTAACTGGTTTTGGAGATGTTATACCGTCAATGACCTCCATGCTCATCCACGCAAATGCGACAGCTGATCAGAAATTAGGGTTGAAGTTGGGAGGTTGAAGTTATTGTTTGAATGGACTGCTACAAATCAGTCAATTTCCTTGGTTTCGTTTGCTTGACATGACTCCATAAAAAAATCTGGTGCATTCAGGTCAGGTGACCTTGGAGACCAGCGGAAAGTGGAGTTCTGTACATTAATTTGTTTGGGAATTTTCGTTTCGCCATAATCGATGTGGCTAAGTGTGCAGTTGCTCCATCTTGCTGGAATCAAATGCTGTTGAAACGGATACGTCTTCGCCACAGTTCTGGGTAAAAAAAAACTCCTTCATCTTTAAATAACGGATCCAATTGAGAGTGACTGTTACACCGTTTTCTTCAAAGACGTATGGACCCACAATGCACCTTGATGAAACTGCGCAACACACAGTGACTCGTTTTGGGTGCAGTTCCGTCTCATGGAGTATTCCTGGATTAGGTTTTTGAGAAGCTTTTTCATGGCTAAATACTTGATAGTGACGCCGTCACTAAGCGAGGTGACCGCCGTCGAAAGATATGTTAGGTATTCTAAGCAGGGGTCGAACCCACGAACTCATGTACAAGAGCCGCGCATACTGCCATCGCACCACTGGCAGATTATAGCGACAAAAAGATGAAGAAAACTATGTACCAAACAGAGTTGTATTTGTATCACAAGCAAAGCTGTATTTGGATCACAAAACATACATTATAATATATTAATCGTTGTGTCTCAAACATGTCATATTGTATAGCAAATACATTGTGTTTGGCCACCAGTATAGTATATTTTCGACAAGCTCCAAACACGCGGTATATTTGCATCCAAACAGGAAAAAACACGAATTTTTCAGCGTGTAATTGTCAAGTTGAGTCTATGTATATCGACACAAGTTGCATCTAGATGCCAAGTTGCGTCTATATAATTGTTATGTATTCGTTGGACTAATCAACAGAATCAATTTATATTGATTTAATAAGTAACAGAGATCGGGCTTTCCGAGATTCCCGCACTAATATATACATAGTTACTAACCCGTAGCACAGTTTGTCATAGGGTATAACATCTGCCGCTTATGCCTGGCGTAGCTCTTATTTCCTCTTTGTTAAATTATCATTATATTACATATTTCCTGTTTGCATTTCTCATTGTGGTTATTAAAGTTGATCAACTTAAATCCTCGCCGGGATCATCTCTATACACCTGCCCATGTGCATTTTTTGCACCGCTTCCACTTGTAGTTGCTGTTGACGTTAACGTTATCTTTCCTTACAATTTCAACCACAACCCTTTTTTGGTCGATTATCGTATTATCGTGTACCAGCATCAATTTATTTTTAGGTCCATAATAGCCATATGCATAAATGGCTTAACAGCGCGTGCAATATTTTGCCATCAGCCCATGACAGGACAATGATCTTTTAGTTGAAGTTTACAGCTCAAAACTGAAAAGTTGATTGAACCATAAGCATTTCAAGAACGTTCGCTGAACTCTCCACAATCGATGGCAACAGAAATAAAAGACTTGATTTTCGTCGTTACGCTACTGCAATTCTTCAAACAGTATTAACAAATAAGAGAGAACAAAACTGCGATCTGCAACGGCGCTACACTAAGCAATTCCATGAGTTTAGAAGATGAACAAACAAAAAAAATATTGGTCTTCTAAAAATATTACTTGCAAGCAGTTTAGTTAAGTTTTAGCTTTTCTTCTTGCTATTCTTGGCCTACAATGAGAACGAGCAATTTTGTGCCGATTTGTGATTAAATTTTCTTGCGAATTATGACTAAAGAGGCCAATGCTCTACAGGCAAGGATCATTTCGTTGGAAGGTTTGTTGACCTTCTGCACCATGTGAGGCTATGATGGCCTTTAATTTAGTTAGACTTTGCAGTTTATTCTATACCTTTTTTGCTTTAGCTCTAACATCCATTGACTGGTGGCAGTGAACCTTTTATTTTTAGACGCAAAGGATCTTTAGAGATGCAATCGCATCAGTATGCGTTCACAGGCTTATAATATTATTGAGGAATATTCTCGTAGCCACGCGTGGTCAATCTTTATGTATATTCCAGAAAAGGAGCTATTGACTTATTGCTATATAGATACTCTCTGCTTAAAAGACGGTAATTAACCCATTTACCACCGGCAACTTTTCGGACTGTTATGTACAAAGTACGATTCACAGTCGGGCAGTTTGCTTGGCTGTGTGTTGTATTTACGAATTATAAATTTTTGCCCCGGCATTACACGAAAATTGTCGTATTTTAATTCAAGTCTCATATTTATAAATTCAAAAAATCAAATATAAATATTTTTTTGATCACATCGCTCCCTAACTACAAAGATTTAAAAATGTTTATAAAAATTCTCAATAATAAACATATTTATATGGGATTTGGCTGATGAAAGGGAAGACAAAATAGAGACAGTTTTTAAATAAAAAAAATAAAATCTGAGCACTTTGAGTTAAGACTCTTCTGTAGTCAGAATGCGACATATATGCAATACAACTTATCAGCTATTATTTTCGTAGAATAGTTTTTTTTGAGAGTAATCGATAAAGTTCACCAACAGGACCAGCTACTGCAAAAAAAAAAACTACTCTATGAATTTAATTAAGGGTTGTCGAAGACGAAAACCCTCTGTCTTCAATTTCTGGATCTCCATTAGGCCTTTTTTTATAAAGGGTTTATACCATGGTACGATGAAAAGTGTCGCATTGTTCGTATGGCAATGCTTCAGTCAATTGCAAGGGGAGTTGCAACTGAACGGTATGAAATTGAGACGTACAGACGGAAGAACGAAGCCCAAAAATTCTACCAAAAGGTCAAAAACGGATCAAATGGGCTTGGTTCAGGGCCCATCTTCTGGAAAGACAAGGACAGGAATCTCATCACAGATGTGCAGAGCGCGTTGGGAATATGGAAAGATCATTTCTCCGTGCTAGTGGTACGTGATGACGATGAGAACATTTGTTCGCAATTTGGACGACAACGTCGATTGCCCCCTCCAAACCAAGACTAGGTCAGAAGGCTGGCTAGTTTAAGGCTGGCGGCGATGAGCTGATACGGTGCATGCATCAGATCATTAGTAAAATATGGTGAAATGGATGCATGCCCGGCGATTGGAGTCTCATTGTACGGGTGGTACGCGGTAATTTGCTTTTTGCACTGCTGGCTGTGGCGGCACTGTTGGTCGAAGAGAGTGTAGAGTGGCTTATACTGGCTGACGGGAGATTTGTATTCGTCTGCCTTTCTGTTGCCATCATGCATTGGACACGTGAGGAGAGGCCATTTTGTGTTGAAGCGTATTTTTCAAATGCGCACTCGATCATTGCAGTGCAGCGTGCTTTTCGTTTACGATTCGCTGTTCCCCCACGCGGAAGTGGTCCTGGGCGGCAATCAATTGTAAATTGGGTAACTTCATTGAGAACGTGTCATGTGTACGAAGGGGACCTGAGAGAAGGATTGACCCTTACTTTCTCCAGGATAACCGTGTTGCCGTAACTGTGAACTCCGAACGGTACTTGACTATGATACAGGATTTTTTTCAGCCGGCCCTTGACGCAATGCAATTAGAGAATACATGGTTCCAACAGGATGGTGCCACTGCACAACAAGCGAGGGTTACCATGAATTAGTTGAGGCAAATGTTTCCAGGACGGCTTGTCCCTTTGAGGGGTGATGTGAACTGGCCGGCACGCTCACCAGACTTAGCCCCATGCGATTTTTTCGTTTGTGGTTACCTAAAGTCGAAGATGTATATCAACCGTCCCAATACCTTGGAGGACCTAATTAACTATATTGAGGCTGAAATTGTCAGAATACCAGTCGACATGCTTGTTGGAGTTCATGAAACCTTCAGAAAACCTATGCAGCAGTGTGTGGATAGCAAAGGTCGTCATTTGCCGGATGCACTATTTATAACCATGTAATTTAAAAATTTCCTGACTGTTCAATATAATTAAAATATAAAATACATTTTCTTAAAGTTCATAATTTTTTTATTTTATTCCCAAATAAGCAAATTACCACGCTCCACCCTGTACCATGTCCCATATTCGGAAAAGGTGACCCGAGTCGCTGTTCCAACTACCGTGGAATGAGCTTTTATATATGGTATATAAGGTTCTATCAGGTATAACGTGCTAAAGACTGGGACCAATTATCGTTGACCTGATTGGAACATTCCAGTGTTTCTTTAGGAATGATCAGATTTTCATGCTACGCAAAATCCTACAGAAGACCGACGAAAAACAAATCGTCACCTATCATCTCTTTGCCCGATAAGGGAGAAACGCTACGAAGCAATGTCTGAGATCAGTCTCTTTGCTTAACTCATACGGCTTAGCTGGATGACCTTGACGAGCACCAAATGCGTGGTGAAAGTTGGTAAAGCTCTTACCGTACCTTTCGCAACTGAGCAAGATATCAGCCAAGGCGACACCCTATCGTGCGATGTCTTTAACATCTTAATGGAGATAATTATGGGAAAAGCTGCAGTCAACATTAATAAAACCATCAGCAACAAAAGTCACATGCTGCTCGCGTATGCTGATGATGTAGATATCATTGGGAGCACAATTAGAGAAGTTACTGCGATGTTTTCGAGAATTGAGAAGGAGTCAGCAAGAGTGTGTGTGACGGTAGATGGGGACAAGACAAAATTAATGGTTTCAACGAGCAGGGCCTCCATGCGATTAGACCAAAGTCTGGTATATTTCGCTGGATTCGCAGTTGATGTCGAAAATATTTGAATGGCTCAGACTTTAAGATTATCATTTCCAACAAAGGTAAACATTTTCTAAAGAATAATTTGTTGGCCGATTATTTCGTTTAATATACATCTTGACCGTCGGTGGAGCAATGGTTAGTGTGCGCGACTCTTGTACATGAGAACGTGGCCTCGATCCCTGTTCTGACCACCTTACACTTTTTTCCACGACGACCACCTCGCTTAGGGATGGTAACGGGTTGTTTTTAAACGTTAATAAACTTAAAGGATATCCAGTTAACGTAAAGGGTTTTGCTCAGCTGTTTGACATCTGCCAGCAGAATGCTGCCACGTTTTCCCAAAAATTTTCTTCGAGCAAAATGTTTTTTGTTTGTTTTTTCTATCCTTGAAATCATTTTATTCGTTATTACTACGTCCTTTATAGGGTTAAGACTAATTTAAGTTCGTACAAATGGTTTATTTTCAATAGTTATTGGTGTCGGTCAAAGTCTTCTCTTATTCTGAGAAGGGTCATTGTATTTCGCAATACTTGATTCCCTTCTTAGCAGTTACGTTCCAACTAATTTTTTTTTGTCTTTTGCCGGCACATTCTTTAGCAATGGAAACTACTGGCAGCAAGAAATCGCTACGTCAAAAAAGGGTTCTAGTACTTTCCGAATAGTTTAATGCTTCATTAAATCCTGCAAAGGTTAGTGATTGTTGCCAGGCAACAGCCAACGCCGCCTGCATCGGCCGCAAACCTTTATTGTATTTACCTACAGGTATGAATGCATGAATATCGAACAGGCAGAGGCACTCAGCCAGTTAACGATTCCGCAGCATCCTAGCACTAGACAGACACACACAGAGCAGACCGTTCGTGCGTATTATAATCTAGGGCGAATGAACCCTTAAGATGAGCGAGTGAGTTTCTTTTATTTCGCATTTTTCCAATTTTTTTTTCGCTACGCAAAATTCTTTGAGATTCGAGATTATTGTTCCTTTATGGATTGTTTTGTTGTTGTTGTTGTTTTGTTATTTCCAGTTCGTTTATGGAATGGATAAGATTTACTAGAGTTCCTTCGCATTTACGGCTTTAAGAGCGAACGAAGAGATTTCCTTGAATACATTCACTTTGATTTGTTGTAGATATTACACTGATATTGTTATTGTTTTTATTGCTGGCCATTGGCCGTGATGTTCGCCACGTTGTGACCACGTTGCCTTTGTAGCATATGGTTGCACCATGTGACGAAATACAAGCTGTCCATGCATTTGCATATCTGGTGGTAATGACCCTGAAATGAAGAGATAAAATCAACTAGGATAGACTGTCAGTTTTGCAATGGGGTTTTTTTTTTGGAATTGTTATTCATTTAAGGGATTTTGGTATTTAAATCATTTAGAGTGAACACTATTAAATATAAATAAAATATAACATTTGTCCAGAAGCCATGTTGCAGCCACTTTTGTATATCCTTACCCACTGGGATGGGGGTATACAAGTATATCGTTTGATTTAACGGAAAGTGTAACGCGTAAAGGCAGTCGTCTTAGATACTAGGTATCTTTGAATCAAATTCGTTCCGGGACTTTTTAAGACGATGGCGCCATGCCAAATCGGCTGGTTGGTCATTACAATAACTGCAGTAAATGTTTTCCAGTCGCAATTAAAATTTTGCCGGTGATTAATACTCGGTGACCCAGAAACAATCAGCCCATGTTGTTTTGCTGTATTTTTAAATGAAACGGCATATTTTCATAATTTGTTTTTAATGCTTCCTTGGACCTTTAGGGTTTTTTCATTACCTTTTGATGATCATATGGTACAAGTGGATGTCACCATTGTTGGTGACCCTTTGGCATCTTTTTAACGCATTTTTAATTGTTCTGGCGAGAACTTCAGGCTTGAACTTGAGTTCTCGCACTCTTGTCGGATATTCACTTTTAAATCTACCGGAGTCTGTGGCTTGTTCACATCGACCCGTGACTTCAAAAACCCCAAAAGAAATAAGCCTAAGGAAGTCAAATCAGGCGTTTCTGTCGGCCATTACAATTCCCCAAAGTCGACCCTTAAATACATCCTTGAAAATGCCCGTCGTCGAGTTGACGTTCCACGAAATTGACCAGTAAAGGCTCATCTCTGCAGAGCATTATAGTGAAATACTTAGAGATGTTCCAAGACAAAGTGCTGCTAGTCCATTAGCTACTGCATGCAGAAAGTCAATCACATCTAACCTATGCTCACGCTCTCTTGAACCTCAGCGATACAGTGTGCGATTTTTGGTTGATATTTATCATGAATGACGAGACTGATTTTCATTTGACCGGATACGTTATCAAGCTAAATTTGCTCGTCTAGTGCATTCACCTGGAATGTCTGATATCATCCGCAAACAAGCCTTCTTTAAAATACGGAAGGCCTTCCCTACACATTACCTCCTCCTTTCTTTTTAACATTACTTTAATTTATTTGTTAAATAGAAATAAAATTAATTAATTTATTTTATCACAAAATCTTTATCCACTTCTACATATTTATAAGAATGTATGTACCTATCTTAGAAAGTTGTACCACGCCCAACTTCATATTGAAAATTTTAAAAATATGAAAAATATTAAATAAATATTAAACAAAATATAAAATAAATTATTAAAAATAATAATTTTAAAATTTGTATGAAATTTTCCAATTAAATTACGGTTAAAAAAAAACTAGGAAAAGTCATTTATCAAAATGGTAAAAATCTTCTTCTTGGTTATATCTCATACATTATATCTTAATTCATGCATTGCGTAGGCCTTATTTTAGGAAGGCATGACAAAAGAACTATTCCGCATGCCTTATTTGTGGAAGGCCTTGCGATTTCTGTCGCTGGGCAGGAGCAATTACATCCGCTTAAAGTCACTGCATGGTTAAGCTGGAGTTGTCATCGGGTCAAATATTTTTTTCTAGGACAACGTGGTTAACACGGTTACAATGGATGGTGATCGATATAGAACCATGAGCAACTAGTTTTTATTGGTGCAAATTGATGCATTAGGACTGCAGGATTTGTGGTTCCAACAGGACGGTGCAACGTCGCTTGTCGGTGGACATTTCAAAATATGAGCTTCCGGATTGCCTAACAAGGTAGGTCTCAGTAAGATTGAACTTTTTAAATTTAGGGCAATTTTTTTGTTTGGAAGTGGCAACTCTCAAATTTTCCAGCTGTCACATATGTCTATTCCGTTTATTCAAAATGAGTGCTTTACGAAAGAAAAACGCGTTATTACTGTGAAAACTTATTACAAAAATTTGGAATGTTATGATGAAATCGCTAGCAAACTTCGAAGAATTTTCAGTCGAGAAAGTGCACCTAATGTGTCAACCGTTCAAAGAATGGTCAACAAATGTTAAGAAACTGGGTCGGTTATGGACAGTAAGACTCCTGTGCGTCAACGTACCGGTTGGCCTCATGAAAACATTACTGCTGTAAACGAAAGTCGGCACCGATCACAACAACTACAAATTTCACGAAGCACAGCAATTCAACTGACTCAGGAGCTCAAACCAACAGACCATGGAAAGCGTCGGTAATTCGTTCAATGAGTAATGGAGTAAAACCGCTACAGGAATGACAATCAGATGAACCGACTTAAACATACCCTCACTCGAAGTCATCCATTGCGACTGAGCAGAGTGGCATTGCGCTAAATATTATCCAATACCCAAATTAATTATGATCCTAAGTGAATGTGGGGAGTTATCGTGACTTCCAGCCAATTGTCCCGACAACTTTTGTACGAGAGGTACGTGTCGATCAGCCGGTCATCCGCCCAGCTTTTGTGTGCATTTGACTAAATTTTGTATAGTACCAAACTTCATAAAGATTGGTGTGGTTTTGCGGGAGTTATCTTGCCGAATAACCAGCCGGCAGCACAACTTATATTGGTAGGGCGTGGCAAAATCACCCTTGTCTTAATCGGTGACTCGCGTTTGGTGACACGAAGCCGATAACCAAATTGACAACACGTATGACCATCAAGCTTTTGCATGGGAGGTACCAGAATGGGCGTAGCGTCTTCGCATATTTTCTTCAATTAAGTAGATATTTACAGATTATTAACCAATGTTTGAGTTGAAGCTAATCACATCTACCAGAAAAGAGTTTTAGACGAAACATGATTTCGTACTAAATGTGTCGATTTGTGTGGGAGGTACCAGAAAGGGCGCGGTCAAAATGCCCATTTTCAATCGCAAACTAACCATGGACAAATAGTAGTCACTGACAAAATTTCCCTGTGATCGATAAATATTTACGGCAGTTACTGTGTTGACCAGCCAGCCAGCCAAAAAGACACTCAGACAGACGGATATGGCTCAATCGTTTTAAAAAGTCCCGAAACGCATTTCGTCCATAGATACAGAGGGTCTACTATGGCCCCTTCTGTGTGTTAAATTTTTTCCGTATTAAACCCATTACACATGGGGAGCTAACCCATCCCCATTTTTGATGGAAAATATTAAAAAATTAGAAACAATGTCTATCGGCCCTGTACTGCATTCAGAATCATTTTGAATCAGAATTTACTTTCAGAATAAAAAGTCTACAAGTTTGATGTTTGATGATTTGATGAAATATTTATATTCTGAATTGTTTGTTTTTAAAATCACAAGGTATTTGCATTCTACATATTTCAAAACTGATATTTTTCTTCTGAATTGATTTATAGAAACCCAAAAATTCTGAAACGTTTTATGTTTGGCTGGATTTTGTTTCTACAACAGGGTCGTATATCTCGGAAACGGAGCGTCGAATCGAAAAAATAAATAATTTTTGAGGATTTCTAAGGGGTTGTCATAAAGTTGTCCAATTCGTATGGATTTTTTTTAATCGCTAAAAGAGGAAAATGGCTGTTACTCCGAAATGGCGCATCTAATCGCAAAAATAAAAAAAATCTTGGCCTACGGAGGATGCATGTCTTTAATACGACATCACATTTAAAAAAAATGTCTATATTTTCGGAAAATAAAATAATTTAAACAAAATAATAAATAACATTTTTCGAAAAATAACCAAACTTTCCAAGTTTCTAAGGGGTTTGCATAAAGTTGTCTAATTTGTATGGATGATTTTTTTATTTAGAACAGTCAAAATAAGAAAATCTCTAATTGGAATAAATATTTTGCAGACGGTCAAGTGACGGTGAAGCCCAATTGATGGCGACTCACCGTGGGCATAGATTAAAGAGTCATCTGCATAAGGGATACCCTTAGAGTCGTGTTATATAAGTGCGGGGCAATACTGACCCTTGAGGAACTCTACATGACACTGCAACCTGCGATGAAAGTGATCCATCCATTATTACAAAAAAAAATGTCTTATAACTGACAAAACTTTTAATTAATTTCACAATGTGGGGCAGAAATCCGATGTTAATTGGGTTACAAATTATGCCGTCATGATAAATATAAATATTTTTTTATTTTCAACCGACATTTACGGCTTTTTCAATTCTGAACAACAGATCTTTAACATTTTAAAAGGACTTGGATTCTATTTTTGAATCCAAATTGATATTTTGAAATATAATCTGCACTAACAAATTAATCCATTCGTCCACGCATAATTTTTTCGAAGACTTTGCCAAAATTAGATAAAAATTAATTTGGCCTTAGAGAATTAACATCAGTATTGGCATTGACTTTATAAATTGGGAAAACTTTTGCACGCTTCCAGGCAGTGGGAAAAAATTACATGAGGTGTCAGGGGACACCCGGTTGGAACGAAGTTCCTTTCGTACCTATTATGTACTAGTTAGTTCCAAAACGCCTAAGGCGCCTGTTGGAAAATACTGTAATTTAAATAGATCTTTAAGAAAAAATACTTTTTGTAAAATGATAAACTTTTTTAAAGAAATTTTTTTATTTATTGAATGTATTTTTTAAAAAAGTATATTTTTAGGTCGGTTTTGTAAGAATATTTATTATATTTGCCCGAAAAGGTACTTTCTTTAATGATAGATACTTTGTTTATTAAAAGCTAATGTCTTTTTCAAGAAAAGCTACCATTTTTAATAACAAGTGCTTTCTGTAAGAAAAGCCTAAGAGTATGATTTTTTTACAAACAAGTACTTTTTTAAGAATAGGTACTTTTTAAAGGAGTAGGAAATGGTTATGTTTTTAAGAAAATTTACTTATTTTCAGAAAAGTTACTTATCTCAAGAAAAGAAAAGAAAAGAAAAGAAAAGGTTTTTTTTTTGCTTTTTAGAAAAGGTACTTTTACCAAAAGGAATTTTTGTAAAAAAATGTATTTTTTTTTGAAGAAAAGTTTTTTTTTACGATAGAACATGTACAATTTAAGAGTAGGTACGTATCTCAAGAAAAGTTATTTTATTTTACAAAATGGTACTCTTTAAAGAAGAGGTAGTATTTTAAGAAACGCAATTTGTTGTAAGACAATGTACATTTTTAAGGGAAGGTACTTATTTAAAAAAAATTACTATTTTTAAGAAAAGGTATTTTTAGTAAAAAAAAATTATTTATAAGGTATTTTTTAAGAAAAGGTACATTGTTTAAGAATATCAATAGGTACTTTTTTTGAGAAAATTTAAATTTTTTAAGAAACGCACTTACTTAAGGAAATGTTATTTTTTAAACTTCTTTCACGTTGGTTTTTCTAAATTTACGTTTGGTTCGGTTCAAAACTACAATATGTAATAAACAGGCTCCACCTAGAAAATTTCACAGCAAACAAGAACTTTCTCCCATAGTTAGTCTAGACACAAACCAAACCAAAAATACGATTGTAAGAGTAAGTGCGCTGCCAAAACAAGAGAAACTAGAAATTTGTTCCATATGTTAGGCTAGACACAAACCAAACCAAAAGTACGAGTGTAAGAGTAAGCCAAATGTAATTCCATGCTCAGGGTTGTACTTCATGGATTTGCCAGTGTTGCACTTTGGCTTTTCTAAATTTACTTTATATTGGGTTCAAAATTACAATATGTAATACACAGGCTCCACCTAGAGACCAAACTAAATCAAAAGTACCCAATATAGTTGATAATAATGGGTTGTAATAAAGTAGTTTAAAAAAAGTAGTATACAATTTTTTCATTTATTCCCCATCCCGCAACGTGCGATAAGGAACTTCGTTCCAATAATTAACAGTTATTATAAATGAACGCTAAGTATTCAAAAGCTTACGTTGATAATACCATCAGCAAATAGTTTCAAATACTATCCATGCTGAAGGATTTCTTACTATTTGTAAATTTAGTAATCTCCGTCGCATTATCGAGAGTTGTAGATGTGGAATTTCATTCTAGATTTAATGATGTTGAGATAGTATTGTGTTGTATTATGTATTCTATGTTTCGTCTATGTAATATTAAGATCTGACATTGAATAAATAGCTCACAAATGATATTTGACTGTATTTAACTTCTCACTTTGTTCATTTATTGCCATTCCGTTAACAGAAACATGTTTCACCACCGAATTGCCCTTCTTTCCAATTATATTAAAAACTAGCAACCCCGGCTGACTTCGTCCTAACTTTTAGTAGGGATGCCTATTGTTTTTTAAAATACTACTCAGTGGTAACGTAGCATTCTACTGGTGCAGGAGTTTTTTAAATTGGATGAGTAGTTTAGACGATTCCTCTTTATATACAGGGTGATTCAGGAAGCTCCGGACAAATTTCTCCAGCGTATTCCTTGGCTCATTTCATGAAGAAAAGTCCACTAGGACCATGTCCGAAAATGCAAGGGTGCGAAATGGCAGCGGGTTGAAAATTTTCGGATTGGAGGTCGGAGTGTAGTAGGGTAAAGTTGCTAACTTCTGAGCCAGTGGTCGGATTTTTTTTGTTTTTGGGCTTGTTGGAAAGGTCTTTAAGAGGCATTTCAGAATTTATTTTATTAAAATTTTCAGATTACCAAAATTTCAAATTACCAAAAAGGGTGTTCTCTTCTGGCAACAATGCGTGCGACGACACACATTTTTGAATTAATGGGTACATCAACAATTATTTTCGGATTTAGGACGATGCCAGTCAACATCAAGTGACAATGTATGTACAGAATGTAATTGTTTGGTCTGGATTGTGGTCCGTCAACGGAGAGCGTTACCGATCTGTGGTTCCATCAGGACGTCGCTACTTACTACCCAGCCGATGCCACAATAGACATTCTGCACGACCTATTTCAGAATTATCTCATGCAGAGTCGACGTAAACTAGCAACAGACATCGCGCGATTTGACCCTCTAAGAAATTTTTTGTGGGGTTTCTTTAAGTTGCAGATCCATGCCCGCCCCATCGTTCAAAGTTAGCCTGATATACACCGAAGCGGCGGTCGTTTGAATGACGACATATTCCCCACTTAATGTTCTTGATAGGCCTTTCAAATAAAACAAAGAATTCGATGATATCTCACACGCAACCTTGTGTCATTAAATTTTAATATCCTTGGGTGGAATATCCTTTCAGATGTGAACCCGAAGAAAACGATGTGCCTTTGCCTGACATTTTTGTTTTCTATTTCTGTTGTCTCTGGTTGTACCAACCGAATTCCGTGGAAAGGCTCCATGTCTTTCATACGTTTTTGTGATCCAGAATATTTTGTTGCGTATAGTGAAGTGTTTTGCAGCAATCATACGTTTGAAATAAATACATATTGCCTTGGACAATAGAGAAATGTAAAAGAACCGCTATGCCTCTCTTCGTGTTCTCTTGATGACGACGAGGTAGTAGGCCATTTCATCGAGTTCGAGCTGCTTTTGTAATTTACTCTTTAGTTGGCATAATACGGACAGAAATAAAAGGGAATGCATATTTTCGTTCGATGCAAACAGCATAAAACATAATTTAGCTGGCATTAGTATCAATCAAAAAATTTTAAACTTAGTTTGCTGCATGGTCTGTAATCTGTATGTCTTCTTTGGTCTCTCATTCTACATCATTTCCCTTTCTATCAGCTGCGCCATAGAAACCCCTTGCTTGGACTCATCATTTGGAGTTTGACCACCTCCTAAACGAGGATCGTGGCCGTCGGTGGTGCAACGATAGTGTGCGCGGCTCTTCTGCATGAGGCCGTGGGTTCGATCCCTACTGTGACCACCTTAAATTTCTTTCGACGACGATCACCTCGCTTAGTGACGGCGACACTATCGAGTATTTAGCCATGAAAAATCTTCTCAAAATACCTTTCGGAACCGGTGAAAAACTGTAGGTCCCAATCAGTGTGTGTACAACTATAACGCGCACAGCTCACTAGTTGTGAGAAGCTCTCCCTAATCCCTTCATTGGATCTAACGGGAAACCATTTATTTTTTTTATAGAGGGGTCTGTTTTCTATACCTTCCGATAATTTTGGGTGTCTCTCCAACTAAAAATTTATAAGTATTAAACGTAATAGCTAATACAAAAGTAGAAGCAAACAGTCAACGGTGTTAAATGTTGGAAGCAACAAATTTAACATTCTTTAGCAAATTGTTGTTGTATGGAAAACGTGCTAAAGGGCTAAATCAAAACTCAAAACGCGTGCACATTACGCGTTTTAAAAAAAAAGCGCCAATGAAATTTTTTTCGCGTTTTGCAAGGTCGAAAAGTGCTAAATCTAGCCCCAAAAGAGCTAAGTTGGCCTCACTGGTTAAATTTATCTAATACATCAGCCCATAATATACTTTTCGCATTTAAGTCCGCACGCAGTATCATGGCATCAATATTTGGAGACAAATTTAAGATCGTGTTTAGTCCTATCGTCAGGAATGAATGATTAGCGTTAGATGGAATATAAAAGGTACTTTTTAATTTGTCCATGAGTAGAGATTTATTGCAATTATGTAATTGGGAAAGTTTATACCTGGAATAACGACTCTAGTACACCAAATTTGCTTTCAACATTAATAACGAAATAATTATCCTAATGTACTCGATAATTCTTGTGCAAATGCAGTTCAAACTATCAAGTTCGACACTTCTAAAGTGACAACATTTAAAAACTTCGGGTCACATACTTCTAAAACATCTAAAAGAAAATTTTGACTTCTGATTTTGCTTCAAGCCTTGAGGGGTCTTATAGTTTACCATAAAACTTTCAATTCGATTTTCAAGAGAAACAGAGTCTGAACTACATAAAAATTTTGCAATTTGTAAAAATTCACTGGCAAAACTTTTATCCTTTTGTGAAGTGTTGGTTCGTATTTATTCTTTTCGAAAATTTTCCATAGCCGAACTTTTCCGAATCTCTGATTCGTTTGCTTGCCTATATCGTACATCTACATAGTTCTTGTAATTCTTGAGAGTAGTATGAACTATATCGGTCGTAAGAAAATAAATTTCGAAGCGAAAATTGTTTAATGGAAGAATGTTTACAGTTTACGCTGCACAGTGGGGACGAGTGGAAGATAAACGGTAATAAGAACACAACCTTTAAAGTATTGTTATCATTTTGGAGTATACTCGACATTTGTAGGATAGGAGTCAAGCTTTTAGAATATTGCATTAATAGTCACCCAGTGTGAACACAGTTCATGCTACAGGGTATCAAAGTTGACCACTTTGGCGGTGATGACATTTTCAAAGCCTGGTACTTCTACACTTATAGACCGTTTACAAAGATTGTTTACGTTTGATAATCTACTATGCAAGACAAACAAAATATATGCCAAGTGTTGCGGAATATCTGTTACCGTTATTAAGATATTCTCTATCAAACTTTAAAATTGTAATATTGTGTTCTTTGACATTTGTCAGTTTTTAGTTAATAACTGGCTTTTTGAGGGAAAATAATATTTTTGAAAACGCCACTAAATTGAGTGCTGTCAAATAAAGAATACGCCGGTACAATTTTTAAGTTATCTGAAGGCGGTTGGAAATGCCGACTTGTCAATTTTAAAATTTTTTTCAACCTGTAAAAAACACAATATTTTCCCGAAACGGTTCCATGATTCATTGTGTATTTTCTTTAGATTTTTCCAAAACACCTATACAAACTTTTACATATTTCTAAAGGACAAGGATTTGATAAATATATTCAAAGTAAAATGTTAAACATTTGGAAATGCACCCAACAGTTAGCATTCTCTGAAAATATGCAATTTTTAAAAAAAATGTCACTTTCGGTGTTTGGCAAAAATTTCGCTCCGGGTTTTTTATATTTTTTTTGGGAAGGGAAAATCTGTGGCGAGATCTGAAATAGCTATACGGTTTGCCATGAACCATGAGGATGCATTTGCAAAAAATTTTAGTTTTCAAAAAACTACATCTCTATTTATATATAGAATGGTCTTGAGCTTGAACAATGAAGTAAAAAAGTAATAAAAAAATATTTTTTTATTTTTTATTTGTAGATTGAAATGTTCTTAAAGACGCGCCAAAAATACATGGGTTTCACGCATAAATCTCGAAATATTAAAAAGTCGAATTTTTATAGAAGATTTGTTTGGGATTAAACACCTTTTGAGTTTTTTTTAATATTTGACAACTTTAATTGGGTTTAATTTGCCAAACTGTGCGCCGTGGGAACAATGGGGTGTCCCAAAAAAATTTTCTTTTTCGATTTTCATGCTTGCTCAAGCTTCATTGGGAAGCTTATAGGGTGAAGTATTTTTGAGATTTTTTTCAGATTTTTCGGAAGAGGTTTAGAGGTCACTCAAGTCGAATTTCCTCCAAAAATCGGGTATTCCGGACGATTTTTGTATTTTACTTAAAACTGGGTCAATACCCACCGTTCTCTTAGTTTATAAGTCAACAGTTTAAAAGCAAAACGTTCAAACTTTCAATGTATATGCATAAACCATCAGTTTTGGCAATGATTTTGCTCAATAAGGTACCACGTATTACACTTTTTCTTAAATTTTGGATAAATTTTGTAAATAACGCTTTATATCTTTTAAAATTCCTATGTAAATTTAAAAAACTAATGATGCATTCTACAAGACGGATAAATTCTAAGAAATTTTGTGGAAAAAAATTTTTAATTTGCTGTTACAGTTCCAGAGTTATACCATTTTCAAGCTTTTTACCCATTGTATGAACCTAAAAATATTATAAGCTGTTTGCCATTTTTGCATCGGATTTGTTTTAAATTTCTATGAAAATTTTAAACACTAATGATGCACTTTAAGATGCAGATAACTGCCAAGAAATTTTTTTAAAAAAATTTTGTATTTGCAGTTACTGTTCCAGAGTTATGCCACTTTAATACTCTTTACCCATTGTATGAACCTAATAATATTATAAACTTTGTCTTTTTTCATCGGATTTGCTTTAAGCATTGTAAATATTATCGAAAAAATCTACATGCGCTAAGTAACGACAAAGAATTACACGCAGCAAAAAATGACACCGGCAACATATTGCAGGAACCATACATATGATTGCTTCCAAACATATATATGTTTCCAGCAATATGTTTCTGTTGCCGTCGATTCTACGTGTAACTCTTTGTCGTTACTTAGCGCATGTAAATTTGTTTATGGATACAATGTTTAAAGCAAATCCGATGAAAAAAGACAAACAGTTTATAATATGATTAGGTTCATACAATGGGTAAAGAGTTTTAAAGTGGCATAACGCTGGAACGGTAACTGCAAATTCAAAATTTTTTTCTGCAAAATTGCTATTTATTTATTTGTCTTTTAAAGTGCATCATTAGTATTTTAAATTTTAATAGAGATTTAAAGCCAATCCGATGCAAAAAAAGGAAACAGATTAAAATATTATTAGTTTCATACAATGGGTAAAAGGCTTTAAAATGGTATAACTCTGGAACAGTAACCGCAAATTCAAAATTTTTTTTACAGAATTGCTTGGAATTTATATATATTTTAAAGTGCGTCATTACTTTTTTAAAATTTTATAGGAATTTTAAAAGTTATAAAGCGTTATTTACAAAATTTACCCAAAATTTACGAAAAAATGCAATACGTGGTTTGTATTGTATATGCACGTTTGCGCGTTTAGCTTCAAAAACATTGACTTGCAAACTAAGAAAATCTAAACTAAGAGAATCGTGGTACCCGATTGTTGGGGAAAATTCGACTTGCAAGACCTCTAAACCAATTCCGAAAAATCTGAAAAAAATATCCAAAATACTTTACCCTATAAGCTTGCAACTAAAGGTTGAGCAAAAAAAAATTTATTGATGGGACACCCTAAGGAACAACCAAATTGTACGACATTTTTATTTCATTGTTAGATGGGCGAAACGAATTTTGTTTGCATTTAGTTATCAGCATAAAATATACTATATATTCACGCACGTGTTTATATTTTGAGTTCCTGTTTCCAAAATCCGTTGTCCCCCATCTTAGATGTGCAAACTCGTGTCGCACAGTGTTACATGCCCTTTTGGTAACTCGCATTCAAACTTCTACGTTTTATGCTATTTGATATATATTTTTATTTACTTGTCTTAATCCAATTTATTCACAATTAAACTGAAGATTGTGATGAAATTTACGGTGTTCGGTGCTGGAGGAGGAGGAGGAGGGCATACTCTAATGTCACCAAAATATTCAATTCAATGTACAGGCGTATGTATGTATAAACCAAAGAAATTTGTAAATTAAATTTCAAACTTCCAACACTGAAAGAAAACAAATGGTTGCAAATGCGATAGAATTACTCGCAATATGCACAATATTATGTGTTTATGTATCTACTTATATTGTTGTTTTAGTTATTTGATTTTAATGACCACGATTGTTTAATGTTTGAAATTATATTTACTCTTCATTCTATTGAACGTGTTACTAAGCAGGTAGACAGTCAGTCAGTCAGCTTTGAGTGTTTGTGATAAACAAAAATTCTCAATACACATTTCCCTAAGTGTAGTTAGTTGCCTGCTTTGTTGCCGCGCTAACTATGGGTGTTGATGGTGACGTTTTTCGTTTTGGGCAGTCCGTCAGGCCATCACTGAGTCCCGACTCGTTTCGAATTTGTAAGTAGTGCCAGTGTTTGTGTGACAACTGAAGCTACCGGTCAAAATATCGTATTCAATTGATGTTTATTCGAACTGAAAGTAAAACAAATTTATTTATTATTGTTTTTGGTTGCTTTTTTTCTTTTGGTTGTAAGCATTAGAAAGTACCTACAACTAGTAAATTAATGGTTTTTAATAATTGTCTAATTATATGTTTAGAAAGTTCCCAGCTTATGTCTTTCCGTAAAGGCGAATTGTGTAAAATTTAGAATCAAGTGATGATCGGGAGATCAATTAAACAACTATCAATGGATTTCTCTTTGATGGTAAGTATTAAACATTTTAATTGAAAAATTCAATTGATTTTTCCACAGTAAGTAAGAAATTTGGAATACTGAAAAGTTTGACTCAAAAGTCATTCAAGCGCCTGCTTAATTCACGAGTAATACAATTTCATACAATTCCCCTGAAACTGGCAATGTTCTTTGAAATTGTATTTATGAAATGTGAACTTTTTTTTTTGAAATGCCTTTGGACGCCCTTGAAATACCTCCCAATGCAATAAGTTCCAAAAACAAAAATGAAATAAATAATAAAAGAACCCCTATCGTCTTAGAAGCTTTCATAATCAAAGAACTTCAAAATCGATGAGACTTCTTTCCATTTTTAACAAAATTATTTAATTTGTGATAATGTACTGCACTTTAGAAATATTATTACTGATCTGTATTCTTAAGTTTTTGTTTTTTTGGTTTATAATTTTTGTTGAAACTCCTTTGATGGTGATTAATGATTTATGTGCTTTTTTTTTTGACTATTTTCCTTTTCTACTTAATTATAACGGAATTAATTTTCTTTTGTGTTTGTTTTAATAATGATTATTTTTCTTAAATTTGATTATGTTACATGTTTCTATGCTAATTGGTATTATATTTATGTTTTAAAACAAAGTTTTTTTTTTTTCTCTCTTTTATATATTACGACTTATAATTTTTGTTACAGTTATGTCTTTATGTTTTTCCTGTCTTATTTTACACTAGTCGTAATTTGCGTTTTAAATGCCTGTGCTGCAATATAAGACTTATGTCTTGTGTACAGGAACTAATTAATCAATAAATAAATAAATAAATAAATAAATAAATAAATAAAATTTATTTCAATGTAAAACAACTTCCAAAGTACAAAAAACCACAATTAATTTTTTCTTGGGAGCTGTTCCACTTCTGCTGATATTAAGAGTTATTTGAAGTTTCTTTGGGAGTTGTTTCAATTTTATAAAATTGTGATTTTGTTTTTTTTTTTTTATCATAATTATTCACAATTTATTATACAAGTGGGATATATGGTGGTGTTAAAGTTATTTATGTTGTTTTTTCCAACATGATTGGAATTTTGAAGAGTACACAAACATTTGGTCTGTATTGAAAATAATGTCGTGCTTTGAAATGCTTAACTGATGTACACGAAAAAATCACAATTTAAATTCATAAAAATGTCAAGTGTTATATCAAGAAACTGAACATTCGTCTTACAAAATTTTGTATGGATTCCCTTTTTGTAACTGACACGATAAAACGCAACGCCGACGAAATTTTAACAAAAGTGGGCTACTTTTCATGTTTCACGATTTTAGAGAAAACAAAAATGTTGGTTATTTTCTTTCTGGTTTGGAACGAAGTTCCTTATCTCACAATGTGGGATGGGATCTAAATCAAATAAAATTAATAAACTTTTGTTCTAATACTATTATACAACCCACTTTATCAACTATATTGTTTACTTTTGCTTTGGTTTGTGTCTAGACTAACTAGATGTCTCACATACGTTGTGAAATTTCTTGTTTAGTGGGAAGTTTTCAAGGTGGAGAATGTAACCAATATTTAGGTTATATTGTAGTTGTGAACCCAATAAAAGTAAACATAGAAAAGCCAATGAGAAAAAACTTTTAAAAAAGTAAATTTTCTTAAATAACTTTTCCTAACTAAGTAAATATTTTTACAACAAATTGCTTTTAGTTAAAAAATTAAATTTTCCTTTAGTAACTTTCTTGACATAAGTACCTTCTCTCAAAAATTTACATATTCTTGAAATAAGACCAATTCAAACAAAAATCCCAGTTCTCCAAAATAAATATAAATAAAAACTTTAAATAAGTTTTTTTAAATAAAATAAAACCGGTTTTAGATACCAATGAAATTCTTTACTCCTGTGAAAGTACGTTCGATGCCATTATGTATGGAACTCGATTTCTTTTGCATGGCCACCACGGGCACGCTTGCAGAAGTCCAGACGCTGAACCCAATTTTCGACGGTTTTCAAGCATAAATCGGCCGATACTGCTGCAATTTCACGTTCGATATTCGTACGAAGTTCATCAATCGTCGCTGGCTTGTTGGCATATACCATAGACTTGACGTAGCCCCACAGGAAATAATCTAACGGCGTCAAATCGCACGACCGAGGCGGCCAATCGACTGGGCCATTTCGTGAAATAACACGTTCACCAAACTTGGTTTCCAATAAATTGATTGTGGCATTCGCTGTGTGGCACGTGGCGCCGTCCTGTTGGAACCACATGTCCTCCAAGTCCATATTATCCAATTGGGGCCAAAAATATTCGGTTATCATTGAACGGTAGCGATTCATCTTGATCATCACGGAAGAAGAACGGCCCAATGACGCCGCCGGCCCATAAACCGCACCAAACCGTAATTTTTTCGGGATGCAATGATGACTCATGGATTACGTGTGGATTGCTATCGGACCAATAACGCATATTTTGCTTACTGACGTAGCCATTCAGCCAGAAATGAGCTTCATCGCTGAAGATGATTTTCCGATGAAAATCCGAATCATTTTCAAGTTGTTGCTCAGCCCAATTCGCGAACATACGACGCTTATGGTGGTCAAGTGGCTTCAGTTCTTGCGTCAATTTGAATTTGTAAGGATTTAGGCCTAGATGTTTTCGCTAAATTCGCCACAACGACGTCACAGAAATGCCCAACGCTTGAGAACGACGTGTGAGAGACACATTTGGGCTTTCTTGAACTGAAGCCTCAGCGGCAGCAACGGGCACTTCTTTGTCTCACTGGCACGGGAACATTTCGTACTGTGCCTGTGGAATCAAATTTGTCCACTAGACGCTCAATTGTTGATCTGGTAGGACGATTATGACGACCATAAATTGGACGTAGCGCCCTTAAAGTTGAGGCCACTGACTCGAAATTTCGGTAGTAAATTTTAATAATTTCGACTCGTTGCTGGCTCGTATATCTTTCCATGATGAAATGGCAAACCTTACTGAAGAGAAATGTCAAAAGAGCGAAAAAAAATTTGGCGTTGTTTGCTGTCCCTATCGATTTACTTTTGTAGCGTCTCTGTTGAAAAACCCTTAATATTGTTTATTTTTGCTTTGGATTGTGTCTGGACTAACTAGATGTCTCACATTCGTTGGGAAATTTCTTGTTTAGTGGGAAGTTTTCAAGGTGGAGCCTGTAACCAATATTTAGTATATATTGTAGTTTTGAACCCAATAAAAGTAAACATAGAAAAGCCAAAGAGAAAAAAGTTTAAAATTTTCTTAAATAAGTGGCTTTTCTGAAAAAAGTAAAATTTCAAAAAAAAAAAATACCTGTTCATATTCTTGAACAAAGTACCTTTTCTAAAAAAAAAACTTATCTACCTTAAAAAAGGTAATTTTCTTACAAAAAGTACCTTTTCTTAAAAAAAGTTTTTTTTTAAATAAGTACCTTTTCTTGATAAAGTTAATTAATTACATCAGATTTTGCCTTGTCTTAAAAAACACAATTTTCTGTAAAGAGTGCCTTCTTTGTGAAACAAAAACCTTTTCTTGAGATAAGTATCTACTCTTACGAATTTACATATTCTTGAAATAAGACCAAATTCTAAATAAAATGCCAATTTCTTAAAAATAAACCTTTCTGCAAAAATATACATTCTTTAAAAAAATCCCCTTGCTTAAAAAAGATTTCCACTTCTTTAGAAAGTACCTGTTCCTTAAAAAGTACTTCTTTGTGACTTATGGCTCTATACACTCTTATGGTTTTTTCTTACAGAAAGTACTGCGTCTTAAAAATAGTACCTTTTCTTAAGAAAACATTAGCTTTTAATAAAAGAAGTATCTTTCTTTAAAAAATTACCTTTTCGGGAAAACATAATACATATTCTTACAAAAACGACCTAAAAATATACTTTTTTTAAAAAATAAGTTTATAATTTTACAAAAACTATATTTTCTTAAAAATCCGCCTTAGGTGTGTTGGAACTAACTAGTACATAATATAGAGCGAAAGGAACTTCGTTCCAACCTGGTGCCCCTGGCACCTCATGCGATTTTGTTAAAAACGTAATTGTTCATAATTCGTATAAAATATGTTAACTTTGATATTTTCAAATATTCGCTTTTCAAGTTTTTAAAATCGAAAAAATTTATTTACTTCTCTCGACTTTCTTGAACTGTATCGTATACAGATTTCGAGATACTGCTCTCATTTTCCTTTATTATTAGGTATGATTTCTTGGCTTTAATATGGCGACTACTCTTTTTTCTAGTATTTATATCGCTGCTTTGCTTTGATTGTGCCACATCAAAAAAATGGGTTTTCGTCTTTTAGATTGAATCTATTCGAAAGTTATTGAACATGTATCGTAGAGAACGACACACTTTAGTTTCCAATAGATAGACACCAGAGTGCAGTTGTGCCGGTATCAACAATATTTCACAAAAAACGCATAAGATTAGTTGATCCAAAGTGTATCAAGGGACAGTTCGTTAGATTTGCAACTATCAAAGCGAAGCAGCGGTATATAGTGTATTTGTACTCAATATTTTAAAAATATGTATAGTTTTTGAAAAAAAATTTTGATTTCTGACCATCATAACTGTTTAAAGTCAATAGCTTTGAATGAATATAATACACCGTTGGAAAGGTTGGTGTGTTTTCCAATCTTTCAGGGTAAGTTTTGGCCGCACCAAATTGCACACAAAGAACATGGTGTTAATTTAATGAAAACTGTCCGATCTTGTATCCTCTAAACGTGAATAATTGTTTTTCCAAACGACTTTTTTCTTTCTTTCTTTTTTTTACAACATATTTTGACCTAATTGTTAATGATGCTTACAACCAATTTTAACTGTTTTCGTAAAGAGAAATTCGCGTTTTGTAAATTTTGAAAATCGAAAATATTTGGTTTCTTTTTTCGAGTATCTCTTACAGTTTTTGAGATATTGCACTTAATTTTCCATTGCTACAAAGTATGCTTTCTTGGCTTTAATGTCACGGCTACGTTCTGTGTATAATATAATATATAGTTTAGTTGTACTCAATATTGTAGAAATATCGTTTTTTTAAGAAATGTTGATTTTGGACCACCATGACCTTTTTAAGTTAACAGCTTTTAATGAATATATTACACAGTTGGAAAAGTTGATGTTGACTATATGAGATACAGTTGATAAAAACTATATGAGATACAGTTCAAGAAATTCGAAAAAAAAAATTTTTTCGATTTTCAAAATTTGCAAAAGCAAATTTCTCTTTTTCGAAAATTAAAATTTTTTTGTTTCTTTTTAATTTACAACGAGTAGTAATTCAATATAAGCAATGGTTAGTAATTCAGTATTTATTATTGATATTTTGAAAATATGGTACAAGGCCTATAAGCATCCTGCTTACATATGTCAAACCCGTTAATTATTTTGTCCGCCGGAAGGATTAGTAAAACTAATATCATTTTAAATATTCGCCTTCACTCATCTTTGCCAATTTAATAAACTGCAGAATGTGTTCATATGCCTTTTGAGATTTGTTGGACATCAAAACAAGTGCGAAAGGGAAAACCTAAATACACAAAAGTTGTCATTACTATTCCAAAGTGAATTGGATGGTGGAATCCATAATTTCTTCCTTTTCCAAATTGTATTCCCCATTCACTTTGGAAATTCTGCTCCATAATTACCAGCTCCATAATTTCTTCCATTTCCAAATTGCACTCCCCATTCAATTTTTAAATGTTAGTATTAAGTACAAGGTCCGCCAAATAACTTTTTTTTTTGAAAATGCTATAAAAAAAAAACTACTGAATATTTTCTCAAATTTCTTATTTTATTTGAAAGTACAATCCTTCCGGTTAATAATGGAAAATAATTTCATTTAAATGGCTGCCTCGGCTGGCCATGCAGTAGCCTACATGATCGGTCCAATTTTTAAGCACATTATCGATTGTGTGCAGCTGTATTGCACCAATGGCTTGACGAATATTGTCCTTTAAAGCGTCAATTGTCTCTGGCTTGTCGGCGTAACACTTATCTTTGAGGGCACTCCACTCAGAATAGTCCAACGGTGTCAAATCGCAGCTCCGAGGTGGCCAAACGACATCAGCTCTGCGGCTGATAATGCGATTTCCAAAATATGGCGCAAAACATCGAGTGTAGCTTCGGCTGTGTGGCACGTAACGCCGTCCTGTTGAAACCAAATGTTGCCAATATCCTCCTCTTCAATTTTTGTGAACAAAAATTCGTTCAACATGGGCCGATATCGATCGCCATTGACTGTAACGACCACTCCTTGCTCATTTTCGAAGAAAAATGGCCCAATTATGCCTCTGGACCGAAATCCGCACCAAACAGTGACTCGTTTTGGGTGCATCGGCTTTTCAATGTATGCGTGCGGGTTTTCTGTGCCCCAAATGCGACAAGTTTGCTTGTTTACATACCCGCCAAGATTAAAATGAGCTTCATCTGAAAAGATGATTTTTTTTGGCAAAATCGGCATCTTCTGTAAGTCGATAGCAGGCCCACTTAGCGAAGCAAAAACGCATTGGATGGTCAGTTGGCTTCAACTCCTGAACCACTTGGACTTTGTATGGCGTCATCCCAAGGTCTTTATGCAAAATTCGTCTCAATGATGTCTCCGAAATGTTCAATTGTTGAGAACGACGGTGAATTGATGTTGATGGCGCTTCACGCACACTTTCTGCCCTAGCAGCAATATTTTGGGGTGTACGCACTATTTTTGGCTTTTCACGCTTTGGTTTATTGATGCGGATGCCAGTTTCTTTCACTTTTTTTCACAAGATAACGAACATACGGAGCTGACGGTGCTTCTTTTCTTCCAAAATCCGTACGCAATTTTCGCACACATTCTGCAACATTATCATGATTTTGTCGCAATATTTCCCAGCGTTGTTCAAGCGAGTACATAACCATATTCGTTCAGCGGAAGGATAAAACTAATTATCTGTCAAATCAGACATCAGCTAAGTGCTACCATTCACGAAATAAGTACTAGTTGAAAAAAAAACGTTAGATGGCGGACCCGTTAGTACAGCAATAAGTGAAATGATGAAAGGAATCGCAAAATGGAGCGTGTGATTCTTCTTAGAATTTCACACACTCTAATGATCTGCAGTTTATTAATAATTTGTATAGATGCCTTACAATTTTCTTGGTAACAAATATATCTCTGTATACAATCTTTTTCTTTATTTATATATTTAGATTTCACTTTAAAAAGTTGTTTGTTGTTTGGAGTAGACACCAATTCACAATTTGTTCGCGCACCTCCAACAAATTGAAATTCAACATTGTCACCCATTCTTCTCACTGGCTCATAAACAACTGAATTAATGTTACACTTACATCTATCACCAAACAATTCTACTTTTCAGCCTTAAGAAACTATTCTACAGTTTCTTCTCGCACAGTAACAACACTATTTTCAAAAACATTCCAATTTTCTCATAAGTTGAGAAAAAATATCAAAAAATTTTGGGCTTTGTGTCCTTCCATCTGTTGGGCCTGAAACCAAATTGGGCGTTATGACCGCCCTCAGAGCGGACATAAGGCCCAAAAAAAAAAATGTGGGCATTGTGACCGTTGGGCGTTATGACCGGTCGCCTACATTGGTTACTTGCACTCAATATTTTAAAAATATAATTTTTGAAAGAAATGTTGATTTTGAACCGCCATAACTTTTTAAAGTTAACAGACTTGACTGAATATAGTACACAGTTGGATAGCTTGATGTGTTTCCCAATCTTTCAGGGTAGGTTTTGGCCGCACCAAATTGCACACAACGAAGATGGTGTTAATTTAATGAAAAAAGTCAGATTTTGGTGACTAACTATTTTTTTCAAAAACTTTATTTTCTATCTATTGCTCATAATGCGTACAACCAATTAGAACTGTTTTTGTAAAATATAAATTAGCGTTTTGCAAATTATGAAAATCGAAAATATTTTATTTCTATTTTTCGATATTGTTCTACTGTATGTCAGACAGAATATTGTGCTAATTTAATGGAAAAAATCAGATCTTGCATTCTATAAACGAGAATAACTATAGAATGCACAACGTGAAAAAAGTGGGTACGCAGTTAAAAATCTTAGGAAATTCTCTTTCCCATAATGGAATATTTTGTACCAATAGGGGTACATTTGGTGTTATGCCAAAAAAATCTGTCATAGTGCTCCATTTAGCAAATAAATCGAATTAAATCTAAATTATAATACCCAAACCTTTCAAAAAGGTTATCCCATGTTTCGTATATTAAAGTACAAAGTCGAAGCCAACATAAGTTGTGATTTTTTTGAAACATATAAACAAGACATGTATAGGATACAAACAAAACGGACTTTAATCTGTTTTGAGTCATTTTTTATTTGTAAACAAAGGTTTTGGTTACAAATGAAACTGAAACAAATTTTTAAATTCAAATTGTTTATTTGTGTAATTGTTCAGGCTCTTAATAAAGGAATCGCAGAGAATCCTTACGTATAGAAAATCATATTCTTAGATCCTTATAGAAAACTGACAAATACTATCTGAAATGAATCCCAACACTATTTGGTAACAATTTTTCTCCATTCACATCAAATATAGAGTTTTTGAGTAGGAGAACAAGATACATTTTTTTCGTACTGAAATACATATTTCCTTGTCCGAAGGAATATACCCTTTGAGGTACTCTTTTTAATAGTAAGAAGTTAAAAAGTCCATTCCGGAATATAATCGGCGACAGCATAATCACTCTCTATACTATACTTAGAGAGATTTCACACTTACACACTTAATAGTTGAATGCAATTCTGTTAGTCTGGCAATATTAAATCCACTGTCCAGTTCACTAGACCATACTGGGTATTGATTATCATGTATAATGTAAAGGATAAATCTGAAATTGGCAAAAAAGTGCATATTAAATTTTGGGTATAGGAAAAAAATTCGACTAACTTCAACCTACGTATTTTTCTATATGATTCACTTGCCATTGATACAATTCGTCAGATATAGTTTCGCACATTCAGGAGCATATAACACATTTTAATAACAACGTGGTTGCCCATATCTTCATTTAACTTCGGTGACAATCCTTGCGATTCGAATTCAATTCTCCTTGAATTTACTTACAATTTTGCCTATAAATAAGCGTTATCCTTTATCAATGAATGGAAATATTGTTAAGCGGAAAATCACTTTAGAATTCGATCAAATTTAAAATTCTTTATTATTTTTCGTCTCAGAATTTATTTTCTTTTCAATAGACATTTGTCAAGGTATTACGCTGTATTTTTGCTACTTTATTTACAACCTATCCCCGATAAACTTAATGGATAAAGTGTGTCGCAGTAAGATTACAATTTTTAAATTTCGAATAATTTGTTTGTTTGTGCAAGTGGCAATTCTGAAATTTCCGATTATTAAAAATGGAGCTTATTAAAAAAATGTGCAAAGTTATGCTGACACTGCTCGCAAACTTCGAAGAATTTTCGATCGAAAACGTGCACCTAATGTATCAACCATTCGGAGAGTGGTAACCAAATTTTAAGAAATTGGCTCGGTTATGGACAGTATGTCTCCTGTGCTTTAACGTACTGGTCGACCTCCCGAAAACAATTGATGCTGTAAACGAGAAAACATAATTTCTTCATCGTTATCAACAGCTTCAAATTTCACGAACCACTATGCAGCGAATTTTGACAAAAGATCATGCTTACAAAATGCACTTTACTCAGGAGCTGAAACCAGCAGACCATGGAAAGCGCCGACAGTTCGTTCAATTCAAGTGAAGTCAATGCACAAACAACGAGGAATTGTCTGTGCAGATTTTGGTCAGTCGGCGTGATCGGTTCTTAATTTTGAGAATATGAGGCCGTTGCGTTGACTGTGAACGGCATTCGATACAGGAACATTATACCGGAGTTTTTGTGCCATCAACTGGACGGTATGGATCTGGACGACATGTGGTTTCAGAAAGACGCAGCCGCCTGCAACAGCGCGCATGAAACAATCGATTTATTGCAGCAACGATTTCCAGAACAAATTACCTAAAGAAATTCTGATGTCAACAGGCCACCATGATCATGCGATTTGATGCCGTGCGATTTCTGCCTTTGGGGTTTTGTGAAATCTCTGGCTTATGCCAATAAACGAGAAACAATTCCTGAGCTCAATTCCGAGATTCAACGCGTCATCGGTGAGATACAGCCACATCTCTGTGACATACAGATACTACATCAAATGAAACTCCAATTTCATATTCGTAATGTATTTACAAAGTTCATATGATGGAGAGTTTGAGTATTTTAGGAACTCTATATAATCTTGGTGCTATGTCTACCGTTGCCTCAAAATTGTTCTTAACTGTTTGATTAATTGCGAAATATCGAAAATCAAAATAGCAATACTGACCGCAAGCTCGAAAAGTTTGGATTATTTATTGGTAAAACAAAGGTCATGTAATAAAATACATTATTTTAAATCTTTAGGCAAATTTATTATGGACATTTCTGATTCGATTGCAAACAATATAGTTTCATCCATTTTAGTTTTATTTTTCGATCTTTAAGATGTTATTTCTTAAAACAAAGTGTGATAATTTTGGGAACCAAATAATATTGTAATCTAATAATCAACGTTCCACGAACTACAACAAAAATCTGAAATTCCAAAAACTCTCTTCCAAAAGCAGAAATTTTTATCCCTAAACTTCTCGCAAAAAAGGGAATTCCAACACTTGGCGTATCATATGTGTCTATCTTATACAATACAAAACCTTGAGAATTTCCAAAATTCCTCGAAACACGTGCTGCAGACACTCTTTTATACTCTGGATTACCCATCCTTTTTGTGTATCCTATGACAACAATGACGCACTTTATAAATTTCTAAAAAATTCCATTTCCTGTTTTTCCCCTTTTCTGATATATTTTTAGCATCTCACTGCCATTTTTGCAGCCTTAGTCATGATCTACGTATGGAAGCATTTCCAACGGATGCGTCATCAACCTCCTGGTCCGATTGGTTTACCCATTTTAGGTTATCTGGCATTTCTAGACGCAAAAGCACCACACAAAGCCCTACAGCGATTGTCCTTTAAATATGGGCCCATGTACACATTGCAGATGGGCAGTATAAATGCCATTGTGCTATCCAATGCAGCGTTGGTAAGAGATTTCCTGCGAAGAGAAGAGTTTACCGCAAGAGCACCTTTGTATGTAACGCATGGCATAATGGGAGGATATGGTAAGTACAAAATACTTTGTGTGCGTGATTGTCTGTGTGTTTGTGTGTGGTGAAGGGTTAAGGAAAACAAAAGACTTAAGCAACAAACTTGGTGTTTCTTTCTAAAACTAGTATAGTCATTGTCAAGGAATCGCTTAATGACGATACCATTTTAACTGGATGCTATTTCCGTTTTAGTTTTCCCTGAACTAAATGTTTTGTCTGTTTCTCTGTTTCATCATCAGGTTTGATATGTTCTGAAGGCGGTTTGTGGAGGGCTCAACGACGTCATACCATTGATTGGTTGCGTGGCCTGGGTATGTCGAAGAAATTTAGCGAAATACGTTGTGGTCTCGAGCAACGTATTATTAAAGGCATCGAGGAGTGTATACAGGTACGTTGCGATATCTAACCCATCTTCGTCATCGTTAAATATTTAAGAGTGAGGAACAAAAAAAAAAACAAAACCAACAAAAAAACAAATGCCTAAGGTTGATTAGTTTTTGATGTTGTTCTTGCTGTTTTCTACTTTAACTGTCAGTTTAGCCTGAGTCATAAAGTTGAATGAATGCTGGCGGTTTTATTGCACGTTTCTTATGAAATTTGATGTGTGGTTTTAGTCTGAAGTTAGCCAAATTCAATAAGGACGAGGAAAACGAAATACGATCGGAAATGATTAGAAAAAATAACGCTAAAGTGGTAGGAAGTCACAGCTTTATAAGAATTACATTTTTCACAAACGAAGGATATCCAGTTACGAAATAAAATATTTTCCAACAGCAAAGACTAAAGAACATATTGGAGACAAAGACAGATAAAGGTGGGATTCTAACAGATGTTTACCCTATACATGGGTAAATACTAAACATCTGCACAAGACGTCTTGAATAGTCATTCATACATTTGGGGGTTTTTCCGAGAAATTGTCTGGAAAAAAAACAAATGCCTTGAATAGCCATTCAAGACGTCTTGTGAAGATGTCTAGTAAATACCGAATACATTCCTTTTTGGGAATTTATTTTGGTATTTACAAAAACACTTTGAAATGAAGCATCTGAAAATCACTGACTGTCAATCAGGCTAAACTTCACATTGAGTGACTAATTTTTTTTTTTTAATATTTTCATGGGGTTTGTACCTACGGTAGGCACCTACAATTGGGACCTATGGTAGTTGAATACTAGTTGATGGCAATCTTGGCTACCAATAGGCTAAGCTCAGCCTTCCATGGGGGGTCAGCAGGTTGCGATTAGATGGACGGCCTACATATATGTGGATTTGCTACGGATACCAAGCATTCACGGAGAAGAGCCGCAGATTCCAAGGACCTACAATGGACTGGGCCGAAGAAAACTAAAGTTGAAGCTACAGGATTTGGTTAAGAAAAAAATCGTTCTATCAATCCACTAAAATACTCGCACAAAAATTAAGAAAAAACAATTAACCCCTTAACATCACGCAATGCATTTGAAGTAAAAATGAGGTGCAGTTTTACATTTTGGGAAATTTCAAAATAGTTGAGTTGTATTTCAGGACTTTAAGCAAAATATTTGAAGTATGAAATAAAGATCGGTTCTAACGTACAATAAATAAATAAAGTAGTTTGACGTTACATCTCAAGAAGGGATAGGGGAAAGCTTCTCACTGATTGGAACCCACAGTTCTCATACCGGTTTCGAACGGTATTTTGAGTAGCCTTTTCATGGCTAAGTACTCCGTAGTGTCGCCAACACTAAGCGAGCTGACCGTCGGCCACTCTGAAAACATCTGGTAATATTCGCAATAATATATTTTTGGCAATAGATTTTCTGGGAACATTCACCAATTATTGATGTATTTAACATTATCTGTAGATAATATGAGAGATAGTTCCTTCGAACATATTCTTAAAACCGTAGCTCTTAGACACTCGACTGACAGATTATTTGGATGCACAAAACGCAGGATCACTAAGCTTTGGATATGCTCTGAATCGTACGAAAATCTTGACATTCACTCTTTTATTCTTGGAATCTCAGATCGTGAGCAGTGGCAATGAGGACGAGAAAGAAAGAGTGGAACATTTCCAATGCTCCTGCCCGATTTAGCAGAAACTTTATAGGATGGTACTTCTTTTTGGATCTAACAGAGGTTCAAACAATGGAGCTAAATATACTTAGGATATTGTTATGGAGCACAAACTGCTTCGTCAGCGACTAATGAACCTCTCTTTCGCAGAACGCCGGGATGATGTAACAACTGCTTCAATGCCCCTTAACCATGTCAAGTCAATTTATGGTATGACAACGGTCTTGATTGGTCTTGATCAGTGGTGACGTAGTTACTTCTATTAATAATAGTTGAGTAATTTATAAATCGTCAGCGAGGGTGTACAATACCTCTCACTGCTCAAAATATATCTCGTGAGACTCGAGTCGTATATTTCCCTATGCAAAATGCGGCTCTTAAGTCGTTAGTTGCACATGAACGCGAGCACTTTCGAAAAGTACATTTTAAACACTCGAGCTCTTGAATAGGTGCAAAATCCGAGCAATAAAACAACTACGCATTTCTTTCGCTTCAGTGAAATTTATTCGCTACAGACCACGTGCAAGTGCGTTTAGCAACAACTCACTGCTCGCACTCGCCTTAAAAGACTTATGGCGGCTACACACGTTACAACCGGTTGTAAGAGAGTGTTGGGGCTTTTGCTACACACGCTACAACCTCCGAACCAACCTTTGAACCAATCTGATTTAGAAAATATGTTTCGTGTGTAAAGATAAACGCGGACGTTCTAGCTTTACTTGTTGTAAATGAAATTTTGGATGTTTTTGTAAACTACAATAAAAACTCGCTCTTCCTCAAACTATTCCATTTGAATTTGTTTTGTATTTCCTGCATTATAGTGAAAAAGACAAATATTTCGGAAATATAGGGTGTCTCAGTAAGAATGCACTTTTTCATTATAAAATAAAAACACATAGTTTTTGATATAGTTCTGTAATTTATATTGTATTGTAAAGAAGACATGTTCCGATTAAGTATGAAATAAAATATCCATCATATGGCCCCCACAGCTCTGATGACAGACCATTACTCATTTCAATAAATTTTCCATGATTTTTTCACAGAGATGTGGCTGTATCTCACCGATGACGCGTCGGATCTGGGATTTGAGCTCAGAAATTTTTTCTGGTTTATTCGCATAAACCCGAGATCTCAAAAAAACCCAAAGAAATAAATCGCACGGCGTTAAATCGCCTGATATTGGTGGCCAGTTGACATCAGCATTCCTTGACATAATTTGTTCTGGAAATCGTTGCTGAAGCAAATAAATTGTTTCATGCGCGGTGTGGTAGATAGCGTCGTCTGGCTGAAACCGCATGTCGTCCAGATCCATGCCGTCCAGTTGAGGCCATAAAAACTCCGTTATCATGTTCCTGTAACGAATGAAGTTCACAGTCACTGCATTTTCGGCCTCATCTTCACAAAATTATGGCCCAATCACGCCGCCTGACCAAAATCCGCACCAGACAATTGCTCGTTGTGGGTGCATTTGTTTCTCATGGATTGCATGAGGACTTTTTGAGCAACAAATTCGACAACAATGTGTATTCACGAAGCCATTGAGATGAAAATGCGCATCATCGGAAAATACGGATTTTTTTTTGAAAAATTGGCATTGGCTCCACTTCGCTTCATTACCCATTGAACGAATTGCCGGTGCTTTCCATGGTCTACTGGTTTGAGCTCCTGCGTAAGCGTCATGAAGGTGGGGGTCTTTTCAAGAGACCGACCGTTAGGTTAACGCACATACAGTCCACAACCGACCCAGTTTCTTAAAATTTGTGTACCACTCTTCGAATGGTTGACACATTAGGTGCACTTCTCGACTGGAAATTCTTCGAGGTTTGCGTGTGGTCTCAGCATAACTGTCCAAATTTTTGTAATAAATTTTCACAATTATATCGCGTTAATCTTTCGTAAAGCGCTCCATTTTTAATAACTGGAATACACACATGCGACAACTGCCAAATTTCAGAGTTGTCACTCGCACAACCAAAAAATTATACTAAATTTAAAAAGTGCACTCTTACTGAGTGCAATCTTAGAATATGTTAAAAAAATATTAAAAGTTTGCTGACGAGCGCAAACAATGTAGCAACAAGCACATAATGAGTACCAAAAGGTACACAAATAGTACATTGTGTACCAAACAGGGTCAGAAAATGATCCGAAAAGTAGACAAAATGTATCAAAAGTACCTAGTGTACCAACACAAAAGTTTAAAATATAGTACCGTACTTAAAACGTAGCTAGAAAGTACTTTTTGGTACATTTTTTGGTATACTTCGGCTAAAAAGGAAGAGGTACGGCTATTTTTTAAGAGAAAAAAAACATAAATTATCTGCCATCTAGATGATAAAATTGAGGTTATGTGCACGTTTTTCTGTCTGTTTTTCCAAATTTTTTTTGAAAGCTCCGTAACTGGGCGATTTCACTTTTTTTAAATTTTGTTAATGATTCTGAAAGGTCTCTTAAAGGCCTTTCCAACAAGCCCAAAATTCGAAGAACTTAGCAATTTTTTTTCGGGGATGGTCGTAGATGGACATATTTTCATGAAATGAGCCAAGGAATACGCTTTTGAAATTTTGTCAAGTCGTAACTTAACCAGCCTGTATTTTATCTACTTTTTTGGTACTTTTTATGAACTTTTATGTACTACTTTTGGTGCTTTTTATGCACTTTTTCTGTAGACTTTATGTATTTTTAGATACACTTTTTATATCGTACTATGTGGTACTTTGTATTTATTTTTTATCACACAGTGTGTAGCCCAGTACATTTTATGTACTTTTTTGTTACCCATTAAATACGTTTGGTGGATTTTGTGTACAGTTTGTACAATTTATGTACATTTTTGATGCACTTTATGTACCTTATGTAACACTTTACGTACTTTGTGGATCATAACATGAACTTAGTGGATATTGCATGTACTTTTTGGTACAAATTATGTTAAGAAACAACAACACCGATTCTTATTCAATTATTGGATTCATTTTCCCCTACCTCACTACTTTATATAATAGTTTTTCGTCTCCCATGCAGTACGCGAGCCGCTCGTTTTACTCCTTTGAGGCGTTATGGAGCGTGCGGAAATGCATACGAACAAATGCACGCAACTCGCTCGCGGACTTGTGCGTTTTTTGTTTTATTTTTTGCACGAGCTCTCGAGTCGTATATTTTGGATTTTTCCCCATATTTCACGACTAACCAGTAGGTGCGTTTTAATATCCCTCATGTGCCGGCTCGTGGCGAGTGAGCGAGCTGTGTGCCTGTGTTTGCGATGCCTAGGTTAAATATAACATTGGCGATATGAAGGCGAAACATTAAAACTGGTCACAGTAAAGCTGGACACCCTAAGCTACGAGAGAAAATAAACCTCTTTTCATTTAAACTCTCTTTTGTACCAACTAATGTCCTTGTCCTTGTCCCGTCTCAAAGTTTGAGCTGGCAAACAGCCAACTCATCGTAATTGATTCATGCTACTTCTTTGTGGGTTCGATCGCCATCATGACGATAGCGACGACGATGTGGAAGGTGCTTGCGCTGCGATGGTGGTTGCTATGAAGGAATATTTCTCAGGTAACTTCAATAGCATTATATCTGTGTTAGTGAAATGACGACCAACTGACTGGCTGATGGACGACAATCGTTTTGTTTTTGCCACAATGTCAGCCAGTTAGTCCGTTCGCCTGTTTGTCTGAATCATTTGTCTTTAAAAATGCCGGCTGTCGTCTGACGTCTGAGGCGTTTGTTTGACCATTTTCTGTTTTTTTTTGTTTGTATTTTTGTTACTTTCCATTTTGTTTTCGCTTTTGCTTTTTATTACACATTTTTCAAAAGCAAACAGCAACAACGACAAAATATATGTGCATTTGTTATCCAGCCAATAACAACATCAACAACTACATTACCCAGTCATCTTTGCTGTTTGCTCTTCATAATTTCTTTGTGGCTTTGGTGTTTTTTGTTGTTGTTATATCTTACTGCCTTTCATTCATTCATTTTTGCTCTGTAGTGCCTGCATGACGATTCTACGAATTTACTAGTGGCCGTGAATCCTCTGGCTGCTCTTCAACACACTCTGGGCAACATAATGAATGATTTGGTGTTTGGCATCACATATGCACGCGATGATGTCACTTGGCGTTATCTGCAGGAGCTGCAGGAAACGGGCGTTAAACTAATAGGCGTCTCGGCTGTGGTGAATTTTTTACCATTCCTAAGGTGAGTATGGTTTGAGAAAAATGCATTCGAATTTGAATAGTACCTAACCAATTGTTTTTGGTTTTGCGTATTCATATTAATCTTCAAATATTTCCGACTAACATATTTGGTAAGAACTGACCATGGTAAGAAAACAAATTTGGAAATATCCCACTTATTAGGCTCTGCACTCCTTTCGCAGCTTGCCGCACAAAAGTTGTCTGGCCCTTCGAGCGGATTAATCACTTCGTTTTGCAGGTGCAAACCAGTGCTATTCGAGTTTAAAAAATGGTTCAGACAAATCGATGCCATTAGTTTCGAAGCTGGGTTTCTAAATATTTTGACGCCAATGGTTTATCCCTGGGCAATCCGACAAATGCGTTTGAAACCTGGGTGTCCTTGTTTTGCAATTAATAAATAACTAACTAATAACGAGATTTCAACATAAAGACATATAACCTGATCAACAAACGAAGAAGCAGATTGATCAAAAATTTATTGAAGGCACTCTGCTAGTGTAATGGACGTACATGCACGCTGAAAAGTTTTTCTTTTTTTTTGGATGCAAATATAACGTGCTGGTAGCTTGCCGCAAATATAGTATGCTTGTATCCAAACACACTGTGTTTGCTATTCAATATAACATGTTTGGAACACAATGATCAATAGGTTATAATATATGTATTTGTGACCCAAATGTTGCTTTGTTTGTAGAAAACTGCTGAACACATAAACGTGACAGACAATAAAGAAACAATTCACGAAAACAATGTTTGCAAACATGTACATGGTTCCTGCAAAATGTTTCTGGGGCCGTTGTTTTTCCACTTGTCTGATTCAAGGATTTGTATCACTACCAGGTTGCGGCAAAGGTTCGCACAAGCGCGAAAGCGCGAAAGTCATATGAAACCAGACATATACATAGAAAGCTAGACATTGGAAAGCTGCAATTACCAGTGATAGCCACGGCCTATGCAGAATAGCTCACTCAGACACTGACGCAGAACGCACATCCGCCTCATGATCCTGATGAGCAGAGGCAGTACTTTTCCTACTCTATTAAAACTGCTGCAGAGACTGCACTTTGTCATGAAAAACCGCTTAAAAACAAACCATGGTACGATGAAGAGTGTTGCATGGCAAGTGATGAAGAGAACGCGAGCCGTAACAGGGCATTTTAAGGCGAAAAAGAGAGAGGAAAGCCGTTTGGTTGCGAAGGAAAACGGTTGTGGAGTAAGCGCGAGAGTGAGAAAATTCAATTATACCGATGGAAGAAAAAGACCCGTAAATTCTACCGAAAAACCAAACCAAACTTTTGTAAAGATATTGACGGGAGTCTCATCTCAGATATGCAGAGTATGTTGGGAATGTGGAGAGATGACTCCTCTGCTTCACATATCCCTAGAGATTTCAATATAGATTTGTGACGGCGACACTATCGAGTGTTTTACCATGAAAAGCTTCTCAAAAATACCATTCGCAACCGTTTTTCACTTGAAAATGCAGCTTACCTCTCTCCTTTTCTCCGAATACCGCTCTGGCGTTGCCAACATTACGGCGGACTGAAGCACTGCTATATGTGCATCATTCTTTTTTGCTGCGATACTCTTCATCGTACCATGGATGTTCTTGAATCGGTTGTTCATACCCAAGCACTGATTTTGAAGCAGGTTGTATAGGGTTGGAGATATTTTTCTACAGAGCTTCAGAATAAACGGGACGAGTGCGTTCTACTCTAGAAATTGAATGAATTTATTTGAGTATACGCCGAAAAAAATGGTCCAACAGCATATTGCTGGAAGCATGGATGATGTTTGCAGACAGCGTTTTTATGAATTGAACATCTGCTGATTTTTTTGTTGTCAGTCACGTATTTTTTCAGTAGTTTTCAACAAACAAAGCTACATTTGAGTCATAACAACATATTTTATATTCATTGTGTCAACACCCGCTCCATATAATATACTTATTTAATAGCAAACACAATGCGTTTCGACACAATTACACTATTTTTTGCGACAAGCTACAAAAACGTTATAAAGGGTTTTTCTACAGAGACGCTACAAAAGTAAATCGATAGGGACAGCAAACGACGCCATATTTTTTCCCGCTCTTTTTACATTTCTCTTCAGTAAGGTTTGCCATTTCATCATGGAAAGATATACGAGCCAACAACGAGTCGAAAGTATTTTAATTTACTACCGAAATTTGGAGTCAGTGGCCTCAACTTTAAGAGGCCAACTTAAAGAGGCCTCAACAATCAGCGATAAGGCTCATTTCTGGCTGAATGGCTTCGTCAATAAGCTAAATATGCGCTATTGGTCAGACAGCAATCCGCACGTAGTCCATGGGTCATCATTGCATCCCGAAAAAATTACGGTTTGGTGCGGTTCATGGGCCAGCGGCGTCATTGGGCCGTACTTCTTCCGTGATGATCAAGACCGGCACATTACTGTGAATGCGAATCGCTACCGTTCAATGATAACCGAATATTTTTGGCCCCAATTGGATAATATGGACTTGGAGGACATGTGGTTCCAACAGGACGTCGCCACAGGCCACACAGCGAATGCCACAATCAATTTAATGGAAACCAAGTTTGGTGAACGTAAATGGCCCAGTCGATTGGCCGCCTCGGTCGTGCGATTTAACGTCGTTAGATTATTTCCTGTGGGGCTACGTCAAGTCTATGGTCTTTGCCAACAAGCCAGCGACGATTGATGAACTTCGTACGAATATCGAACGTAAAATTGCAGCAGTATCGGCCGATTTATGCTTGAAAACCGTCGAAAATTGGGTTCAGCGTCTGGACTTCTGCAAGCGTGCCCGTGGTGTCCATGCAAAAGAAATCGAATTCCATACATAATGGCATCGAACGTAGTTAAACAGGAATAAAGAATTTCGTTGGTATCTAAAACCGGTTTTGCTTTATTTAAAAAACTTTTGTAGCGCTCCTATTGAAAAACCCGTTATTTGCATCCAAAAAACCAAAAATACAGATTAATCAACATGTAGGTTTAGGTTACCTCTGGTAAGTGCAGCATTTTGATGTCCAGCTTTCTCTGTGTCTGGTTTCGTATGATCTTTGTTTTCTTATTCTTAAATCTTAAAAGTATCGCCAGTCAGCAGAGATAAGTTTCTTCTAGGCGCTATTCTCATCGTATATATCTTTGGATGGGACATATACACATATTAAACAATTGGTGGATTATTTTGCTTTGACGTGGATAGTGGCCTAACTTTTACTCTCCAGGTTGAAAGTAGATACTAGATGTCGTAGCTTTTAGCCAAATACAATTCCGTAGCCAAATTTTTCAGGGATATCACAGTTTTCGTGTTTTGTACAGCCTTTACTGTCCATCGCATTTGCTGTGTAGCCGTGTATTTTTTTCGAAAACATGTGGCAGTTGGATACTGGCAACGGATTTGTATGTTACATTCCAGATGTATAGTATATCCGTAAATCGGGGCCCATGTAAAATTTGCGGGGTTTTAAAACTAGTGTATGCTTTCATTTCGCTTTGATATCTGCATTGCGATTATAAACGGTGATAATAACCCCTGGTGATGAGGGGGTTAGGATTTTACCTACTGCCAGGATTTATATGCAGTCACCCATTATTGATCAGATGCTATCCATGGTACAGTTCTTCGTGAATCTGTAGGACCTACGTAGCAACAAATTTTAAGTATTTCGGAAGCATGAGTACGTTTTTTTCAAATACTAAAGCGCTTAGTTTTAAGACATGAAAATGCAATAAAGTGAGCCATACTATATTATGTAATAAATCAATCTATTATAAGATTCAAACGAAAGTAAAGTAATGTTTATTGCTTACTATACCGCTTCCTTGTATGCGATATCGTAAGGCAGTAATTATATTTGTTCGTCATTCACTTACTAACATGTCGTCAAGTAAGGCAATGGATATGACCATAATAAATTTACCAAGTAGTCGCAGTAGATACAACAGCAATTGTGGGCAACAACAATATACATTTAGTTTTCTTTAGGCTCTTCTCACGTCGTAGGCCAAAAAATTACTGTAAACATAAAAGTACAATAACAAAACCATTGAATCTGACAGAAGCGATCAACTAAACAAGAAGTACAAATTCAAATCAGCTGTCAACTGAGTTTACCTTTTCATTCTACCATGGATATGATGATTCGATCTCTTACGAATAACAACCGATCTCCCCGACAGCTTGAATGATGCAATCTGAATATAAATTTCAATAAAGTTAATATTTTGATTTCGTAGACTGTGGACGTGTAGAATTTGTGCCCAGAAAAGTAGTAGTGTTCATTTGTAAATAAAAAATGTTTAAGAAATTGAAATGAATAATTTAATAATTGTTCGTCGGCCTTCGGTGTAAAACTGGAGGTCCCATAGAGTAATTCTTTAAAGAGAGAATCTTTGACACTTTTCGTGGTGCTGTCGGTGTGATAGAGATATGTTTGACGAAAAGTGACTTACACCAGGTGGAATTACAAAACAATCTGACTTTAATTGTTCAAATTGGTTTGGTGAAAAACTGTGAAATTTAAATGTGCCTTACACTTTTATATTGGCTGTTTTTGTTAGAATACATTCATGTTGTATTTAACACAATAATTTTAGCACACAAAACGAATTGCCGTTGTTGTTATTTTGTTAGTTGTTGTGAACCATTGCCTCTATCTGGTATTAGTAAAGCAATTGAATTCAACATCCAACGTTCATATCACACCAGGCCAAATGTCAGAAACTTCGTGAGCGAAAGAAATACTCTAGTAATAATCATTACTCTATGGTAGCTTCCAATCAGTGAGTGTTAAACTTGAAAGCGCACAGTTCCCTGCTGGTCAGAAGCTCTCCCCAATGCCTTCATGGGATGTACCATTTGTTTTTTAATTCTCAATATGAAGCAATTACCATAATATACGATTTCATAGCTTCGCCAATGCACAGAAAGAATGTCTTTGAATTCTCTTTAAATACACATCATTTCGCAAGATCCAAGCTGCTAGTAAATCTACTCCTTTGCTTGCCTTTAACTAGTGCTGCCAAGTGGGACATTTCATACAAAATTCATGCCTCACACTCACAGAACACTTCGTTGTCACAACCATACTAGAGGTCAGCACAACTGAATCATAGGTTGTCCTAATCTAATTTGAGGTAGTCATAGCAGAAGTAGAGGTTGCCACAACCAAATTAGATAGTGCCACAACCAAACTAGAGGTTGCTATAACCGAATTAGAGGTCGACACAACCGAATTATAGGTTATCACATCCGAATTAAAGGTTGCCACAATCGAATTTAAATTTTATCGCAATTGAATTTTAAAATTTTGTTCTGTTAATTTAATGGTGATTTATTTCCCGTATTCTCATAAGTATTTACAAAGCGTGGAAACAGTTTACTTTATATGGGGTAATCTTTAGGGAAAGAAGTTAATTCTACATGCCACTTCCGATTGTTTTTGATGTCCCGACCACCATGGGTCACAGCACCAATTCTGACGTGTTGTGTTTGTCGACTTAAGTCCCAAATCATTCCATACACAGACGATGGCAGCACATCTCAAACGACCGAACTTGAAAAACTTCAGAACTGTTGACATTTGATTGTAGTGCATGTTAATAAATGTGTGCACTATCTGCAAAATTAGACGTTTTTGTCTTTAGAATTTTATACGTCAGGTTTGAAATACATAGAAGTATGTTGCGGTAGCCGAATTGAAAATGAATTCGGTTGTACCTACCGAATTCATGAGAAATTCGTTTACAACAACCTAATTATCCCCAAATTCGGTCGTTGCAACTGAATTTGGTACCAATTTTATGGCCAAATTTGGTTATTGCGGCCGAATTTATACCCAATTCGATAGTTGCAACCGAATTGATGCCGAATTCGGTTGCTGCACCTGAATTGATGCCAAATTCGGTTGCTGCAACCGAATTTGGTACCAATTTCGCTAGTTGCAGCCGAATCAATTCCAATTCGGTTGAAATTATAGGGTATTTAGTTGACAGAGTGAATATTATTGAATATCCATTTGCCACAACCGAATCAGTTATGAAACGAGGTTGCTTCAACCAAAATTCAGTTGTGGTTACCACATTCAGTCGAAACAATCTCATTTGGGTGACAATCAAATTTGGTTATTGCTGCCGAATTGACACCCAATTTGATAGTTGCAACCGAATTGATGCCGAATTCGGTCGTTGCGCCTGAATTGGTTCCAGATTCGGTTGCTTGTTGCAGCAGAATTAATTCCCAATTCGATTGTTGCAACCGAAATTATAGAACATTTAGTTGACAGAGTAAATATAAATGAAAATCCATTTGTCACAACCGAATCATTTATGAGACGAGTTCGATTCAACCGAAATTTAGTCATCCGTATTTCGTTAGCAACAGCTGACTTTACGGTTGCTACAACCTCTTTTCAATCAATTAGTTATCTGAGTGGATTCCAACAGTTTGCTCAGCGATGACCAATACAACTCTCTCTTCCAAACCTGCTTCTGAGAAATAAGTATTTTTTACTGGGTGGACTTTGGGTTTCTTCGATTTTATTTTTATCAGCGTTTTATCAGTAATGTTGGTTCATCAACCTCCTAAGGACAAAATTAAAGCCTTTATAGTTCCACGACCTCCAGTTGCAGTTGTTGACGGTATTAATCTACCATTCAGGCTGCTCATATAACATTTTAATTTTCCCATAAGATTCTTAATTCACATTGTCTTTTTATGCAATTCCCTTACAGATTCCTACCGTCCAATTATCGCAACATTAAATTTCTCCTCGATGGCAAAGCGAGAACTCATCAAATCTATGATGAGATCATCCGGAAATGTGAACGAAAGATGATGGATCGCAATTCCTATAAAGCAGAGAGCTCCGTCGAAAATTCTTGCGTTTTAGAATATTTTCTAGAGAGAAGAAAGGAATTGCTAAACTCTGCCGATCCTTATAATCATAATGTAGCGGAAGAGTATTTTAGCAATCCTCAATTGCGTCATTTGCTGGCAGATCTATTTGGAGCGGGTGTGGATACAACATTGGCAACTCTCAGATGGTTTCTGCTGTATATGGCCAAAGAGCAGGATATACAGAAGGAAGTGAGAAAGGTAAGAATGAAAATACATTTTTATACACTAACCGCCTTATTCATAAAAATTTGTGAGAGGTTTGAGAGACGGTGTTTGTATGATACACTGTCTCTCAAACCTCTCACAACTTTTTATGAATAAGGCCGTTAGACTGGAACATAGGGAGAGAGTAAGTAAGATATCCGAGGCCGAGATATTGGGGGTTAAAATGTAGAAAAGCAGATATTTTTTTAAATAAAACCGAGATATAAATAAACTATAAACTAAGCCGAAGCCACGAAGCCGGTGTAAAATCTACACAAGAGGAGAAAATCCTTGCAGCCGCCGAAAGTCAGCCGCGCTGAAAAAAGTACTATGCAGAATTTGGTGTTGGTCCTTAATATCTCATAAAATAATAGACTTATAATATTTCAACTCCAGATGTCTCGACAACTAATGGCTAGTTTTTCGATCAGTGGTGATCTTCGTGTCTTAGTTAAATTCTGGACAGCGGTTGTTTGGAATCATACTATTGAAATATTCACCTAACAAAATGCAAACGAAAACTCAATTGCATCGAGAATTCCCTACAATGAAAATGTTCGGACAAACACACAAGACAACACAAACACACAAGAAACTGTCGGTTACTTTTTCACATTATTTTCGTACCAAATAGTTCAAAATGTATAAATGTGTACACAAAAATAAAGGGTGCCTCAGCAAGGTTGCACTTTTTACAATTAGTATAATGTTTTTTGTTTGTGGCAACTTTGAAATTTGGCAGCTGTTACATATATTTATTCCGATTCTTAAAGCACAACCCGTTGTAATTGTGAAAACTTTTTACAAAAATTTGGAAATTTGGAGACAGCGCGCAAACTTCGAAGAATTTTTCGTCGAGAAAGTGTGTCAACCATTCGAAGACTGGCCGAAAAATTTAAAGACTCTGGGTCGGGTATAGATAGTAAGAGTCATGTGCGTGCACGTACCAGTCGGTCTCTTGAAACCATCGCGCTGTAAATGAGAGTGTCGCCGAAAACTCGAAATAATCAATTCGGCATCGTTCTCAACAACGTCAAATTCCAGGAAGTACTAGAAGAGTGAATTTTGACAGAAGACCTCCAACCTCATGCGTGCACCGGTAGACCATGGAAAGCGCCTGCATTCGTTCTATGGGTAATGGAGCAAAGTGAAGTCAATGCCAAATTTTCAAAAAAGTAATCTTCTCCGAGTAAAGGCGCATTGGGTACACAAAATTGTCGAATTTGGGGTTCAGAAAATCCTCACGCAATCCATGAGAAACAAATGCACCCACAACAAGCAACTGTCTGTTGCGCATTCTGTGTCACGCGGCGTGATTGTGCCTTACTTTTTTGAAGATGAGGCCGAAATTGCGGTGACTGTGAACTTCATTCGATACAGGAACATGATAACGGAGTTCCTGTGGCCGTACAACTAAATGGTTTATCAACAGAGACGCTACAAAAGTAAATCGATAGGGACAGCAAACGACGCCATATTTTTCACGCTCTTCCGACATTTCTCTTCAGTAAGGTTTGCCATTTCATCATGGAAAGATATACGAGCCAACAACGAGTCGAAATTATTAAAATTTACTATCGAAATTTGGAGTCAGTGGCCTTAACTTTAAGAGCGCTACGTCCAATTTATGGTCATCATACGATGAGGCTCATTTCTGGTTGAATGGCTTCGTCAATAAGCAAAATATGCGTTATGCGTCAGACAGCAATCCACACGTAATAAAACAATTTGGTGCGGTTTATGGGCCGGCGGCGTCATTGGGCGGTACTTCCAACCGAATATTTTTGGCCCCAATTGGTTAATATGGACTTTGAGGACAAGTGGTTCCAACAGGACGGCGCCACAAGCCACACAGCGAATGCCACAATCAATTTATTGGAAACCAAGTTTGGTGAACGTGTTATCTCACGAAATGGCCCACTCGATTGGCCGCCTCGGTCGTGCGATTTGACGCCGTTAGATTATTTCCTGTGGGGCTATGTCAAGTCTATGGTCTTTGCCTACAAGCTAGCTACGATTGATGAACTTCGTACGAATATCGAACGTGAAATTGCAGCAGTATCGGCCGATTTATGCTTGAAAACCGTCGAAAATTTTGTTCAGCGTCTGGACTTCTGCAAGCGTGCCCGTGGTGGCCATGCAAAATAAATCGAGTTCCGTATATAATGGCATCGAACGTACTTTCACAGGAATAAATAATTTCATTGGTATCTAAAACCGGTTTTGTTTTATTTAACAAAACTTTTGTAGCGCTCTTATTGAAAAACCCTTTATCTCAAAAAATACGTGTTTTTATTTTAAAATGAAAAGTGAATTTTTACTGAGACACCCTTTATAAAAGTATAAATATAAGTACAAAAAATGGATACGCTGAACATATTATTCATGACTAAAACGTACTAGTCGTATATGTACAGTAATACACCTTCGAATTGTAAGGACCTACACAAATAAGTAATCACTCACTGTACAAGACGAACGATTCAATTACGACATCAATGAAGAAAACGAGAGACAAATTGACAAAACAAATCTTCATCTACGAAGACTTAAAAGCGAGTGTACCACCCATATTTAAACATCCATACAGAATTTATTCCGAACGAATGAATAGTCAGTCATGGGACAAAGAAACGGCGAAATGTAAAAAAAACGGTGTCTTTATGATATATGGAGTTTTTCTTGTTTTCTAGCAATATTAACGAAATATATGGCGCACGAGCATCGAGCGTTACGAATATTAACTTAATAGTTTGATTCATAGTCGTTTTGGAGAAATTTTTAAAACGACATTTTGCAGTTTAAACGACATTTTCATTTTAAAATCGCATTTATTATTTTTGATAACTTGAAGTCCCTACTTATTTTGTAATTCTCTTTTTGTTTTTAGCATCTCGTCAAACTTCCCAAGGATTGTGTTACCCTAACGGATTTGGAACACATTGACTATTTGAGAGCTTGCATTTCGGAAGTTCAACGCATTAGGTCAGTGGTGCCATTGGGTATACCCCATGGCTGTCAATGGGATGTGGAACTTAATAGCTTCAGCATACCAAAGAACTCAATGGTTCTACCACTACAATGGGCCATCCACATGGACCCCCAAACATGGCCAGAACCGGAACAATTCAAACCCGAAAGATTCCTTAACGACCAGGGAGAATACCAGCAACCGCAACATTTCATACCCTTTCAAACGGGCAAACGTATGTGTCTTGGGGATGATTTGGCCCGAATGTTAATGCTGCTGTATGGTGGAGTTATCCTGCGTCATTTCGAAATTCATCTAAGTGCGGAATGTGCCACAATCGATATGCAAGGAGAGTGTGGCATCACTTTAGTACCCCAGCAATACAAATTGCTGCTGAAGGCGACGAATTGAAAGACATGAAATTTTTAAATACATTTTTAATTTTTCTTTCAAAAAATATATATTTGTATTTTAAGATTTTTCTTTTTTCTTAAAAGCTATAAGGTTTTTGATTATTTAAAATACAAAAATGGTAGAAATTAATTTATTAATAAAATAATATTAACTAATTACTATTTAACAATCATAAAAAACAACATCATTAACTTATAAATTATGAGGAAATGAGAAGGGTGTGGTAGAGAGGGGAGGGGTCTTTTTTGTAATTGATTGAACTGTACGTAGGAAACCCCAACATATTTACAAAATAGTTTATTAAAATGGATGTTTTGTTTGTTAAATTGATTGAAATGATTTAATTGTACACAAGATTTAATGATAACTTAATGTTGGCACTATGAATCTTACAGATTTGTGGTAAATGTGAAACTCTATGAAAAAAAATCTAGAACTTACAACACTAAATAATATGAATCTTTTTGTTTTCAATGAAATTATTTATGAATATATTTACAATAGCCAAGAGTTGAAACAGAATGAGAATTACAACGAACAAATGTGTGAACATTGAATATCAACTAAGCAACATTGTATGTGCGCTTCGAGCACACACAATGGTTCGAGCTTTAAGCTTTATCACAACTTGCTGTATTTATAAAGTTTAACACTGAAGTTTGGCTTTAAGCTTCACTGGTTGCAAGAAAGGTTTGTTGTTGTCTTGTTTAACAGAATCCCAGAAGGAAAACTTTCTTTGTTTGTTTAACAAAGTAAATTCTCTTTAGTTTTCTCTTTACAAAAAAAGAGTTAACTTGTGCTTGTTTTTTTTGGGATAATCTCATTTTGGTTCTGTCTTCTCTTTTGGCGTCGAATGTCTTTTAAACTAAACCACAGATTTTTGTTTTCATTTTGTTTATACATAAATATTTTTTGTTTTTGTTGTCTTAAAATTAAAAATACATGTTATTATTGAACACAGCTTCTAGGGGGTCAAAGAATAGAATTGGTTTATCTTTTTTGTATGTTTGTTTGTCTTTCATTTTTTGTTTTTCTTTTTGACTTCTCTGCTATTTTGAACTACTACATGTGGATAACAAATTGAGCTAATTTCCTTCTAGGAAGAGACAAATTATAGGCATTACAAATTGTTTTTAACAAACGGTGCTAAGACGGGAGAGCAGTAGCAAAAAACGCATTCAAAAGAGAGTGCATACTTCTGCGTTGTTCGCTCAATTAATTCAATCAATAAGTTGTTGAAAGTATTCATGCATTCTTTTGCAGTTACTTTAATATGTTGATACTTTCTCTTTGATTGTATTAACATTAATTTTTTTCCTGGTACATTTATCGTTTTGTTCTTCCTTGCTATTACAGAACAAAACCGTGCTCTGCTTTCTCTTTTCGCTCTCATCTTTTAGATGTTTTATCTTTCATATGTGTAAAGATTCTCTTAAAGCAGCCATTTTTCTCTTTCTCCATAACAATTAGCTTAGGAGTTTTTGTCAAAGCCTTTGAGAGTGTGATAAGTTGTTTGGAATTGTTCTCTACAACATTACTTTTCTCTCCCGACGTGCGCTCTTAAGCTTTAGCTAGGCCTGTAGAAATACTTTCCGAAAATAACGGCTTGTCTCGCTTTCTCTCCTTGATTGTTTTGTTTTGTTTTTGTTTGGTTCCCGTAGTTGTTGCCAACTGGTTGCACTCTCCAGAGATCCGTTTTCTTTGCACTGCGATCTCTTTTTGGTATTGTGCCATCACTCTAATTTGATCCAACATTACGCATATGATGTGGCTCCACTGTTACAGTGTTCAGTTGCAATGGCCGGTGGGTCAGGCACACTTTGAAAGCTTCCGGTGTTATGGTCGCACCCACATTACCCTTCAGACTCGGCAAGGGTTGGCCCTCTGGCAGTGTAATGTTAAACGAATGCATGAACGAGGCAAAGAACAAGAAAAGTTCCATACGCGCCAAAACATCACCCAAACACATGCGTCGTCCCACACCAAATGGAATGAAATATTCTGGTTTGTAGACTTTGCCCTCAGAGTCGAGGAAACGTGAGGGATTGAACTCTTCAGGTTTGTCCCAGAGATTGGGGTCCATGTGCACGCTGTTGATGAGAGGGATGACGTGAGAACCGGCGGGGATTTTGTAGCCATTCACTTCGACATCTCTGTAAGGAGAAGAGAGAAAAAGATAAATATAAATTATTAGTAAAGCGATATATAATTTAAAGAGAATTTGATTTGAAAAGAACAATAAAAAACTTCACTTCGCGTTGACGTTGCAGGGGTTTTTGTTATAAATTTTAAAGAGAGATCCTACTATTTTTCTGATTTTCACAAGAGCATAAATTGTGAGACGTGATAAAGGGAAAGACGAAAGGAGAGATAAGGCATGAATGGTTGTTGGAATTTAATAGCGAACAGAGTAGATGGGAAAATGAGAGATAAACGACTAGAAACCATCCATGCAGCAAACAAAGTTTGAATAATATTTGTTGGATACGAATGATAGCGAAATTAACTTTTATGTTGGTTGCATCGAACGAAAATATGCCTGCTCTTTTATTTCAGTCCATTTTATATCCAACCAAAGCGTATCATCATACAGCAACAACCACGAAATTTCCAACTTTCCAAGTCACTCAATTAGTATTAATGAAAATTCTTACCTATTACTCAATGGCTAGGGGACAGAGCAGTAGGGAAGAGCCTCTATGCCTCTCGTCGTGTTCTCTTGATGACGACGAGGTAGTAGGTAGAGTTGGGTAGTTCATGAACTATATAGTTCATTTAGGGTGACCAGACATCACCATCACGAACATAAAGTACATGTTCGGTATGGGGAGTAAGTTCGTGATTGAAATGTCCGGGCACCTTAAATGAACGAGTTCGAGAACTAGTCAACGAGTTCGACACAAGTCTAGTAGTAGGCCATTTCATCGAGTTCGAGTTGCTTTTGTAATTTCCTCTTTGGCTGCACATAATACGGACAGAAATAAAAGCGAATGCGTTTTTTCGTTCAATTGCAAATAACATAAAACATAATTTAGTTAGTATTAGTATCAATCAAATACTTTTAAACTTAGTTTGCTGCATGGTCTATAATATGTATGCCTTCTTTGGTCTCTTATTCTACAACATTTCCCTAGTACCTTTTCGATCAGCTGTGCCATAGAAACCCCTTGGCTAAGATTAGAAATTTTGCGTTTTTGAACATAACCTTCGGATATTAATGACAGCTATGGTCTCTTTATGTTCTCTCGTTGACGACGAGGTACTAGGTCATTTCATCGGGTTCGATTTACTGTTGTATGTTACTCTTTGGTTGAACATAAAACGGACAGAAATGATAGGGAATGTGTATTTTCGTTCGATGCAACCACCATAAAACATAATTTAGCTGTCATTAGTATAAATCATACACTATTTAAACTTTGTTTGCTTAATGGTTTGCTTGTGGTTGCTTATCGCTCTCTTGCCTATGTACTCAGTTTTCTATCAACTATATTCTTCAAAGGCAATCAGCTGTATGGTGGATATCCCACTGGATCTAATAGAAGAACCCTTGGAGAATACTCAAGGGTTGAAGGTAACTTGGAGTCAATGAGAATTAATACGAACATGTGAAAGAAGTTGGTTGCACGTTAGGGAATCATGAAGTTTTTTAAAGGTTTTATTTTTAAAAAAAATCCAATGGTAGTAGTATCTAAGTTCATAGAGAAATGACATATAGAGAAGCGATTTGACTCAGTAAATTTACGAAGTTTGGTGGGTTGCGTGTTGGAAAATATTGCTTTAATAATACCAATGGCAATGGCTCAAACCAACCAACAAGAAAACAGCAACAGCATTTCGTGTTGTGCCTTACAATTTTTGTGTAAATATACCACAAACATAGTCCAACAAAAAAAAGACAACAAAAAAGTCCAAAATACGTTTGAATTTCATAGTTTTTCAACAAATCGCCTTGAAAAATTTGAGTCAATAATTTTTGTAATTCGACCTGGTGTAAGTCAATTTATGTCAAATAACTCTCTGTCGCACCCACGCGAACCATGACGAGTGTGAAACGAAACGGCAGATGAGAAAGATGGCAGCTCTATATGACATTACTCTATGTTATAGTTAATCATGACTTATACAGTTTTGAATTTAAATACAGAGAAGAAAAGTAAATTTTTGTGCAATAGAGTAATAATGTATTGAGATGCCATTGTTCTCATCTGACATTTCCTTTCACACTATTCGTGGTGCGTTATGTGCGACAGAGTGATATTTGACGTAGATTGAGTTAAACCTGGTGGAATTACAAAAATTGTTGTCTTACATTTTTCATATCGTTTTGATGAAAAACTGTGAAAATTAAAAGTATTTTGGACTTTTTTGTTATATTTTATTGTTAGTATATATTTGTGGTGTATTTACACAAAAATTTTAACGCATAAATCGAAAAGCCGTTGTTGATTTATTGTTGGATGGTTTTTGCAATTACCTCTATCTGGTATTATTAAAGCAATACTTCCAAACATGCAACCGCCAATATGCGACACACTAATGTCATCAAAATCCTGAGAGTAATGGCGTCTCTATACATCATTTCTCTATGGTTTGTGCTCTCTCATTTTCGGTAGTTTATGAAAAATGCACCTATTCCCCATTTTTCTAGTTTTCAACTAAAACACAGAGGAGAAGTATTAATAAACTTAAATAAAGCAAAAAGTTCTTTCTCTCTCTCTATTTGGCCTCACCACTGTTTAATGCTATTGAGAATATGAGATTTGTTATTTCTAGTTTTTAGATACTCTCGCTCTTTTCTCGTTACTCACACTTGTAGCTGTAATAATTCTTAAAGTCAATGCGAATTATTAAGAACATTTTCAACTACTATTGCTTGTTTCTTGGAAACCACTGTGTGACATACATTTTCTTTCATTGCATTCATAAAACCAACGTTGTTTGAGTTCAATAAACTTGACTTGTATGCCATAAATACTAATAATTGAGGCATAAAATATATACAAAAATTGAATATAATTTGTAAAAGCCGGCCGGCCGGTACTGGTAACTGGCCACACACAAAACAAACAAAGCTCAAACCAAAGCCAAACAAGCTGGAAATGGTAATAAAAAAAATCGCCTCTAACAAGAGCAAAGATAGTAGATTGAAAAATTACAAAGCCTCACGTGTTACCCGACCAAAGAAAGAGCTTCATTGAGAAACTTTTCCATTTCGCGTCACACACTTGGCGGCGCACGGTATTGCACTACGTTGGTCACATCCATACACCACAAATCAAGTGCAATTTACGCAAAACCCCTGGCAGACGGACAGTATCACTTCTTCAATCCAATCCGCATTTGTGTGAAAAAGTTTGCAAGCAAATCGCTGTAATCTCTTGCAACAAATGCAAAAAAAAATCAAATCAAATAAAAAAATTCAAACTACTTGTATATAAATAAAGAAAAATAAAACGCTGTTAAATGACACAGCTGTTAGAAGAAGAAAAAACTGGGACAAACTACGACGCATCTTAAGCCATATGCAATACAATGCAAGCGCTCAGCGCTGCAGCCTCAGAAATTCTACAAGTTTTAGATTTTGCCTTTCGAAGAAAAAAAAAATAAAAATAAAACATTGAATAAGATTGACATTTAAACGCATTTTTCTACACTTCGTGGCTGTAATATGATTGGAAAACTTAACAATGAAATAAAAACCCGACTAATCAAGGCGGGAAAGATGGAGGAGAACAAAACGCTAAGTTTAATGAACTTTTCAAGCGAAGCAACAACAAAGTGAAGGCAATCTTTTCTATGCGATTAGAATATAACGCATGATAATTACCTTGTAGGCGAGTGGGTAGTGGCCAGGGGCACAATACTGGAACGACGCATAGACTCCAGAATGGTGGACTCCGTTATGGGTAGGAATTGCAAATCCTCAATGGAAGGCAGACGATGGCGACCCACCACTTGGTCTAGTTCATCTTGCACACGTTTCATGGCCTCAGGATTGCGCAGCATAAACACATTGATCCACAGCAAAGTGGTTTTAATGGTCTCCATGCCAGCAGAGAATAAATCGATAATTACTTGGACAATTTGTTCCTCTAGAAAGAATAAATAAAATAAAAAACAAAATTGATTAATATAAAAAAATGTTAAATTTGTTTTTCAATTCTGTAACTTACCATGATTTTTGCCATCGAACAGTTCCTCATCGCGACCTTCCAATTTGGCCTTTTCAATTTCAGCCAAATAAAAGTCCACCAAATCTCTAATGTTATCACAATCATACGACTTCTTGTGATCATCGATGACATCCTGATAGAATCTTTGCATTTCTTCGCGATTTTTGGCAATTTTATTCTTAGCTGTCAATATACTGGGGAAGTACTGCACAGTGGGTATATAATCGACTGTATGGATTTCCCCAAACAGGCGCATACCCTCCTCAATCAAGAAATTGAAACGTCTAAATTTGGGATCATCTATACTAAAGCGCACCGACATCAAAATACTGCAAATGACATTGCTGACAGCCACCGAGATGGCGGGAGCCATGTCCATGGGCTGACCCTCGGAGATGCGTAGATTGTGTATATATTCATGGACTTCGATCTGTAACGGAGATGAAGTTTTTATCTATTAGACTTTGATGCAAAACTAAAGAGTTGCCTAGGATCAGTTTCTCAGTTGTTTGGGAATCCACTTAAATCATGATACAATACAAGGATATAATCGCATAAGCTCGGGTGATTTCTGGTTTCTTCCGTGTTTAATCTGTTAAAGTTTGTTTGATTTCGTTTATTAAAATCACACACCCTCGAAAATGACGGCCCCAGCAACATATTGCTGGAACTATGTACATGTTTGCAAGCATTGTTTTCGTGAATTGAATATCTGTTGCTTTTTGTTTCGTTATTGTCAGTCACGTTTATGTTTTCAGCAGTTTTCAACAAAAAAAAAAAACCACATTTGGGATAAATATAGTACAAAAAATTGTGTCCCATAACATCCCATAAACGGATTGAGGAGAGCTTCTCACAATCAGTGCGATGTGCGCTTTTCTAGTTTTTACACTCTCTGCTTATATCCCATTAATCATGGTGTCCCAAATATATTTTATTGAATAGCAAAAATAATGTGTTTGGACACAAATATGCTATATTTCCGACATGCGGCAAACATGTTACATTTGCATCCAAACAACAAAAAGAAACAAATTTTTCGGCGTGTATTTACTTTTTTAATAGATTGTCAAAGAATTTCAAATATGATGCAATTGAAAGCGTAACCCTTGTCTCAAGTTTGACCAGCTGATTAAATTTTTCAAATTGTGTGTACATTACGGTTTCCATTAATCAGCTGATTTTGACAACGTAAGCACCCAATTTCTAATGTTACAACGTGGTAATATTTGTTGCATGACTTAAGTGAAAATCAAATGTCCAATATTTGTAATTCAAATGTCATGTAATATAAAAATCTTTTGCAAGTTTCTAAAATTATCATTTAGATGACAATTATGAAATTCGCTCTTAGATATGAGGATTATTCGAAAATTCAAAAAAATTCGCGAAAATTCGAAAGCATAGAAAACTTGCACAGCAACCGTCAAAACAAAATAAAAATATTCTCATACAAAACGACTTGCACAAATGTCCGACGTTTAGTTTTCGATGTTTCGTCAGCAATATTGACCAACAAAATTTCTACACGCTGAAAATGTTGTCATATTGTTGTTTGGCTGCAAATATAACGTGTTTGTAGCTTGTCTCAAATATATTATACTTGTGCCCAAACACATGGTGTTTGCTATTAAATATAATATGTTTGGGACACAATGATTAATAGCTTATAATATATGTAGTTGTGACCCAAATTTGTTTTTTTGTTGAAAACTGTCGAAAAGTAACAGACACTGAAGGAAAAAAGCAGCAGATCTTCAATTCGCAAAAACATTACTTGCAAACATGTATACGGTTCCTGCAATATGTTGCTGGGGCCATTATTTTTCAGCGTGTATGTTTGTGCAACTCTTTTGTATGAGAAACATTTTTGTTTTGAAGTTTGTAAGTCGTCAAGGCTTTTGCGCATTTACATGAATACCACTATTGTTTTTCTGAAACTTACCATGATACGTTTCTCCATTACATGTTTGCCACTACCCATATAGGTCATGCCGAATTGACGGAGTTTTTCGTGTAGGAAACGTCTTTGGTCTTTCCACAATTTGCCGGTACTATTGACAATGCCTATAAAGAAATAAGGGAAAGAAAAATTAATAATTTTTCGCAAAAGAATAAAGGTACAATAGGATAGGTAGATAAGTAACTAAACTTCTTGGGGAGAACAATAATCTAGCATCTTCTAAGCTAACAACAAGATAAACTAGTATACAGCTAATTTTCTGTTAACTTTACAGTGAATTATATATTCTGTTAAGTTAACATACATTTAAAACAACAAATTTAAAAGTGTACTGGAATGGACTGAGGCCAGGTAAATAACTACATTTCTAGGGGAGAAAAAAAGTAGAATCTTTTCTGAGCTAATATTAAGATAAAGTAGAATCCCAGCGGCGGAAGTCGCAAGGACTCCCACAAATAAGGCATATGGAATGGTTCTTTTGTAATGCCTTCCTAAAATATGGCCTGCGGAATGCATGCAGTTCTTCATCAGGTATAACCAAGAAGAAGATATTTACAATTTTGAGAAATTTCTTTATCGACTCTTTTTAACCGTCATTTAGTTGGAAAATTTCATACTAATTTTAAAATTATATTTTTTATTTAATATTTTTCAGCGTATTTTTAAAATGTCCAACTTGAAGTTGGGCGAGGTACAACTTTCTAAGATAGATACATACATACTTATAAATAAATATATAGAAGTGGATAATAATTTGGTGATAAAATAAATTTATTTTATTTTATTTTTGTTTAACAAAATAAACTTAAAGTAAATGCCTTCAAAGTCCTTCCTCTTTGCATGCCTTCTAAGACATTCTTTTGGCAATGGGCAAGGAAGGCCTTGCCTCCCAATCTCACGCAATGTTAAAAAGAAAGGAGGAGGTAAGGTGTAGGGAAGGCCTGTCGTATTATAAAGAAGGCCTGTTTCGTCATGATTTCAGGCCTTCCAGGTCATAACTTACGCCGCTGGGATATAGTTCTCTTTCTGTTAACTATACAGTAAATGATATATTCCGTTAAGTTAACATACAATTATAATAATAAATTGATAATTTTCGGGATAGGCATGAATCCAGGTAATATATAATTTCAATTCTAGAGGAATATAATTGAATTGTAGTGTAGTAAATCCTTTCTGCTAATTTAAATTATAAATACATCTTCTGTTAAGTAAACAAACATATTATAACATAATAACATACAAATACATAAAATTAATAACATTCCGGAAATAAGTAAAGGGAGTTAATAGATGCCTAAGGTGTTTGGGGAGCATCATAATAATAGTGTACAATTTTCTAACCTAACGACAAAGCAAACTAAAATTTAAAACCTTTTGTATTAAGTGACATACATATTTTATTAAGTTATTCAACCTGGGAACCTGGGAGAAGTGCAAAGATTTTGCTGAAATGGCTACCATATTCTGCAGAAATAACAGACAAAAATGTTTGCCAAAACCACAGATATATTTTCCAATTCATCAGGGATGATTTTTATTCATCAGGGATGATTTTTATTCATCAGGGATGATTTTTATTCCCCTTTTACCAGACGTGTTTGCTTTTCCTTTCTCAGCAGATCAAATCTGATGCTTCATCAAAATTTTTCCGCTTGTCATTTTGAACAGAGGCATAATAGAGTCTATCAAATTTAAGAAAATGACTATGGTGATTCCAATGGGGAACATGGAAGAATGACAAATATGTCGCTCAAATATCTAAAATTTTTTGTTGAAACAGCAGACACAAATTTTCCACTTTAACCAGACATGTTTGCTTTCCCTGTTTCCTCGCTTGTTATGTATTAGTAGAGGTATAACAGAATCCGTTAGATTCCAACAGAGGTCTCTGCTGATTCAACCGTGATTCCTGTGAGCATAGCAGATATCTTGCTGAAATAGCTAAAATTTTCTACTGAAATAGCTGACTAAAATATTTGCCAACCGACGTTTTTGCCGTTGAAATAAATGTGTTTGATTTTCTTTTTCAGCAAGTAAAATCCGATATAGCAGCTGCTTTCCTGGACCTGTGAAAAATAGCAGAATAAAATGGCCAAATAAATAAATATCATCCCTGATGAAATAGAACGTAGAGCTCGACGAAACTGCAATCAATTGTACGAGTATTCCCTGTATGAATTGTTGTTGTTTTTAGGCAACAAAAAAAACCATGTCTTTTGGGAACCGATGGTCCTCTGGACATGTAAAGAACTTTTACGAATGGTTTATTGTGTGTTTGCGATATTTTTTGAACACTTGCATAGTGGGAAGTTTTCAATTACAATGAGTTTTCGCTTGCTGATTGTGAGAAACTCTCCCTAATCCCTCCATGGGATGTAATGGAGTTAGCACTTGTATTTATTTTATTCGTTTGCATTTAGTTTGATGAAATTTTCCACATTATCATTCCAAAAACCGCTGATGAAGATCTATAGTTAAATCTGAAATAGCTATACGTTTCGCCAGAAGTCATGAGGGCTCATTTTGCAAAACTTCTGTTTTTCAAAACAATATCTCTGTTAACATAATGGTCTTGAGCTTGAATAAATAAAACAAAGGAGTATCAGTAAATAGGACGAATAAATTAATATTACGCCTGATGACATTGAACGAACGTAGAGCACAACCAAATTGCTGAAGTAGCTAAAATTTTCTGCTGAAATAGCAGACAAAAATGTTTGCCAAAAAGTACAAACATTTTCTCTGTTAACAGAGATATAGAATGATCTTGAGCTTGAATAAATGAAACAAAATAGTGTGAGTAAAAAGGATGAATACATTAAGATCATCCCTGATGACATTGAATGTAGAGCACAACGAAATTTCTGAAATAGCTAAAATTTTCTGCTGAAATAGCAGACAAAAATTTTTGCCAAAAACCACAGACACACTTTTCTCGTTTAAGCTTACATGTTTGCTTTCCCCTTTACAGCAGGCGAAAGCTGCTGTTTCAACTGTTTTTCCAGTCATGCAATTTCTTAGCAGAGGTATAACAGAGTTTGCTAGTTTGCAACAAAGGAACTGAAACATTATAATTTTTACAGAAATGCTAAATACGAATATAAGTACAATATTCAAAATTAAAATGTTGGAGCGTTTGGTTTTTTTCAATTATTTTATTCTCCAATATTTCTCTGCACTTTGGAGAATAAAATAATTGAAAAAATGCCAAACGCTCGAACATTTTTTAATTTTGAATATAATACGAAAGTTCGGATAAATCATCACTTTTTCAATAAGAATACAAAGTTATGTCTGACATAGCATAACATAATACTGGTAAGTCATAACAGTGTAATTTAGTTATGAATTGAGAATCAGAAGAAACTGAAATGTCATAATTAAATTTTCCCCCTCAACTTTCAACCTTGCCCGATCTCCGTCTAAAGCCGTGTAAATGAGGCTAAAATGTAACATTTAACAAATTGCAATTGCTACAGAAATTTTAATTGCTGTGGCCATATTATTAAACTGCTGTCATTTAACGCTTCTTTTTTCTCGCATTTATTTGTTGGCCCTCTTCTTGGGAATAAGGGGAAGTATGTTAAATTACAGAAGAAGAAGAAGAAGAGAAAAATGTTGTGTGTGTTTTTAACCAATTAACTACTTAAAGTAATTTCATTAAAGCAAAAAAATAAAAATAAGTACATTTCTGATGTAGTTTTTTTTTTGTTCATTTTGATATCGAGTGATTTCGCTTAAGCCCTCCCAGCGAACTAAAGGGGAATGAATGAATGCATCAATGGGTGCCCACTTGATTGGAATGTTTGTGTGAAGTGCTGTGCTGTACTGTGATGGTGGTGTCTTATCTCCTTGACCAGAAGATAAGACAGCAGCATTTCAACATTATCGAAAAACTTAAGCAAATTGTAATAATCACGTTTATTTTTTTTCACTCTTTGCATTCAAGTTGTTTAATAACAGCCAGCGTATAAACGATTAATTTCTTTTACATTTTATTCGGTTTTTTTCTTTTGTTCGTCATCATGATGATGATGGTGATAATTTTAAGATCATCATCATGTTGGTTTGGCGTGTTTATCTGTGGTAACCATTATTTCATGATCATCACTGTATTTCAGTTTTTTTTTTGGATTTTTTTGTTTGTTTAATTATTTCCAATTCCAAAGTAGGTTAATTCATTAATATTATAAATGAAAGGAAAATAATGTGCTATTTTAATGTTAAATTGGAATATGGTCAACAATGAATGTTGAAATTGCATAAAGTTTTTTTTTTGAGTAACATCGGATTTTGTTTTTTAGAATTGTACAATTCAAAAACAAATTCAGAAATATGTAAACAAAATGTAAAGAAATATTCATGAAATGTTATTAATATAATGTTCAATGTTAAGGCCATAATGTTATTGATATATAACATAATCTTATGAATCTAAACACAAAATAAATTCAGAAACATGCAAATAAATAATGTTATTAATATGTATCTTATTGTGAATAAAAGATTTATAAAGAATAATAACATAAATATCTGTAGAAGTCTTTATACAATGTTATTCACACAAATGTTTCAGTGTTAAATCCATAAATACAGTGTTAAATATATTAACAAAAAAAATACAAAAATAAATTCAGAAACAGGTAAATAAAATCTGTAGAAGTCTTTCTCAAATGTTATTCACAGAAAAGATTCAGGTTCAAGTACAAAATGTTACTGATATTTATCATAATGTGAACAAAAGAATGCAAAACTATATTCAGACACAGCTAAATAAACTCTGTAGAAGTCTTCATGAAATTTTATTCACACAAAAGTTTCAGTGTTAAGATTAATATTTAACATAATGTTATGAAACGAACACAAAAATAAATTCAGAAACATGTAAACAAAATCTGTCGAAATATTCATAAAATGTTATTCACACAAAATGTTCGGTGTTAATTTCATAATGTTATTAATATTTAACACAATGTTATGACTGCAATTGCAATTGCAACAATTACACTGTAAACCTGACATAGTTGTAAATATTGTTTGATAAATATTTTGAATATTTAAATATTTTTTGAAAAATTTTAATTTAATAGTTTTACGACACCTAGATTAAACAATGGTTAGTGTGCGCGGCTTTTGTACATGAGATCCTGGGTTCGAACCCTGCTCTGACCACCTTGAAATTTCTTTCGGCGGCGGTCACTTCGCCTAGTGACAGCGACACTATCGAGTATATAGCCATGAAAAAGCTTCTCACAATACCGTTCGGAATCGGTGTAAAACTGTTGGTCCCAATCAGTAAGTGATAACTGGAAAGCGCACAGCTCAGTGATTGTGAGAAGTTCTCCCCGGTCCCTTCATGGGATATAATGGGAAACCATTTATTTATTTTTTTTTAGATTGAACTTGAGTTTTTGTGGCTTCTATGACTGTGTTAAAAAGATTTTCTTTATGTTGAAATGAGAACTATTTGTAGCACTAATTTGGATAATCTGCGTTATGATGTTGCATGATTAATGAGAATTTTAAAATTTCATCAAATGTACATTTCAAACAATTTTTCATAAAAAATATATTTAATATTTAATTATTTTGAAAAATCTGTATTTTTTTGTTGAAAGTGCATTGATTGTTATAGTTGAATTTTTGTTGACATTTAACACATATTTGGACAACCTGAGTTATGATGTTGCATGAGAATTTTTAAATTTCAATAAATCTACTTTCAAGCAATTTTTCCTAAAAATTATGTTTAATATTTTGTTATTATTATTTTGAAAAAACCTTATTATCTTTGTTGAAAATTATTTAATTTTTATATATAAAATCTGTTGAAATTTTGAATTCATGAAAATAAAAACGAAATTATTTAATCTATAAATTCAAATATAAATATTAACAAATTGATTACAACGAAAAAGAATCATTCGATAATTAATAAACTTTTATAAATTTTAATATTTCAGGGTTTCATATTTCAGGTATGCAAACATTAAGTTCGCATATTTGTATTTTATTATGAAAATAGAAAAGTTCTTATTTTAAATAAAATCACGAAATTTTCTTAGTTTGAAAACGTTATGATTTATCCGAACTTTCGTATTATACATTTTTCATATGACAAGAAAATTTATTTATCATTGGATTTTCGAATGACAAGAAAAAATTTTGTTTATTAATTCATTTCGTTTTTAACTAATAATTGTGTTTATCTTCCTGACTATGCTACCCAAAGGGCAGCGAAACATCGAAGAATAAAATTATTTAATAAAAACGACCAAACGCACGAACTATTTAATTTAGTATTTAATAAAATTAATTAATTAAGTTCGTAAATTTACTATAAAAATACTAAAAGTTTTTGATTTTAAATAAAATTACGAAACAAAAGTCGTAAATGTACTACAAATACAAATACGCAAATGTATAGAAATACAATAATAAAAATCTTTAAGTAAAATACAGTTGGTAAGTTCGTAGATTCACTATACAAATATACATTTTTGTTTCATTTTAAACAAAATTACGAAATTTTGAAAGTACTTAAATAAACGATAAGTTCTAAGTTCATAAAGTTATTGCTTTAAAGAATTGTCTATTATTCCAAGGAAATTCAACCATTTTTCCCTTGGAAAAATGTATTGATCTGGAAATCTTGTATTATGAACTACTCATACGTACGTTAAACTTCAAAACTTGCAAAGATAAGGTAATTTCGAATAATTCTAACACAAAGTTCTAGTGTCGAAACAAAATTGAATTTGAAAAAATATTACCGAAAAATTTTGCGAACATGATAGTGATGCGAACAACTTCGATTACATTCTTATTTGGTATCACGAATGGCGGTAAACCCAGAATAAACATCAACGATTGCTCATGTTCATGCATTTTTTATTTTGTATTTTGAGAATTTCTCTTTTTGAATTAAAAAAAAATATTACTGACCTTGTGAGGTTGTAGTGTGAACTAAAGTACCAAAATTGGTCTTAAAATTCAAATTCAAAGAAATATTTTATTTTTTGAAAATTTCTACGTAATTTGCCAATTTATTGTATTTTTTGTCAAGAGAAAAAATGCTTTGAGTGTTGAAATTTTAAAAACATACTGTGCACATTTTTTTTAAAGAGATTTTAACTTCTTTTTATATCAAAAAACGAAAATGAATTTAAGTTTTCGAACTTTATTATCTACCTTTCTGTGTAGAAATTTATCATACAAATAATTAAATAAACAAATTAAATTAGAAATCATAACCTCCGATGAAATTATGTTAGGAATTTTTCTCGGATTATCATAAAACTGCGAATTAAAAACCTGGATTTCTTATCCAAAATATTCATATCAATTTCACGGATTACCCCTTAAAGTTTAAAACTTTTAAAAAAAACTTTTTTCTGAAAAACGTTTTCGTTGTGATATGGTAAACTTGAATATCTCATTTAAACTGAAGTTCAGATTAGAAAACTATATATATTGTACGTAAATATTGTCTACTATTTATGCTTTCAAATATTAGTCATAGCAGCCAAATCGGTTTTCGCATTCCTAAGTTAGACCCAAATGAAAATTATGTTAGGAAATTATCCAATGAAATTTTGTTAAGAATTTTGCTGGGATTACGATAAAACCACGAATTTAAAAAAGTGGATTTCTAATCCAAAATATTCACAGCAATTTGAAGTATTTGCCGGTCTTAAAGTTTTTTTTATACTTGTTTTCAAGTTTTAAACCAAAGTATTTTCGGAAATTTTTTCGTTGTTGTGTACTTAACTTGAAAATCATATTTAAACTGAAGGTCAGATTAGAAAACTATATCAGTAATATATGTTCCCTATATTTTACGCTTTAATATATTTGCCTACGGAGCCAAATCAACTTTCGTATTCCTGAGTTAGTCTCAAATGAAAATTATGTTAGGAAACTATCCGATGACATTATGATAGGAATTTTGCTGGGATTACGATAAAATCACGGATTAAAAAATGGGTTTCTTGTCCAAATATTCACAACAATTTGACGATTTTTCCGTTCTTAAAGATTTTTTTATACATGTTTGCAAGTTTTGGAAACAATTTTTTTCGGTGAAACTTTTTCGTTGTTGTGGACTTAACTTGTAAATCGCATTTAAACTGAAGTTCAGATTAGAAAAGTATATCAGTATTATATGTTCACTATTGTTCAAGCTTTAATATATTAGCCTTCGGAGCCAAATCGGGTTTCGCATTCCTGAGTTAGAGCCAATAAGCTGATTTAAAAAACTAATTTTCATTACATCCCATGAAGGGGTTAGAGGGAGCTGATAACTAATATTAAAATACAAAATACAAACGCTAACTTTGATATTTTAAGAAAATATTTTTAACTAACTTGTAGGTATTCAAAAGAAATAAAACTAGATATTTTAATTTTATAAATAACAATAAACTTTTAAATCTTCCCTAACTTAAAATCCTCAATAATCTTCCCAATATTTTTACTTAGTCGATAATTTTAACCACAACTTACCAAATCCATTCAAAGTCTGCATAAATGGTGTATCCGGGCGTCCCGTAAATTCTTCGCGACGGAAACATTCCCTTATCATTTTATAATCACTCATCACTACGGTCAATTGGTTACCCAAACGCGTTGAGAATAAAGAACCATATTTCTTGGCCAATTCCATGAAGCGTGTATGTTTCTCATTGCCCATAAATAACAGATAACCGATAACGGGCAGACCCCATGGACCCGGTGGTAATTTACGTAATTCACGATATAAGTTCATGAGCCATTGCAGGAAACTGAAGAGACTCAGAATCGAGATGAAGACCAGGAGTAAATGTTGCATGTCATGGGTTTTATATTGGCGCACCAATAAGGTTATAAGATACGAATCGGCCATCATTTTGAGAGATATTGTTGTTAGATTATTTTGTATTTAATAGAAAATCTTTTCTTTGTTTTTACTAAAAAATATTTGAAAAATTTAATTTTTCAAAATTGTTTTTTTTATATTTAAAATGTTTTAAATTTCACTTTAGGTGTAAGTTCTCATTATTGTTTTTTTTTTTATAAAATAAACTTTTTTGTTATAAAATTTAAAGCTTTTTTTAAACCTTAACGAAAACTTTATATCACTTTATTGTTCACTTTTATAAGATTTATGCTGTCGTATCCATAGAAAGGTTTTTTGTACAACTTTTTATTTTTAAATTTTCATAAAATATTTAATTTATTATAAATTATTTGTTATATTCTTTTCAAATTTATATTAAAAATAATTTTCATAAATTTTTTTTAAAATATGTATTTTACATTTATTTTAAATTTGTAAGATTTGTTTTCAAAATTTATTTGGTAGAGAGTAGACGACTTCGCGCGTTGCGTTTATAGATTTCGACTAATGTGTCGTCGTTATGTCCTTGCGACTTTTATAACAACCGTTGACACGATCGATGTTGCACGCGGTGACCGTGCGAAGTGTTCGATCTAAGCACAAGCCATTCTTAACAAACCTTAAAGCTAAGATTCATATGAGTTCACTTAACAAGAAAACGACAGCAGCACCAACAACAAACACGAGTCATTCATTGAGCACTTGAGTGTAATTGTACCTCAGAGAGTGTAAATCAAAACATTATGCTCATTGGCGCTCTTTGGCGAACCTTCAAACCGACAGAGTAGTGTACAAAACTACTTAAACACTCAATAACTATAACGTCCAACCTGTTGGCAAGATGTTGTCTCAAACATGTTCATCAGTTGGATTTGGTTGGTTGGTTGATGCGACCGTTTTGTTTACAATTTTCTCACTCAATTTGCGTAATTATAATGTTCTCTGTTTACGTTTTTGGGGCTTGTTCTCTTCATCTCGTTCGCATGACTACAATTTAGGGGGCTTGCTTATCGTTCGCTTGCTCATGGGCAGTATGTGTTTCTCCTTCCCTTCGCACTCTTAGAGTTTGTACCTCACATCGCTCCCGCTTCTGAGCTTTTCTGTAAATGCATTTGATTTCGCTTAAATTTTATTTTGTTTGATAAGTTTCGCCTCGTGCGTAATACTCGGTGAAATATAAAAAGACAATTTCTTATCAATTATGATTTGCTTTAGAATTAATAACTTGTTGTTGCTGTTACAGCTTAATAATAATAATTTTGTTTTTATTCTCCTCCCGCCATGTATTAAGCCTTTCTGGGTGCCATTAAGCGGTTGCAATTTTGAATTCATCAGTACACAAATTACTTAAACATACCCTCACTCTAGGCCATCTTTTAAGTCCGATCTTCAATTAATTTTAATTCAATTGTTCAAGACCTTTGGATAATTTTATAGATGAAAGCATATTGTTATGACCAAATTTCAAATAACCGAATGGGCGTGGCTAACTTCTCACACAGTTGCATTCAACAAAATATAGTCTAACCTCATAAATATTTATTCGGAATCTGTGGTGTTTTCGAGAGTTATCGTGCCAATTGTCTGCAAAATACTTATTAGATAGGTATTTCAATTATAGGTATTTCAATTTCAATTATGACATTATCCAGTACAGAATTTCATTAAGATCAGGTGTGTTTTAAGTAGTACTGTAGAATCGGAGTTCGCAGCCTTGAGTTGGAGTCGCAGCCTTGAGTTGGAGTCGGAGTTAGAGTCGCTCCGATTCCAAATTTCCTATTTTCGACAACAGTTAACATTTTCGAAACGAATAATTCGCTTACACATTTTTTGATATATATAAAATTTTACACCGTATTCGATTTATCGTGGGTTTCTTGGCTTCTCATGCGAGGAATACTTTGTTTATGGCGGTCATATCACGCACCAAGGCCGACGTACTGTTAAAGTCTTGGTAAAACTAAAAATTGTCCAACTCAAGTTTAAATTATATAGGGTGTTTCTATAAATTGGAATGTAAGAACTCTATATAGATCCGGTGCAAGTATTCAACTGACAGATGTCCTCGAAAGTTATAAGGCTGACATTACCGCTATACTGGAAATGCGATGGACAGGACATGGCTGCACAAGAAAAAGAAACTGCGATATATACTACAGTTTCCAAAAAAAAAAAACATGAATTCGGTTGGGGATTTGTAGTTGGCAAAACAGTGCGACATCTAGTGTCAAGGTTTAATCCTGTGAGTGAACGTATAGCCACAATCCGCATAAAAGCGAAATAGTTTTGTATTTCCTTAATTTGTGTGCATGCCCCGACAGAAGAGAAGGATGATTATGTCAAAGACATATTCTATGAGTCGTAGAGGAATCGTACGACCGCTGCCGTGGCCATGACATTAAGATTGCACTAGGAGATTTTAATCATTCAACTATTGGCAATTTCAGTCGACAGGCTGGCAGTCGGGACAACAGTATGAGACTGATTGACTTTGCCGCGGCAAAAATCATGGTCATTAGTGGTACAAGATTCCAGCATAAAGACATCCACAAGGCTACTTGGGTATCCCCTGATCAAAGAACGAAAAACCAAATTTATCACGTGGTAATTGATGGAAGGCACTCATCCAGTGTAATGGACGTACGAGTGATCAGAGGTGCTAACATCGATTCTGCTCACTACCTGGTAGCAGCAAAGGTTCGCACAAGATTAAGTAGAGCGAAAATCGTACGAAACCAGACGCAGAGGAAGCTGGACACGAAAAGCTGCAATTAGGAAGATCTCTCAACTTCTTGCACAGAACCCACCCCCTCCCGATGACGATCCTGATGCGCAGTGGAAACCCATTTCCGGCTCTATAAAAACTGCCGCAACAACCGTACTTGGCTCCAAAAAACCGCTTCGCAATAAACCATAGTACGATGAAGAGTGTCGCATTGAAGAACGCTGTACGTATGGCACTTCTTCAGGCAATTGCAACGCCAGCTGAAACCGAGCGGTATAGGGAGAAAAGAAAGGAGGTAAACCGTCTCTTTAGGCGTAAGAAACGGCAGTGGAGAAAGCGCGAGAGTGAAAAAAATTGAGACATACAGAAGGAAGAATGAAGCCCGAAAATTCTACCAAAAAGTCAAAAGCGGAACTAATGGACATGGTTCAGGGACGCCTTCTGTAAAGACAAGGATGGAAATCTCATCGCAGATATGCAGAACATGTTGGGAATATAGAGAGATCATTCCTCCGCGTTACTGGTACCTGAGATATCCAATGACGATGGAATAATCGATCACAACATGGACGACGACGACGATTGCCGCCTCCTAACCAAGGCGAGGTCAGAACTACTATCGCTCGGCTTAAGAACAACAAACCCGCAGGAGCAGATGGAATACCGCCGGAGCTGTTTAAGGCTGGAGCTGATAAGGTGCATGTATCATATCATTAACAAAATTTGGTTAGATGAATGCATGCCCGGCGATTCGAGTCTCAGTGTACTATGTCCCATATTTAAAAAAGGTCACCCGAGTCTCTGTGCCAACTACCGTGGAATAAGCCTTTTATCCATAGCATATAAGGTTCTATCAAATATAGTGTGCGAAAGGCTAAAACTAATTATTGCCGACCTGATTGGACCATACTAGTGTGGCTTTAGGCCTGGAAAATCGACAACTGACCACATTTTCACGCTACGGCCAAATCCTGGAGAAGGCCCACGAAAAACAAATCGACACCTATCACCTATTTGTCGATTATGAGTCGGCCTTCGATAGGCCGATACCGGAGAAACTCTGCGAAACAGTGTTTGAGCTTGGTAGTCCTGCAAAGCTCATACGCCTTTGCAGGATGACCTTGACGAACACACAATCCGCAGTGAAAGTTGTGTAAGGATCTTACCGAACCTTTCGAAACCAAGCGAGACTTCAGGCAAGGTGACAATGTATCGTGCGGTCTCTTTAACATCTTAATGGAGGTCATAATTAGAAACGCTGCAGTCAATATGAATAAAACCATCAGCAGCAAGAGTCACATGCTGCCCCCGTATGCTGATGATATCGATATCATTTTGCGCACAATTAGAGAAGTTACTGCGGTGTTTTCGAGAATTGAGAAGGAATCAGCAAAAGTGGGTCTGAAAGTATATGAAGACAAGACAAAATTAATGGTTTCAATGAGCAGGGCCTCCACGTGATTGGACCGAAGCGTGAACGTAGATAACCGCTATAATTTCGAGGTAGTGGACGTATTTATATACCTCGGATCTGCCATAAACAAAAACAACAACGTCAGCCATCAAGCGGATAATTGTGATTGTGAATAGATGTTAGTTTGGGCTAAGCAAGTAGTCGGTGGTGCAATGATTAGTGTGCGCGCCTCCTGTGCATGAGATCATGGGTTCGAACCCTGCTCTGACCACCTTAAAAAAAATTTCTTTCGGCGGCGATCGCCACGCATAGTGATGGCGACACTATCGAGTACATAGCCATGAAAAAGCTTCTCAAAATACCGTTCGGAATCGATGAAAACTGTAGATCCCAATCAGTGAGTGATAACTGGAAAGCGCACAGCTCAGTGATTGTGAGAAGCTCTCCCCTGTCCCTTCGTGGGATGGAATGGGAAACCATTTATTTATTTAAGCACTTTAGAGATAAAGCCCTCTCTCGACTGATGAAAATCCAGCTATACCAGATTCTCATACAACCTGTTTTGTTTTATGGCGCAGAAGCCTGGGTCTTATCGCAAGCAGATGAAACATCCGACATCGACATAGTCAAGCGGATCAAAATAACGCGATTGCGCTGGCTAGGCCATGTCAGTAGAATGGATGCAGACTACCCAGCACAAAGGGGTTTTCGAAACTTGAAGGAAGGCGAAAAATAGTAAGACCAAGACTCCGCTGGAGGGATCAAGTTGACGAATCCCTGGGTACACTTGGTATTACCAACTAGAGAGATAGAGTAAAAGATCGAACTGGTTGGCGAAATATGTTATCTTCGTTTTGTAACGTCTCTGACCCCCCGGGGTTGTTCGAGATCGGATAAGGAAGTAAATAAGTTTCTATAAAAGCGATTGAAAATTAAATTCTAAAAAATAACACAAAACATTAAATATTCATCAAAAATGTTTTTTTTATTCGAAATACTATGATTGATTTTGGGCATGTGGTCACCGCGGCTGTTCACGACGAAACACATTCTAGACGCCCAATTTGCGGTTACTTTTTTGAGCATTCCTAGCCGTATGTCACGAATAACACGTACATTTCTGTCCTTCATGTCGTCAATTGTTGCTTGTTTGTCGGCATAAACAAGTAATTTCACGTTGCTCGACTGAACATAATCGAGATGGGTAAAATCGCCCGATTTTGCCCAATTGACAGGCCCATTTCTCGAAATCCAGTTTTCACCCAATTTTATAAATAAATATTTTTCCATTACATCCCATGAAAGAATAGGGGAGAGAGCTTCACACAATCACTGAGCTGTGTGCTTTACAGTTTTTACTCATTAATTGAGACCTAAAGTTTTACACCGGTTCTGAACGGTTGTTTGAGAAGCTTATTTTTCATGGCTTATTTTTCTATAGTGTAACCGTCACTAAGCGAGGTGGCCGTCATCGAAAGAAGTGTAAGGCGGTCAGTAGCTTTGCTTTCAATAAATTTATGGTTGCGGTCACTGTATGACACCTAGCGCCTTCCTGTTGGAACCACATCTCGCCCGCTACAATGCCACCTACATTTTAAAACAAAACATCATTGAGCATGGTGGGGTAACGATCTATGTTCACCCTAACGCGAGCTCCGGCTTTGTTTTTGAAGAAGTAGGGTCTGATGGTCTTACCAGCATGTAAACCGCACCAAACGGTGCATTTTTCTGCATGTAATGGAGTCTTAGGAAAACTAAAGAAAACGAAACCCCAAAGAAGAATCATTGTCCATCACGACAATGCTAGCTCTCACACATTGGCTGAATCAAACGCGTATTTGACAAGCAAAAACATTTATTTGTTTCCCTGATTTGGCACCTAATGATTTGTTTTCATTCCCGAACATAAATCAAATGTCAAATGTCAAAAAATAAATTTTTTACCGTTGTATGCAATTTAACGTTGGTTTTGAAAAAATTAAATGTTTTTGTTTGCAATATGGGTGTAGGAAATGCCTGACCAATGTTGGATCATCACAAAACAAAAAATATAAAATTATAACAGTCTTTCAAGAAAACCAATAAAAAGTAAAACCTTGCACTATTATTTACGATATCTTTTATTTGGGTCTGTTCTTTCTAAAGAGCAGTGGAGGATTTTCCTTAACGAACATTTCCAACATTTGAGATCCATAGTGCAAAATGAACTAGGGCGCAGTCTACAATTCACGTCGTCGCTGACTTCAAATGCACGTTGGATCGGAAAATTAATTTTACTTTTCGTAATGAACTGATTTTTTAGGCCGTCGGTGGCGCAATGGTTATTGTGTGTAGTTCTTGTACATGAGATCGCGGGTTCGCTCCCTGCTCTGACCACCTTACATTTCTTTCGATGACGGACACCAAGTTATTGGCGATGAGTCTATTGATTACTTAGGCATGAAAAAGCTGTCCAAAAAAACCGTTCGTAGTCGGTGTAAAACTATATGATCAAATCAGATAGTGTAGGAGCAGAACGCCCACTGCACTTTGATTGCTAGAAGCTCTTCCCTTCATGAGATGTAACGGGGGACCTCTTTATTATTTGATCATTATTTCATTATGTTTTTAATGAGATGTTTTTGTCTATAAATAGTATCTATCTACATTGGTATATAAGTCTAAACGATTTTTTTCTACTAAAATACATTGGTTTTCTTTTCAAAGGTGCGTTTACTATTTGAGAGATGTATTTTTATTCAGGTAGATGTTATCATTGTGATATGATTGCCATTTTGATATAATTATCATTTCGATAAGAAATCTCATCTCTTTCAGTCAGTGTTTTAAATGTAAGGAGTTTTGTCCAACTCTTTTATACATGAAAACCATACGCTCAACTTAACTTGGAAAAATTTTAAATTAAAAAAGGAGTTTCAACAATAGTCTAAAAAGATTATATTAATGGACTTTCGCAATTGAATTTAAAATAAAAAAAATTGAATTTTGTACAAATAACAGTTTAAATTAAAAAATTTAATTTTCAGTCCTAGAAAAAATAATTTTAAATTTACGATAACAAAAGGCGCCAATAAAAACTGTTTAAAAGTAAATAAAGGGCGAGCCGTGTAAAATGTAGAATTTAATATAGTTTCGCTTTCAAAAATAAAAATAAATTTTTTTTTCAAAATTATGGTTTTAGTTTTATTTATTTTATTATTTATTTTATTTACATTTATGAATGAAGCACAAAATCGTTCAAATATGTTCAATGACTTGCTTTACAGTACCTCATTAAATTTTCCAAATTTTGAAGTATATTTTCGATTATTTGGTCCTCAATATCGTGAATGACAGCGTCGGTTTCGTGTTTTACGGCCTCAATGGACGACGTATGGATTTTCCGAGCCAAAAAATGCGACATTTTGTTTGTTACCATAGCCCCCGAAGTGAAAATGAGATATATTATGACAGATGATTTTTCGGTAAAATAAAATACATTTTTTAAACTTAAGATTTCCATACATAAAAATCTCGATCAATGTTGAATATGGTTTTCAAATTTAAATAAAAATAATGTCAAACAACCATTCAAAATTTAAATATGATTTAAGTTTAAAAATAAAAAAAATACTGACAAAAGTGCTGCGTAACGTGGTTCGAATGCATGCAAAAGTGTATTGATCTTCTAAAAGTTATAATCAGATTTAAATACAGGTATGACAATTTTGTATTTAATAACGAATAAGAAGTTGAAACGATAGCTAGACAAATTTATTATAATAGGCACATGAATAATTTAATTTAAAAAGAAGCCCCCGAAAAAGCCCGGTTTCAGCGGTTTTTACCACAATGAAAAACGGTAAACCGGTTGCTGAAAACATTAATATTTCGTACAAACCGATAACCGGCTTTTTGAAAATGCCGGTTTTTTGGACACGGTACTTTTGAAATTTTGTAGTATTTATCATACATTAACATTCTAAACTATCGAAAATAGTGTCATTACGGAAATTCAAAAAAGTACTTTTTGTTACATTTTCTGCAAGTTTTTGGTACTTTTTATGCAATTTTTTGGTGCAATATGTACTTTTGTAAATTGTTTCCTACATTTTGTGTACTGTTTTTGGAAAATTGTATGTACTTTTTTGGTAGACTATGTACTTTGCGGTTCACAATGTACTATGTTGTTACACATTATGTATTTTGTGGTACACTTTATATACTTTGTGCTACACGTTAAAAGTACTTTTTATGTACTACTTAGTACACATTATGTACTATTATGTACTTCTTGGTGTATTCTATGTACTATTTGGTACATTTATGTAATTTATATTACATTGTATGTACTCTTTTGCTATTCATTGCATGCGGTGCATTTTGTGTACTTTTTGTACAATTTATATACATTTTGAAAGCACTTTATGTATCTCCTATAAAAACGATATGTTATTTCTCCAGCACGATATCTACATAGTGATTATTGCATGTGATTTTTGGTACAAATTATGTTAATTGTATAGTATTGCTCATACACTAACATTCGAAACTATCGAAAATATTGTCATAACAAAAATTCAAAAAAAGGAAATTTTGCCAAATATTCGGTTCATATTATGCAAGTTTTTAGAACATTTTATGTAATTTTTTGGTGCACTATTGACTTCTTGTAAATTTTTTGCTACATTTTCTGTACACTTTTTGGTAAATTGTATGTTCTTTTTTGGTACACTGTGTACTTTGTGGTTCACAATGTACTAGTTTGGTACACATCATGTATTCTGTACTACACTTTATGTACTTTGTGCTACATTTTAAAAGTACTTTTAATGTAATAATTAGCACACATTATGTACTCCGCCATGAATTATGGACTTTTGGGTATATTCTCTGTACTAGTTAGTACCTTTATGTAATTTATAATACATTATATGAATTTTTTTGCTACTCATTGCATACGATGCATTTTGTGTACTTTTTGTGAACTTTGTATACATTTTTGATGCACTTTATGTAGCTCCTATAAAAACGGTATGTACTTTCTGCGGCATGATACGTACTTAGTGATTGATTATTGCACGTAATTTTTGGTAAAATATTGTCATTACGAAATTCAAAAAAGTACTTTTTGCTACAGTTTCTAGTGCATTTTATGCACGTTTTTGATCATTTATTTGTATTTTTTGGTGTACTCATTTTATGTACTCTTTTTGGTAAATTGGATGTTCTTTTTGGGTACACTCTATACTTTGTGGTTCACCATGTACTAGTTTGGTACACATCATGTATTTTGTGCTACACTTCATATACTTTGTGCTATGTACTTCATGATGAATCATGTACTTTCTGGTACTTTCTATGTATATTTATATACATTTTTGGTTCACTTTATGTAGCTTCTGTAAAAACGATATGTACTTTCTGCAGCATAAAATGTACTTAGTGATTAGTGCATGTAATTTTTGGTACAAATTATGTTAATAGACACCGATCCGTATTCATTTATTGGATCCACATTTCTGTTTAATAGTTTTTCCGTTTCGCGTGCTGTACGCGAGCTGCACCTGAGCCGCTCGTTTTACTCTTTGAGATGTAAAGATGAGTGCGGAAATGCATATAACCAAATGCACGCAACTTGCTCGCGGACGTGTGCGTGTTTTGTTTTATTTTTTTGCACGAGATCTCGAGTCGTATTTTTGGGAGTTTTTTTTACATCTCACGACTAACGAGTAGGTGAGCGTTTTTGTGCTCGTTTTATGGGTCGTGGGATGTGAGCTTTCATTTGCGATGCCTGCAATTTTCATTTTATTTTATGTATTTTTATCTACTTAAGTTTTTCATTTTACAATTATTCCTAAATTGTTTTAATAAAATGAAATAACATTATAAACAATCAGTGCGCTTTTTCGTCAATCACAATAATACGTTATTCAGCTTGAGGGGTTTAAACTTTCGCCTCGCATTACCATGGAGTTTAAATACCAAAATGCATGCGGAAATGAAATGAAATCCACAGCAGCCGCCGCATAACTAGCCAATCTCGAATGTCGAAGTGTAGAAATTTTTAAAAGAACAAAGACACTTTTTTTCACCAAAAAATTAATCATATTATATGCACTAACATGAATACTAAACTAGAGATATAAAAAAAATTTGCATTTGAGGTCAATGACACAGCCTTCATTCAGAGCGTTATAACTGAACTGAACCGTAGCAAACAAAACTGATAATTTATCGCATAAAAACCATAAATTTTAAGATTTGTGCATATTCATTAGGCTGTTCGTTATTTTAATGCTTTCAAACACATGCAACAGCTACACTGTTTAAAGAGTGAGTAAAACCTGTGACGTTGAGAGACGATTGAATTGTTGTACGTGGTTGAATTGGTGATTCCATCAACGACATGTCTATAATATTCTTAATAATTTATTTAAACGTTGCTTGACAATAGTTGTGCATAGTGGCAATGTTAGATTTGCTACTAAAAGCTAAATAACTAGGTAAAAGCTAATGTGTGAAACTTTGAATGAAATTGTCTGAATAAGCTTTCAAAGCATTACCCTGAGTGCCCGTTGTAATGCTGTAGATTACAATTCAAAATTGAAAGTTATTGCAAAAAAGTCTCCAGCAATCCTACTGGAATATGTGGGGAAAATGGTTTCTCTTTTTCGCTTTTGAAAATTTTCAAACTTCTAAGACTTTGGCTCAGATTCCTTTAAATGCTCTTTAATACGAAAGATGTTTTGAGTTTTTAAATGCCAATTGTAAAACAAGTACTTAAATATATTTCCAAGTTTGTGTAAATATAACACAGCGAAAATTGTGAAAACAATAACTAACAAAACTATCCAAAAGACTATCAAAAGTGGGGCGGCTCTTGTGCATGATAACGTGGGTTCGATCCCTGCTCTGGCCACCTTAATTTCCATTCGACGACAGCCACCTCGCTTAGTGACGGCGACACTATCGAGTATTTAGCCATGAAAAAGCATCTCAAAAATACCATTCGGAGCGGGTGTAAAACTTTAGGTCCCAATCAGTGATTGTAAAACTAGCACACGCACATCTCACTAGTTTGTGAGAAGCTCTCCCTAATCCCTTCATCAGATGTAACGGGAAACCATTTTTTTTAATCAAAAAGTTCACAAAGCGGACAGAAACTAAAAATAGCTCACCGGTTGTTTGGTCGTTTTTTGAAAATAGTCACTTTCGAACAACCGGTGGAACCGGGTACTTACTGCCGGTATCACCTGTTTTTTTCAAATTTGAAAAATTAAAGAAATATTTTAGATTGAGCCATGTCAGTCTGTACCTCCTTCTGGTACCTCCCATACAAATCGATACATTTAGTACGAAATCATGTTTCTTCTAAAACGTTTTCCTGATAGATGCAATTAGATTCAACACAGACATTGCTTAATCATCTGTAAATATCTACTTAATTGGAGAAAATGGGCGGGGTTCCCACGCCCATTCTGGTACCTTCCATACAAATAATTTGTGGTCGTCCGTGTTATCAATGCGATAAGTTGCGTGAAATACTTCCGATCTTAATCAAATTGGGTGTTCGGCTTCATCTCAACAAACGGCAGTCGCCGATTAAGTCAAGGGTGATTTTGCCACGCTCTTTTTGGTACCTCCAACACAAAAGCTGTTCGGTTGGCTAGCTACTCGGCCAAATAACTCCCGCAAAACCGAACCAATCTTTATGAAATCTTGTACTATACAGAATTTAGTCAAGTGCACACAAAAGTTGGGCTGATGACCGGTTGATCGACAGGATAACTCTTATAAACTACAATCGACCTTAACAAAATTCGGTACTCGGCAATATTTTCCTAAAAATTAAAGATTAACTACTGTACCATGCCCATTTTCGTACCTCCCATACAAATGTTGCGCGGCTTGCCGGCTGGTCGCCTCGATATCTCCCGTATACCACAACCGATCTTAACAAAATTTGGTACTGATCAATATTTTGTGTAGTAATAAATGAACCACTTTGCCATGCCCATTTTTGTACCTCCCATATAAATATTGGGCGGACACTTGGCTGGTAGTCACGGTAACTCCCCATAATCACTTAGGATCTTAAATAAGTTGGGTATGGAATAATATTATCACAATACCACCCTGTTCATCTTTAAAAAACCCAAACTAAAAAAAAACTCATAGTATTTTTTATTTTTGTTTTTTAATTTTTACATTGGGTTCATCCTTAAATAACTCAAACGAAAAAAATAATTCATAGTATGTTTTATATATTTTTAAATTCTTATAGCCATCTCATGTTTAAGGCAATCGCAATCCTCTGTAGGTTCATGATCATTTTCATTATCACATTCAACGTCGTTGCTTTCATTCATTATTCTGTCATACCAAGACAGCTCTTGGTTTTTAGCCCACTCATTGCCGAATTGTTTAACAAGCAAGTTTCTCACATCATTTTTCTTTTTCAAACTCAGCTGCTTTTTTATTGTTATTTCCTTTAATGTAAAATTAACCAAACTTTGAAGTCGTTTCAGAAGGTATAATTTTGAATTATTTTCATTATCCGGCGTAAATTTGTAATTTTCAAAAGTTTGAAAGTGACATTGAAGTTTGTTTTTTATTGTTTGTGTTTTTAACAAAAGTAATTAATTTTAAATTCTGGATATTTTTAATTTTTCCGAAAACCGTTTGTAATTCCTTAATATCGTACAACTTCCAATCCGATTCCAACTTTTTTACTAGTCCAAACTGAGAATAATATTCTATATATTCTTCTGGGGTTGTAATAATCGGATGACGCCTAAGTTCCTTTTCCACACGTCCAAAAACCCGGTCAGCAGGCAAGAAGCTGTGCCCTCTGACAGGAAAAACCAGTTGTATTTGTTTAAGGTTTTCTGGTGATAGCTGTTGGAGCCAGAACAAAAGTACATGCACAATATGTGAATTTTTATTCTGGCCCCCCACAGCCATCACAAAACAACCTGATACAATTAATCCCCTCAAAATCATGAGTTTTTAAAAATTTTAGCAAAGCAGAACCAATTTCTGTAGCACCTCTGTTTGCCTCTACTTCTGTCCAAGTATAAAATAAAGGATTCCAGGAATCTTTTTTCTACAATACAAAAAATATAAAAGTTAATCTGTCTGCTGTAAAATGCTTCTTGCATCGAAGTGCGAGGGACTTGCTGAAGGTCAAAGCAGAAAGTTAAAGTATCTTCTTGTTCTATTTTCATTAAGTCATAGAATGCTTTTGCTCGTCTGCTATGGATTATTTTTTCAGTCATAACTTGAACTTTTTCATTATCTTCTACTGTTTTTATTTTATTTTTTTATTAGTGTGCAGTAAGTGCAAGCATCAGAAGATGGCGACTGAAAGCCGATGTTAAAGTTTTTAATAAAAACTGACCTGAAGAATGACTTTTTAGCTCTAAACGGAATTTCTATTCAACCATTGTACATTTTTTGAAGTTTAGCTATACTTAGTTCACAACTTAAGTATATACGTTTGGACTTTGATCTATTGTAATGGCTTTCAACAGCTGGAAATTTATTGATAAATGAGATAATCTTCTGCTTGATATCTGCTGATTTCCAACTTTTTCGGTCTCCACCTCTTCTTTCGTTCATTATTTCTCCATTGCCTAGCCTTCTTACCAGCAAATCCACTCTTGCCCTGCTTAAGCCCATAGATGTTATAAAAAATCGCTTGCATACTGCCTTAGGATGACTTTTTCTTGTTAGAAAAAATGTGGCAGACCTTTGCTTAGGTCTGGTCTTCTGAGAAACTGATTTTCTTTGGCGACGACGCACAGGGTCATATATTGAAATAAATCTGGTTAAATGAGCGTCCTGCTCCACCTTGGACTGGTGTTTGTACAATGCTTTACGATTTCTCAAAATATCCCTGGTCCGGAAATGGTTGCAACCAAATATACTACTTTCGCCATGATTACAAGGCTTCACAAATGCTAGTGCACATGGGTCACAGTCTGAGTAGTCCCTAAACTAAGAAAATAATATAAAATAAAATCGCGAAACAGATTAGTAGATATATAGGACAAAATTAAATACATAATATGAAGCTGGTAATACTAACTTCTTTTTATTTTGCCGTCCACGCCGCCTACTTCTTGAGCCTATATTAATAGCTTCTACTGAACTTTAATGCTCCATTTTCCCAAGGTTAACTCTCTTTGTTGGGCAAACACAAATCACAAAATACCACTTTAATGCACTCTGCAAACCGAAATTCGCTCCACGTGTTCAGTTGATAATGACAATCATGATATGAAGTTAGCGCGTGGGCGTGTTTACACAAGTGTTGTGTAGTCATTCGGAAACAAAAATTAAACGAGTGTTGTGTAGTCGTTCAAAAACAAAAATTACCGCTTGCCAAATTAAAAAGGTAAAGAACATATGTTCTGAGTGTAAAATTTAGGGATAAAACATGTTTTGTTACAATTTAGACTTAAATAGTTATCAACTTCTGGATTAATCATATTTTGTTCCAAAAATGTATATTTGAAATGGATAATGTCATTGTGAACTGGAATAATCTACTTTTGATGAAATCATGCATTTTTCAATCTTTTTCCTGGTGTAACACAGTGCAACACGAAAAAAAATAACCATATACGGACACCACTACGTGATAAAAGACTAAAAAAAAAGACCCGTGTCTCCCAATTTTTCCCAAAGTCATGCACTTTTTTTTTATGGGCCGCCAAAGATTTGGGGCCTCGGTATCATTTTCGTAAAAATGTGATAATTTTCTCAGGCTCATATCTTGCAAAATAAAGAATAAAAAAATCATTTTTGTTAAAAGTGGAATAGCCATGTTTTGAAAAGTACCTCCTCAACTGTAACTTCTCGGCTTAAGAAAAACAAAGCAGCTGGTGCTGATGGACTGCCGCCTGAGCTGTTTAAGGTTGCCGGCTATGAGTTGGAAGGGTGCATGCATCAGCTCATGTACAAAATCTGGCTAGACGACTGCATGACCAAGGATTGGAGTCTTAGCATAATATGTCCTGTTTTCAAAAAGCCGGCCCCATGTATATGTTCAAACTATTGTGAAATAATCCTTTTATCCGTCGCATATAAAGTCCTCTGAACCGTAATATTTGAAAGACTAAAGCCGTTTGTTGCAGACCTAAGCGGACCTTATCAGCGTGGCTTTAGGCTTAGGAAGTCAACTACCGACCAGATATTCACGTTACTACAAATCATGGAGAAAACCCACGAAAAACAATCGACACCTACCTGGTCTTTGTATTTTAGATTATAAAGCAGCCTTCGACAGGTGATTCGAGTAAAAATGGGTCAAGCTATTCTAGAGGTTGGTATTCCTGCTAGGCTAACACGCATTTGTAGAATGATATTGACCGCCACGAAATCCTCCATAGTTATTGGTTAAGATCCCACCGAACAATTTTGTACGAGGCGAGGCCACAGACATAGGGACAACCTGATCTCTTCACTATATTAATTGGGATCATCGTGAGAAGGGCTGCAATCAACACGGACAAAACTATCAGTAGCAAAGGTCACATGCTGCACGCGTCTGCTGATGATTTAGACATCATTGGACGAAATCTGCGAGAAGTTATAATGGTGTCCCAGAACATCCCATGAAGGGATTGAGGAGAACTTCTCACTATCAATGAGATGTGTGCTTTTTAGTTTTTACACTCACTGATTGGGACCTACAGTTTTACGCCGTTTCCGAACGGTATTTAGGGCAGCTTTTTCATGGCTATGAATTCGATAGTGTGGCCATCACTAAGCGTGGTAATCGTCGTCAAAAGAAATGTATGGTGGTCCGAGCAGGGATAGAACCCATGTTCTCATGTACAAGAGCCGCACACACTTACCATTGCACCACCGACGACCGCGAGAAGTTACTACAGTTTTTTTTCGATAATTGAAAAGGAATCAGCCAAAGTAAAAGAGGACAAGACAAAGTTAATGGTTTCGACAATCAGAACATCCACCCGATTGGATGAAAGAGTGCATGTTTTTTTTATTTTATTTTTAATTCAAGGTTTAATTTCAAGGTAGTACACGAATTTATTTACCACGGATCTGCCCTGAACAGAAGAAATATAGCCAGCCTGAAAATAATTCAGAGAATTGTGCTTGCATAGAGGTAGATAAGACCCTGTCTCGAGAAGCGATGATCCAACTATGTCCGACTCTCATACCACCTGTCTTGCTTTGAGGCGCAGAATCCTAGGTCATATTGGATGTTGATGGAACATCACTCGGAGTCTTCGAAAGAAAAATGCTTCGGAAAATATATGGTAGTTTAATAGAAAATGACGAGTATCGACGACGGATGAACCAAGAGCTGTATAATCCGTATCCCGTGATCGACGAAGTTATGCGTATCAAAATAGCATGTTAACACTGGCTAGACCATGTTTGGAGAATGGATCAGAATGAACCTTTGCGAAAGGTATTCCAAGACATATTGAAAGATATCGAAAAATAAGACGAGCCAGACTTAGTTGGAAAGACCAGATGGAAGATTGCCTGCGAGAGGTTTGTGTTACCAACTATTGGAGGAAAGCTGAGAAAAGCTGAGAAAAGCCGGGTGGAGAAACGTGTTGTCCTCATTTTAAAAGGCCTTTAACCCCTCTGGGTTGTTTGAGGCCTCATAAGTAAGTAAGAAAATAAAGTACTTGCAACTCACAGTTATACAACGGTTCGGAACGGTTTTTGATTTGAAGTTTTAATTTTTCAAAAAAAAATTTAATTATAATGACAATTTAAAAAAAAAACACGGGAAAACAGTCTCAGCGGTTTGCTTTTTTTCTATTTAAATTTCAAATAATTTAACAAAACAAATTACTTATTTTAAAAAAAAAAAACATTTTGGCGAACCACACTCTTGTTATTCATAAACATGCACGCTGAAAAATCAATTTTTTTCGTGTTTCGATGCAAATATAACGTGTGTTTGGAGCTTATTGCAAACAGAGCATACTTGTACCCAAACACATTATGTTTTCTATTCAATATTATACGTTTCAGACACAATGAATAATCTGTTATAATATACATGTTTGTAGGATCCAAATACAGTTTTGTTTGCGGTACAAATACAGTTGTGTTTAGTGCCTTGTTTACTTAATTTTTTTATTGTCGCTGTGGTCTGTCGAGAGCCAAACAAGAGAAGACAGCAAAAAGATTTTTCGCAACCTAAGTTAATGTTACTGCAAGTGTATAACTATATTTTTGAATTAGTCTTTCATTCAGTGATTCGTAAGTATTCCTGAATGCGTATGGAAATGAATTGAGTGTTTCTTATGTCGACTGATTTGTTGCGTTTAAGTTTCATGCATTCTGTCGTCAGTCGTTAGTTTGGAACGGTTGGGGGGAAAGACGAATGCTTTGACGTAAGAATATGGAAATTAGGGATGAAACGTGCATATGGTTCCGCGTAATAGTATGAATTTTTCCAAATAAATATTCTAATGTTTGCATTTAGATATATGTGATTTTTAGGACTTGCAAATTTATGAATATTTTGAGTGTGTTCCAAACATATACATGGTTCCTGCAGAGTGTGTTTGAGAGAATATGTTACAGACTCTGTTTATTTTCAGCGTGTCAACATCAGCTGTCGTTGATGTTTATTGGCCGTTTACCGTCCTTCTTGACACTAAAGATGAATGTAATCCAAATTGTTCGCATCACTATCATGTTCACAAATTTTTTTTTGTAATTTTTTTCAAATTCATCAGCCAGATAAAAAGTTATCGATCAAACTCAAGCTCGTGAATGACTGTGGGTTACTTTATAAACATTTTCTCTTATTTGAGGTTTTTTATACATTTGTTTTTAAACGGATTTTTGATGTGTTAACATCTATAGGCGCGGGTACGGCCTAAATTCACAATGTGAATTCATCCAAACAGTTTGTCCGACTGTGATCACACAGATTGTCCGACTGCGATCACAGATTGTTTGCCGTTAAACTCCCCCGAAACGGCTGGACCGATTTGTATGAAATTTTGTGTGCATATCGGGTAGGTCTCAGAATGGGCCAACATCTATTTTTCATACCCCTAATTGATAAGGGTGACCCACCCCATATAGAACTCAGATTTGTGTGACTGCGAAACGAAGATTGTCAGACTGCGATAAAAACACACTCTGATGTAGCGGCAGCGAATAGTAGTCTTGTGTGGGTGCGGAGCACTCTCAGAGCAAAGAGAATAATGACGTGGTTATAGGTATGTACATAAAAATGAGATAGCAAGAGAGCAACGAAAACTGTATGAACGAATATAACAATGGATGTATGTACATTAGGGTGGGAAAAATCCCATACAAACAAAAAATCACTTTTAGGTCACCACCAAAAAATTAAGTTCAGAGTGTTTAATGACTATTTGCAAAATATTGCGATTCTGGGTTCAACAAATTGTGAGATATTTTGCTTTAAAAACACCTCTAATTATCAGATTTTTTGGGTGTAACTTTTAAGATGTTGCAGATATTTGGAAAATTTATTATGGATACATCGACCTTTAAGAGTTCTTGCATTGCACATATTGTTTTTATTTGTATTTTTGAAGTTGATTGAGTTGTAGAAGTTTAAATGCCGTTTTTTAGCGGATTTTCGTGGAGTCCTAAGAAAAAATCAAAATAACTCCCTAATTTTTACTCGTATATTGACATTGAGGAGGTTATAAACTCAGCTTCGTAGCTCGGTATGATTCTTTGGAACATAACGTTAAATTATACAGCTTATTTTTATTTTTGTCGGTGGTATTTCAAAATTTTTCGAAAGTTATCATTTAAAACCACATTGATCGCAAGAAATGTTGCAAATTTTTACCCGCAGTAAAAAGCGGTATTTAATACCTTTGCAATGATATATAAATTATGTATAACCGAAAAGAAATGGTCGTAATATTTGCATTTTTGTAAAACAACTTTGAAGCTTTCAGGTCTATAAAAGAGTTTAATATTTGAATGTACGAACATTAAATGTTTCAATAAAATTTTGTATTTTTTATTTTTTAAATTTTTTGTAAATATTGTGGTTTTTAAAGAAACATAATCAATTACACTCCCAAATCATTGTATTTCACTTATTTTTCCGATTTTATTGAAACATTTAATGCATTCAGCAGCAATTTTTTTTTACCCACCCTAATGTACATGTGTCTGTGGATTTGCATTCTCTTGGTTTTTTATGGGTATAAAATAAAAAGTATTAAGCAAGAAAATAATGGCACTTGTCTTCAAATATTTTTAAGTGTTATTAAGTATTAATATTATTTAAATGAGACGTCATCATATGATTGAACGCCTTTTTTATTCAGAAAGATAAGTCAAATAAAATGTGGGTGCGGAGCACTCTCAGAGCAAAGAGAACAACGACGTATTATACGTACATATATAAAAATGAGATAGCAAGACAGCAACGAAAATTGTGGGAACTTGTGTAGCGTATGTACGAACATAACAATGTATGTATGTTCATGTGTCTGTTGCTTTGCATTCTCTTTGTTTTTTGTGGGAATAAAACAAAAAGTATTGAGCAAGAAAATAATGACACATGTGCTTGCACTGGTCTTTAAATAATTTTAAGTATTAATATTATTTAAATGTAACTTCATCATATTATTGACCGCTGTTTCTATTTTTCAATGTAACAAGAGTTCATAGAAATCGAACAGGTACCGTGTAAAAAAAGGTGTTAACATATCGCCCGTGAGTTCGAACACTCATTGGATTTTTTTGAATAAATTTTTAAATGGAAACCCGAAATACGTAAGACTTTCTTGTAAAAACCGAAACCAGTGGAAACGCGGTTTTTCAAAAATTGCACTTTTCGAAACTACCGAAACCCCGGTTTCCTGGATTAACCTGTTTTTGAATACTCTAGTCAGAGTGTAATAAAAACTACACAATGTGTACCAGGGCCCGACTTAGACTTCAGAGGACGGTGATTAATTCCAAGGAACACACAAATATTTCAACCGATACTAATTGCTTTTAACCCTTCCAACTATGTACCTAGAAAATATTTGATTCTTGCGAAATTCTACAATTTACTTCTTTATACCTCCTTACTTCTGGCATTTTCTTTTGTGTTCCCTTTTGTATTGTCTATATATATTAGGTTTTTTTTAACGTTCCATATAAATGTTCCATACAAACACTACGACAGAAAGATGTCGAAATCACATATTGAACACACTTCGCAAACTGCATGAATCGAACTTCACGGAGCTTATCGGAATATTGATTACCCAGTTTTAGGACCGTATTTCGTTTTGACTGCACAAATGTTCAAGTCTCGAAAATTTGGAATTTGAAAATTTCTGAAGTTAGAGACTATTAGTTAAATTTCGAAATAGATCGCGTTTCGTTTGAAAGAAATTGGAAAATTTTAAAAACTTTCTTTCAAATTTCTGAGTCTGAATATGAGTATTTATACAGAAAAATCGTATTTTCCAATGAAGCACAATTTCAGCAAGTTAACAAGCAAAATAGTTGTATTTTGAGATGCTGTCTTTCACGAGATAGAGACCCAAACAATCGAAAATGTGCTGGAAAATTTGGTTGATCGAATGAGATACTGTGAAGCACGTCATGGAAGCCATTTCAACGATAGTATGTTTTATTCAGAAATGTCAATGACGGGTCTTTCCAATAAAATCATAATTTTTAAAAAAATTGTAGTAGTATTTTTTTAAAGCGAAATTACATTAAATTGTATATTTTACATGGCCTACCCTTTATTTGGCAAGCAACCCTAATAATATCGTAGCTGTCTTATCGGAATTTACGTAGCCCCAAAAGTAAGAGTCTGGAGGTGTGATATCATATGATCTTGGCGGTCAATTCAGCGGTCCGAACCGTGATATTAACTGTTAACCGGCAGCTTGGCAATGTGCGCCATCATGTCGGAACCAAACACCTTCGAGATCAAGGGTATATTTTCGGGCAGATTACAAGATAATGGGCACCATTCACGGATATGATCCGGACTGCCTCTTTTTAGCAGAAATATGGACTGATGATTCCACCATAAGCCACACCATACCGTTTGTTTTGTCCGAGTGTAATAGCAGCTTTTGAACCTCTTCGGGTTGCACATTAGCCCGGTATTTTAGCTTATAGACGTAACAATGAAGCCTGAAATGAGCCTTATTGCTGAATAAAATTTGGTAGAAAACAGTGAATGTTTTTTAAGCTTTTCAAGTGCCCAAAGACTGAAACGATGCTAATTCGCAGTCGGCCGGTTTCAATTCTTGGCGAAGTTAAGTTATATATGCTTTAGAAGCAATACCATAATACGGGTGACCATAATATTGGCCCACGGGTGTTATTGAGGTGAATATTATAGATATTTTGGTATAACATTATAATAATGCCAAATGTTTGCTCTTTGATGAATTTCAGAACTACATACCTGTATGCAATTCACCCGTAGTAATACAATTTATCTGCTAAATAGTGTAATAATGCCAAAAATTAGGAACATTTGCCGAAAGCATAAAAAGTACGTAAACTGTACTTTTTGGAATATTTTAAGTACTTTTTGGTGCATTCAGAGTGCACTTGACATATTTATTTTGGTGTCCATACGTGTAAACTTTGACTATTTTTTGTACATGTTCAGAAACAGTACACACATCTTGCAAACTTTGAGTATTTTTTTGTACATATTCAAACAGAGTACACACATCGAAAATGTACATAATTGTATGTACTTCCTGATACAGTTTATGAATTTTGTGTGGAACACGGAGCATTAAATTGCATGTACTTTTGTATTCAATTTTATGCTCTTTCAGTTACAATGGTAGATAAATAGTTTTTCTTGTTTCCAGTACATTTTATGTACGTTATGGTAATATTTACGTACTTTTTTGGTACCTCAATTCAAATTCATTATTTGGAACCACTTTCTCTTACCTCGCTACAAAATAGCTTTTAATGTCTTGCGTGTGGTACCCGAGCTGCTGCCGAGTTGTTCGGTTTACTTTTTTTTGAGAAGAAAAAGAGCGCGCGGAAATACTCGGATAACTGTGATTTCGTTTGACACTTTCATTCACAGTCGAATGAGTTTGCCTTTGGAAACCCTATTCAACGACTATTACTAACAGCCAAATTAAAGGACACCCTAATATGCAAATCATTAGAATTTATTTTAAATTGACCAGTAAAAATTCATTCAATAAAATTTTAATAGTTTTTTTTAAAGAATATTAAAAATTGAAAAATTGCCGTTAAAATTATGAATGAAACCAAATTATTATCAGCAGAGTTTTGTGCATACCCTCATCCTATATAAATATAATTTAGTGCGGACAAAAAATTAGCGCCAAACTAAATCATTTTGCTGGCCTTTAGTCTACAAAATGGATCAATAAAATACAATAAATTTGTGTAACATGTATATTTATCACAGGCTGAATACATATCAAATCAATCTCATCTAGATACCGAATGATGATCAAAGTTCTGCTATTTTTTTAAATTATTCAACAAAAAAATTTAAAAAAAAAATTGTATGCGTCGTAGATCCCCCAATCTGAGGTGTCACCCGTACCGTGGCTGCGGATAGTTTGTAGTTGCGGGTATCTGGCTGTATTTTAGCGGAGCCTTGCGACCGCAAATATCAAATCCCCTACACTAGTGGCACTGAAAATGAATTCTAGAAACTACTGCTAAAGCAACAACGCAACAAACAATAGCGACTTTTGCATTCTAACGTACAGCGACACAACAAACGACAACAAAACCGACCAGACTAGTATACGGGTACAAAGCCGTGGTACAAAGACGTCGTCGGACGGCCCTAGGGTTGATGTTTAGTCGGCACCGTTCTAGAGAGGTTGGGCAAGGTCGATCCGCCAGAACTCACAATTAACTGGACAAGGAATTTCATCGGGGGACGATGAAGTCAGAAAAAAGTTTACGATCACCCCATGGTACACCAAAGTCTAGACGATTCAAGGAAACCGTGGGCCCAATGCGTTTAGTGAAGTTCTGCAGGAGAACCGAGAGAACGAGAGAGGTCGTGTAGATTGAATAATCTTTCCGGAATAGATGGCTGGGTGGGTTGGCTGCCCTTAACATCGTGTACTATGAGGTCTGTGGAGATTCAGCAAAACTTTCTGCTAACAGGTTAGCTTTTTCAATCGAGTCAGCAAATAGTTGATAATTTTTAATTAGGGTTGGTAGTGATGAAGAAATATTATCCCTTAACCTCTTAACAAATGACCAGAAGCTCTTGCTTCCCTGGAAATAACCGTAGCACGATGACGCCGCTTGAATAAAAACTCAGCGCGTCGTAGCAACTTGGCACATTTCGATCTTGCCTTCTTACGCAGCGTATCACTAATTCGATTTTATCAAACTTCCAATTGTTAAAAGCTTTCTCTTTGAAAGCTTCCTCTAATAGCCTCTTTGCATGCTGGAATGATCACCAGATATATTCGACATTGTCCTCGATGGAATGAAAAGCCAGTGGACGGTGAGGGCTTCGGCGGCAAGCCAGCCATGCTTATCATTAACACCGAATCACTTTCCCTTCTCAGAAAGGGAAGGGAAAATATCCGCGCGATAAGAAAAGTTGAAAAGACTGTAGAAGGGACAGGATAGTGTCGAAAAATATTAACTGAATACAAGTAATGAAATACTATCTGGCTCCCTGGATTTATTTTCGCCAAGGCCTGCTAAATTGCTAATCAACGTGTTCGTTTTAAAATCTGCCACCGTCGGTAGTACAATAGTTCGTGAGCGAAGCGTACATGAGAACGAAGACGAATTTTTTGAAAAAATTCCATGCAAATTATTACCTTTATCACACAGATCAGTGAATATACGAGCGCCCACGACCATAGTTATTGTAGAAGTGGAGCGTCCCAAAGATCCTTTACAGAATGAAGGACTTTGACACGAAAGCCCTTTTCGTAAAGAAACTCTGCACGCACATTTCGATTTTGTATGTTTAACCGTAATTGAATATTTAACCGAAATTAGTTTAGAGCGAATAAATATCACCTAATATATGTTCGACGATGGTCACTTCATTCAGTAACGGCCACACTATCGAATAATTTGCTCTGAACAAGTTTCTCAAAGAACCATTCGCAACGAGTATAAATCATTAGTTCCCAATCAGTGAGTGTACAATTTAATAGCGAACAGTTCACTAATTGTAAGAAACTCTCCTCCCCTGTCCTTTAAAAGGATATGATGGGCAAATATTTTTTTAAATTATTTATGGCGTCGGTGACCACTATGGTATAATGCATCACTGTAAGAAAGTGGTTGTAAGTGCTGTACTGTGGAGCTGAAGCACGGAAGTTCCAGTGCTGTGGAGTCGCATTTAAAAGCTGCAAAAAATTAAAGTTTTAAACTTCTATTATGGGAAACCTGTTACAATTTTGCTCGCCACTGTACGCCTATTGGATTATTATTATTTGAAACTACATCATAAATCTAAGTCATTATAATATAAATTTCGTTCTCGTCCTAACGGCTTTTTGTCTTAATTTTAGCAACAAACTGCAGTGTCGCCATTCACAAGGTGATTTTTCAGCGTTGCCACATTTCTCGTATATATAAAGCAGTTGTGTTTGTGTTGTCACATCACGTTAACTTAATGAATCACATTACATCAAGTCACTCACATCAATCACATCACATCAATTCATCGCATCGATTTGTGCAGCTAATCCTTTTAGCAGATCCTTAAAAATATTATAGCTTCCTTTGAGTACGTCTGTTGCGTAATTCTTCTATCAATTCTTCTGATTTGAGGAGAAATCGTTATATTCTACTTCGCTTAATTACGTTGCTGTTGGAATATATTTCGTGCAGCTCGTGGATCATAGTGTAGTCCAATCTAGAGTTGCCAGATTTTTTGGATTCGCCGGGATTTTTCCGGCTTTTCGTGATTATCCATAGTTCCGAGTATTAAAGAATTTTTGAGAAAACCGAAAAAAACATGATTAGCCTAAAAGGAATTAGAACTTTCAAAAATAACTCGGTTCAATAACAACTAAAATTGATAAATCATATGTAAGGGACAGACGAAAAACTACAATAAGAATAGTTGCGTTCTATAAATAGAACTCCCAAAAATTTGACACCAGTGCCTGTAAGTAGGATAGTAACGTGTAATTATAGTCAAATATCACTCTACACGATAAAAGTCTCTGGTTAGTGACAAGTGTGAATACACACTGCAGTGGCTAACCGGGATAAACGCTTCTGAAAGTGACGCTTCACAAACATCGAAACGGCCGTCCAGCGAATGTGAGTTCGAATACCACCCGCAGTTTTATTAACATTTTCACAAACCGCGTGACTTTTAAAGGTAGTCGACCTGTCATTATCGACATATTAGTATCGTTTGAACAATTAAACACAATTAATACTCAATTAAATAAAAATTAATACTCAAGTCAAATACGAAATTACTTACTTACTTACTTATCCGGTCTCGGACAACACCGGGGGTCAGGGACCTTACAAAACGAAGATAACATATTTCGCCAACCAGTTCGATCTTTTGCTTTATCACTCCAGTTGGCAATACCAAGTGTACGCAGGGATTCGTCAACCTGATCCCTCCAGCGGAGTCTTGGTCTTCCTATTTTTCGTCTTCCTTCGAGTTCGGTTTCGAAAACCCTTCGCGCTGGTTCATCTTCATCCATTCTACTGACATGGCCTAGCCAGCGCAATCGCGTTATCTTGATCCGCTTAACTATGTCAATGTCAGGATAAAGCTCATACAGCTCATGATTCATGCGTTGCCGATACTCGCCGTTGTGCACTATAGGGCCATAAATTTTTCGGAGTATTTTTCTCTCGAAGACTCCTACAAATGTTTCGTCTGCTTGCGATAGGACCCAGGATTCTGCGCCATAAAGCAAGACAGGCTGAATGAGAGTCTGGTACAGCTGGACTTTTGTTACTCGAGAGGGGGCTTTATCTCTAAAGTGCTTGCTTGCCCAAAATAACATCTATTCGCAAGCACAATTCTCCGCTTGATCTCAAGGCTGACGTTGTTGTTATTGTTCACGGCAGATCCGAGGTATATAAATTCGTCCACTACCTCGAAGTTATAACGGTTATCAACGTTCACGCTTTGGTCTATTCGCGTGGAGGCCCTGTTCGTTGAAACCATTAATTTTGTCTTGTCCTCATTCACCGTCAGACCCACTTTTGCTGACTCCTTCTCAATTCTCGAAAAAACCGCAGTAACTTCTCTAATTGTGCGCCCAATGATATCTATATCATCAGCATACGCGAGCAGCATGTGACTTTTGCTGCTGATGGTTTTATTCATACTGACTGCAGCTTTTCTCATAATGATCTCCATTAAGATGTTACAGAGATCACACGGTAGGGTGTCGTCTTGCCTGAGGCCTCGCTTAGTTTCGAAAGGTTCGGTAAGATCCTTACCAACTTTTACGGCGGATTTGGTGTTCGTCAAGGTCATCCTGCAAGGGCGTATGAGTTTTGCAGGAATACCAAGCTCAGACATTGCTTCATAAAGTTTCTCCCGTGTCGGACTATCGAAGGCTGTTTTATAATCGATAAATAGATGATAGGTGTCGATTTGTTTTTCGTGTGTCTTCTCCAGGATTTGGCGTAGCGTGAAAATCTGGGCAGTTGTCGATTTTCCAGGCCTAAAGCCACACTGGTATGGTCCAATCAAGTCGGCGATATTTGGTTTTAGTCTTTCGCACATTATACTTGATAGAACCTTATATGCTATGGATTAAAGGCTTATTCCACGGTAGTTGGCACAGATACTCGGGTCACCTTTTTTAAATATGGGACATAGTACACTGAGACTCCAATCGCCGAGCATGCATTCATCTAACCAAATTTTGCTAATGAGCTGATGCATGCACCTTATCAGCTCATCGCCGCCAGCCTTAAACAGCTCCGCCGGTAATCCATCGGCTCCTGCGGCTTTGTTGTTCTTAAGCCGGGCAATAGCTGTTCTGACCTGGTCTTGGTTAGGAGGGGGGCAATCGACGTCGTCGTCCATATTGTGATCGATTGTCCCATCGTCATCGGATATCTCAGGTACTAGTAGCGCGGAGAAATGCTCTCTCCATATTCCCAACATGCTCTGCACATCTGCGACGAGATTTCCGTCCTTGTCTTTACAGAAGGGGGGCCCTGAACCATGTCCATTAGTTCCGTTTTTAACTTTTTGGTAGAATTTTTGGGCTTCGTTCTTCCTTCTGTATGTCTCAAATTTCTCACTCTCGCGCTTTCTCCACTGCCGTTTCTTACGCCTAAAGAGACGGTTTACCTCCTTTCTCTTCTCCCTATACCGCTCAGTTGCAGCTCGCGTTGCAATTGACTGAAGCATTACCATACGTGCAGCGTTCTTTTCGTCATTTGCTATGCGACACTCTTCATCGTACCACGGTTTATTGCGAAGCGGTTTTTCGAAACGAAGTACGGTTGTTGCGGCAGTTTTTATAGAGTCGGAAATGGGTTTCCACTGCGCATCAGGATCGTCATCGGGAGGGGATGGGTTCTGTGCCAAAAGTTGCGAGAGCTTCCTTGAGTAGGCTGTGGCTACCTCTGGTAATTGCAGCTTTCCGATATCCAGCTTCCTCTGCGTCTGGTTTCGTACGATTTTCGCTCTACTTAATCTTGTGCGAACCTTTGCTGCTACCAGGTAGTGATCAGAATCGATGTTAGCTCCTCTGATCACTCGTACGTCCATTACACTGGATGAGTGCCTTCCATCAATTACCACGTGATCAATTTGGTTCTTAGTTCCTTGATCAGGGGATACCCAAGTAGCCTTGTGGATGTCTTTATGCTGGAATCTTGTGCCACTAATGGCCATGTTTTTTGCCGCGGCAAAGTCAATCAGTCTCATACCGTTGTCGGAACTGTCAGCATGAAGACTGAAATTGCCAATAGTTGGATTAAACACATTCTCCCTTCCTACTTTGGCATTAAAATCTCCTAGTACAATCTTAATGTCATGGCCAGGGCAGCGGTCATACGTTTCCTCTAGGAGCTCATAGAATATGTCTTTGGCATCATCATCTTTCTCTTTTGTCGGGGCATGCACACAAATTAGGGAAATATAAAAATATTTCGCTTTTATGCGGATTGTGGCTATTCGTTCACTCACAGGATTGAACCTAGAGACTAGATGTCGCAGTCTTTTGCCAACTACAAATCCGCAACCAAAATTCATGTTTTTTTTCAAGGCAACTGTAGTATATATCGCAGTTTCTTTTTCTTGTGCAGCCATGTCCTGTCCATCGCATTTCCTGGATAGCGGTAATGTCAGCCTTATAACTTTCGAGGACATCTGCCAGTTGGATACTTGCACCGGATCTATATAGAGTTCTTACATTCCAAGTGCATATCCGTAAATCGTGGTCCTTATAACGTTTGCGGGGGTCGTCAACAAATAGGGGTTGTTTATGTTTTCTGTTTCGTTTTTGTATTTTCACTGCCATTATGAACGGTGGCGGGAGGCAAACCCAGTCCACCGGGTTTTTGCATTTTACCTACTGCCAGGATATTTGATTGCAGCCGCCCATTATGGATCAGACGCTGACCAGGATGCGATATGTTGAACCTGGATTTTCTTCTTTTAGTTTCTATCCGCCGTTGGCCCGTATGGTTGGCTCATCCGCCTTCTAAGGACAAAAGAATATGCCCGATTGTTTGATGAGCTTCAGTGACATCAGTCACCTACTAAACCTGATTTGATGCTCATTTGTTTCGCCTTCTCACGCTAGCTAGCTAACGGAGGTTTCCGAAAAGCCATATACGAAATTGGTCGACTCAATTACATTTGTGTGTCAATCGCGATCATATGCTTCGATGTGCTTCTTCCACGAACAACTTTTACGCATATACGGGCTCATACGCATAGATCCCTGATTCCTCACCTGTGACGAAGTTATACACTGCATTTGAACTACCGCGGTTGTATTTGTACAATATTTCTGTGCGCGATGCAAAATTTTTTTTGAGCATTCGTCAAATTATGTGAAATCCAACGAGAATAAATTTGTTTCATGGCCAAATGAACATGCGATTTACAGTAATTTTTTGATGGTGCTTCATCACTCTTGTCTTGATAATCCACGCCGAAAATCGTAAAAAATCATCGCACGAAAATTATCACGGGTTAATTTAATTTTTTGACCGAGATGCATTTTTTAACACACTGTAAATAGAAAAACTCACATGAGGTGTCAGAGGACAACTGGTTGGAACGAAGTACCTTTCGCGATATGTTATGTACTAGTTAGTTCCAATACGCCTAAGGCGCACGTTGAAAAATACGATAAATTATCCATTTAAATTAATTTAAATGGAGAAAATATAGTTTTTGTAAAATGATAAAATTTTTAAAGAATTTTGTTTATAGAATGTATTTAAAAAAAACTATATTTTTCGGTCATTTTGGTTTTCCCCGAAAAGATAATTTTTTAAAGGGAGGTATTAAACTAATTTTTTTTAAAAAAAATTTACTAGTTTTACGAAGAAGGACTTTTTGCAAGAAAAAGCCATAAGCAGTACTTTTTTTAAGAACAGGTACTTTTTAGAGAAGTGTTACTCTTTTTAGGAAAAGTTTATTTTTTTAAGAAAACTTACTTATTTTTAGAAAGCTGCTCACTTATCTCAAGAAAAGAAGGGTGTTATTTAATTTTTATGAAAAGTTACTATTAAGAAAAGAAATTTTTGTAAGAAAAGCTATTTTTTTTATGAGAAGGTAGGTATTTTTTTTTTTTTTTTGAAGAAAAGCTTTTTTTTCTAATAAACGCGATTTTTTTAGAATTGGTCCTTTTTTTAAGAATAATTACATTTTTAAGAGTAGGTACTTATCCAAGAAAAGTTATTTTGTTTTAAAAAAAAGGTACTCTTTAAACACAGGGTGATTTTTGAGAACGTCAATTTGTTGTAAGGAAATGTACTTTTTTAGAAAAGTTATTTATTTAAAAAATTACCTTTTTTTTAGAAAAGGTACTGATGTAAAAACTACATGTTTTAAGAAAAGGTAGTTTTTGTAAAGAAATTATTTTTTAAGTAAAGGTACTTCTTTAAGATGTGGCATTTTGTAAGAAAAGGTACTTTGTTTAATAATATTAATTTTTTTTTTTTTTTAGAAAATTTTTTTTTTTAAGAAAATTTTATTTTTTTAAACTTCTTTATCTTTGGATTTTCTAAATTTACATTTTATTGGATTAAAAACTACAATATATGCTGAATATTGGTTAAAGGCTCACCTAGAAAACTTCCTATTAAATAAATAATTTTCGAACATATGTGAGACATCTAGTTAATTTCTTTCTCTATGTACGAGCCGTTAGTCTAGACACAAACCAAAGCAAAAGTAAACAATATAGTTAATAATAGCGGGTTGTAGCATAATAGTGTTAAGTGAAAACTTGTTTAATTTTTTTTTCATTTAGCCCCCATCCCAAAATAATGCTCGTAAGTGAAATCGTTCTATATATGGGCATTTCCACAGAAAGTGCCACGCTATGTCACATCACGTCACCCTCGTTATTTGTTTATATGTTAGGACCATGAAGTTCGATTGTTTTCTATTCATTTACTAAATACAGGATGGAAGAAGGTCTATATTTAATAACAGATGACAAAACAATCAATGAAACTGGCCCTAAAATATAAGCAATTAACGAGGCTGACGTGATGTGACAAAAGGTGGACCTTTCTGTGGAAATGCCCATATGTTTACGCTAAAAAATTTCAAACTTTGCTATGGAACTTCCAGTTGGCATCTGGCAACTCTAGTATAGCCAGGAATCGAAATAAAAACGGCAACCTCGTATATACGTAATGAGTACGAAGTTAATCTATTTTTAATATATAATTTCAATTACATGGGTAATAAAGGATGATAATTACATTCCAATAAGTCGGTCGATATTTCTATGCCCACAGACATATCATCAGGTGCATTCTCCACAAGTATTTGGGTATATCGTCAAACCTTATGCGATAAACTAAACTCAACTTAATGAGAATTGTTTCAACACATATTAGTACGTAAATTTTTAAAAGACTTTCCAACTAAATTTGATTTAAAATCTATTTTGTGATAGTAATAATTGGCCCAAATGAAATTGAAATTGGTGCTAATTATATTCTTTTACTTCCTGATTTCTGTGCAAATTTGTTCAGTCAATTGGCCATAACACTTTTACCACTTCCATCTCTGTGTCAAAACACATTGTTGGCCCTAACTTAAGCAATCTAATTTTCTGAGATAAAAACGATATCAAATTAATTATTTTCCATAATTTTTCAATATTTTTCCATTCAATTTGATGTCTTGAAACCCGTTTGTTTTAATTAGCCCAAATTTATCAAGCCATTGTCTAAAAGAGGCAAATCACCATATAATATGACTTTTTACATTTCCAGAGAAATTCCGATTTATGGACTTGGAGATCCACACATTTCACTTTGGCCATCTGGCAACCGTAGTCTAATCTCTTCTACAACCACCAAATACGTACATATGTGATTGCAGTATGCGGTGGCTATCAGTGTTGCAGGCGACTAAGTGGCGCCCAATTTTTGTTAATGTTCCTTCTAGTCTATATTGACTACCTCGTGATCTATTTGAAATACATACAATGACATCATTACCATGTGCCGCTGTCTTTTGATTTATCAAACCCTCTTTTTCCATTTTTATATATTCTAAAATTTTTATTTGATTCTTTGACTCGTAATAATTGAGTGAAAAATCGAATTTGTTCTGTCATATAATTTACCTAGAGATAACAATTTGCCCACGCTTATTCCGTTTTTGCGAATAAAAGTTACGATTTAAAAATCGTTATGAAGAGGGATTTACAAATATAAAAATTTTTTGTCACTAGGTACAAAATTTTGATTGCGAAAGGTTGGAATCTTGTATTTTTATTCGATTGCCAAGCAGACCATAATGATTTGTATAGCAATCATCTTGATATGGAAGATCTAAGAAAGTATTTTACATATTTGTGATAATTCAAAGTTCTGGCATTTTTGGCAATATGAATAACTCATCATTGTACATATGGGGGATTTAAATTTAAATATAATAGTCTCTAAAATAAGTATGTCTGTTAAGACCGGCATATAAATTTGTACGACTCCGAAATTTTGAGACAAGTATCCCTGACTCCACGACTCAGACTCCACTGCACTGCATATAAGTTTATTAATACTGATTTTTAGAAAATAAATTAATACACAAAAAAATGGAATTTGTTGTTATCATTCATTACGGAACAATTGTAACGCATCGAAGAAGTTATTTTACACCCTTGGAAAATTTGTTCCAAATTAGTTTTGGGACGATTGAGCCATGTCCGTTTATAAGCATATCTTTCCTGGCTATCCATAGGTCTGTCACTATAAGTGGCTGGCCACTCAATACGTTAACTGCTGTAAATCTTTATTGAACACAATACTGGGAATTTGTTGACACATTTTTAAAGCAGTTTTTCATGTATTTCTCTAAAGGGTGCCACAGTAAGAATGCACTTCTTAATTTTAAAATAAAAACACATATTGATTGAGATAGTTGTGAGTTTTTTTTATTGGATTGTAAAGAAGACATATTCCGATTAAGTATGAAATAAAATGTCCATTAAATGGCCTCCACGGGTCAGATGACAGGCCATGAAATTTTCCATAACTTTTGCACAGAGATGTGTCTTTATCTGACCGATGATGCGTTGGAGCTCGAATTTGAGCTCAGGAATTGGTTCTGGCTTATTCGCATAAACCAGAGATTTCACAAAAACCCAAAAAGAGAGAAAACCACGGCGTTAAATAGCATGATCTTGGTGGCCAGATAACATCAGAATTCCTTGAGATAATTTGTTCTGGAAATCGTTGATGCAATAAATCGATTGTTTCCTGCGCTGTATGACAGGTAGCGCCGTCTTGCGGAAACTACATGTTGTCCAGATCCATGCCGGCCAGTTGAGTCCACAAAAACTCCGTTATCGTGTTCCTGTCATTAACGCCGTTCACAGTCACTTCAATTTCATACTCATTTTCAAAAAACTAAGGCCCAATCATGCCGCCTGACCGAAATCCGCACCAGACAGTTGTTCGTTATTGGCGTGTTTGTTTCTCATCGATTAAAAAATAAATAAATGGTTTCCCATTACATCCCATGAAGGGACTGGGGAGAACTTCTCACAATCACTGAGCTGTGCGCTTTCCAGTTTTCACTCACTGATTGGGACCTACAGTTATACACCGATTCCGAATGGTAATTTGAGAAGCTTTTTCATGGCTAGATTCTCGATAGTGTCGCCGTCACTATGCGAGATGACCGCCGCCGAAAGAAAATTTGAAGGTGGTCAGAGCCGGGATTGCATGAGGATATTCGGAGACCCAAATTACACAATTTTGTGTATCACGAAGCCATTCAACTGGAAATGTGCTTCATCGGAGAACATGAATATTTTTGAAAAATTGACATTGACTTGAAGATGCTGCATTACTTACTGAACGAAATTTCCATGGTCTACTGGTTTGAACTCCTAAGTGAGCCGAATTTTGTATGGATGAAGGTGGAGGTATTTTGTCAAAATTCGCGTTGTGAAATTTGAAGCTAGAGTTTACGGGATTTTGGGCGACACTCTCATTTATAGCGGCAACGTTTTCAAGAGACCGACCGGTACGTTGGCGCAAGGGAGTCTTACTGTCCATAACCGAACCAGTTTCTTAAATTTTTTTTATCTCTCTTCGCACAGTTGACACATTAGGTGCACTTTCTTGGCTGAAAATTCTTCAAAGTTTGCGAGCGGTCTCAGCATAGCTTTCCAAACTTACCACAATTAAAACGCGCTGTACTTTCGCGAACCGTTTCATTATACCCTCACCCATAGTAACGGGGGTATATATCATTTAATACGGATGTAATATAACGCATAGAAGGAGCCATATTAGACCCTCAGTATCTTTGAACGAAATTCGTTTTGGGACTTTCTAAGACGATTGAGCCATGTCCGTTTGTCTGTCTGGCTGTCCGGTCAACTCGATAACTGCCGTAAATCTTTATGGATCACAGCGAAATTTTGTCACTGACTATTATTTGTCCAAGGTTTGTTCGTGATTGAAACCTTCTGGTACCTCCCACACAAATCGATACATTTAGTATGAAATCAAGTTGCTGCTAAAACCTTATTCTGGTTGGTGTGATTAGCTTCAACTCAAACATTGGTTAGTAATATGTAAATATCTACTTAACTGGAGAAAATGAGCGAGATCGCCACGCCCATTCTGGTACCTCCCATGCAAACGCTTGGTGGTCGTCCGTGTTGTCAATGCGATAAGTGGGTGAAACACTACCGATCTTAATCAAATTGGGTAATAGACTTCATATCGATAAGCACCAGTTACCGATTAAGACAAAGGTGGGTTTGCCACGCCCATTTTGATGCCACCCATACAAAAGTTGTTCGGGCGGTTGGCTGCTCAGCCAGGTATCACCTGTAAATCTTTGCCGATCACAAGAAGATTTTTTGTTACTGACCATTACTTTTCCAAACTTAGGTTGGAATTGAAAACGGCCATTTCGGCCATGCCCCTTCTGGTACCTTTCATACAAATCGACAGGGCTAGTACAAAATAATGCTTCTTCTACAACTTTTTTTCTGGTAGATATGATTAGCTTCAACTCAAACATTGGTTAATAATCTATAAATGTCTTCGTAAGTAGAGAAAATTGACGAGGGTACCACGCCCATTGTGGTACCACCCATACAAAAGGTTGGTGGTCGTCCGGAAGTTCAATGCGATAATTCGCATGAGACAATTCCGATAATAATGAAATTAGGTTATAGGCTTCATATCATCAAACGCGAGTCATCAAGTAAGATAAGGGTGATTTTGCCACGCCCATGTTGGTGCCTCCCATACATAAGCTGTTCGGCCGGCTATATAACTCCCGCAAAACCGAACCAAATTTGATACTTGACAAAATTTAGTCATGTGCCACTCTTCTATGGAAAATTAGTCGCTTTGCCACGGCCACTCTGGACCTCTCCTACAAAAGCTTTGTGGTCGTCCGGGTTGTCAATGAGATAAGACGCGTGAAACACTTCCGATCTTAATGAAATTAGGTTATAGGCTTCGTATCATCAAACGCCAGTCATCGATTAAGACAAGGGTGATTTTACCACGATAAATTATGCAACCGGCTGGTTGTTCGTCAAGATAACTCCCGCAAAACCGAACCAATCCTTATGAAGTTTGGTACTAGACAAAATTTAGTCAATGCACACAAAAGTTGGGCGGATGACCGATTGATCGACACGATAACTCTCGTAGGCTAGAGGCGATCTTAATGAAATTCGGTACTCAGCAATGTTTTCCTACAAATTATCAATTTTTGTAATTCCACCTGGTGTAAATCAATTTGCGTCAAATACCTCTCTATCGCACCGACCTCACCACGAATAGTGTGAAAGGAAATGTCAGATGAGAAGGATGGTAGCTTTGTATGGCATTACTCTATGGGAGAGAGTAATACATATGTATATATGTATATGTGGAGTTGACATTTGTCTCATCTGACGTTTCCTTTCACACTTTTCGGTGTGAGGTCGGTGTGATAGGAGCTGGTCGGCTTAGACCAGGTGTAGTTACAAGAACTGTCGACTTAAATGACATGTCGTTTAGGTTGAGAACCGTGAAATTTAAACGTATTTTAGAATTTTTGTTATCATTTATTAGTAGAATAAATATTTGCTACACGAGAATCTAGTAACCTAACGGTATCAAATTCCAGAAGTGCTTTTTTCAACAGTTTCTACACAAGCACAAAGCCATAAACAAGGCATTTTTAGTCATTGAAGTGCTCTGAGAGCGAGAACATTAAGAGGCTGTACGTAAAAATTACGTGGTGTTAGTGTTAATAGTAAAATTTGTGCACGAAAATTTGACGTGCTGTTAGCAACAAAGTAAAATTTGACTGGGCTCAGCTGTGAAGATGTTGCGACATTGCTTAACTTGTTGGTTGGTTAGAAGCATTGCCTCTACCTGCTATTATTAAAGCAATTCTTTGCAACATCCAACATTCATATCACATCAGGCCGAATGCCAGAAATTTGCTGAGCGAGATATTTTCTCTATATATACACTCCGGTTCACTTATTTAGAGGCATTACAAATTAGATATTCAGCAGCCTGTATCTTTTGCAATTTCTACCCGATTGCAGAATTTTATAATGGAAATGGAAGCTAGACATCTTCAGATATAACAAAATCATGACAATAGTGGTTTCTTAACTAAATAACTTTTTTGGGGCAATTTATAAAAAAAGTAAATAAAATTAGCTTTTTTTAGTTCACTTGAATAAAGGCACTTTAACTAATTTTAATGACAAAATAGTTTTTCTTGTTTTTTTAATTTATTTTATTTTATTTAAAAACTATTAGTAATGGGTACAACCCCCTTTGTTTTAGTGACTTCAAATATTCAAATGATTCCCAGCATCCTTAATGACCTGAATTAGTGACTGTTTGTCATCAAATTGTCTACCTCGTTCATAGACCTTACGCGATAACCAACCCCAGACATTTTCGATAATGTTTAGGTCTGGCGAATAGGGTGGCCGCTCAAGAATATTAACATTTGAATGAACTTCTTTTCTACTCTGGCGTTGTGTACAGGGGCATTATCCTGTTGCAATATCCAAGATATTGGACCAAATAGTTCACTAAACTACGGAAAAGCCGATTCCAATAACGGTTTATAGTTTGCATCAGTCATTTCTGCACTTTGAAATTCAAGATCGATGGTGCCATAGTACGTATTAGCACCCCGCACCATAACGTCGCCCTATCGGCTGTGATGTCAGTTCAAAAAACGCTTTTCTTTACGCAGATCATGGAAATCATAGTTGTAGCCATCCGGCCCATCCAAATTAAACTTCTTCTCATCCGTAAATACAACAGTTCCCCAGTCATTTACATGACCTCTTGGCTGCACATCCCATACCATGTAGTCTCTTGCGAATTGAAGCCCCTTTTCCTTACGAGGAGCATTAAGTGGCGGTTTTTTTTTTGTAATTTCAGGTATTTAAGATACTCATAGCTCTTAATGACTCTGCGTACTGATGACTTGCTCGCTTCCACTCCAGCTTGAAGTCTTATTTTTGACAAGGATAAGGCAGAATTAGAAGAAATTCTGATGATTTTTCTTTTCTCATACGTAGATAAAGACAATGAAATCCTTCCTTTAACATTTTTTCCTTGATGTAATTGTGCGCCCAATTTTTTTTAGCTGTGGCGCGGTTATAATATCCTTCAGAAAGGTAAACGTCAATTAAAATTTTTCCGATAGATTAAAATTTTTTTTTTGCCATTTTGACTCGTAAAATGATTATATAAATAAATAAATGGTTTCCCATTACATCCCACGAAGGGACAGGGGAGAACTTCTCACAATCACTGAGCTGTGCGCTTCCAGTTTTCACTCACCGATTGGGACCTACAGTTTTATACCGATTCCGAACGGTATGTTGAGAAGCTTTTTCATGCCTATATACACGATAGTGTCGCCGTCACGAAGCGAGGTGAACGCCGCCGAAAGAATTTTTAAGGTGGTCAGAGCAGGGTTCGAACCCAGGATCTCATGTACAAGAGGCGCGCACACTAACCATTGCACCACCGACGGCCAAAATGATTAAGATGTAATAAATTGTAATAAACAAATGGTCCCTACAAAAAATCATCGCTTACTTTAAAAATAATAAAAAAATATAATAAAGTGCCTTTATTCAAGTGAACCAAAAAAAAAATAGCACATTTTTGGACTTTTTTTTATAAATTGCTCAAAAAAAGTTCTTTAGTTAAGAACCACTATTGTGATGGTTTTTGTTATATATCAAGATTTCTAACTTCCATTTCCATTTTTAAATTCTGCAAAAATGTATACTTCAACGGCCAATAGGGTACTTTGAATATCCCCGTATAGAAAAAGACCGATATTCCCATAAGCAGGCCTTCAATAAACATCTTTTGAGGCATCCCATCCAAATAAAAATTTTCAGTACACCCTACTATACAGCTCCTTGGATAACTTTTGTCTATACATTTTGAGGTTAGGAAAAGTTATTTAGGTGTATAAGTCATACAATCGTCAAAGGATTTAAATAGGCCTATGGAAAACTATTGATTGATACATATTTTTTTCCGTTTCTAAGCAATCCCTTGGACAAATATCAATACAATATTCCGAAATTCTTACAATGATCCATCACCGTGTTTCAGTGAATCTACAAGTTTTACAATTTCACATTAATGTTGGATAATTTTGAAATAAATCTCTTTGTTTTTATAGAAATGTGACAAGATTTCAAAACTTGCGTACAATTGAAACAGATAAATAACAATAACAAAAATAATATTTAATACGCCCAAATATTTGTTGTCGTAAATTATTTAAATGAAACATTCTTAGAGAACATTTCATTAATCTGCTTCTAAATTTCATTATTATACAACATAAATAATTGGCCAACTCGTTGTGTTAATATTTCGAAAAAAAAGTGAGCAAATATTCCAAATCAATAAATGCATATAAATTTGCACTCATTTGTGCAAAATCGAGATTTGAATATTTAATTCAAAGAAAACACCTGCACATCAGTCAATATTCCCATGTGGATGACGCTAATATTAATGTAGTATTTTGGCGTAGATTTTGGGAATTTTTATTAGAAATGTGCAGCGATTTTTAATTTATCAAGCAGAAACAAAATAAGAAAAAACACAATTTAATATGATCCAAATATGCAATGGATGTCTTTGTTTCAAAATGGAATTCGTTTATTGTTTTAATACACAATAATCGTGCCATGTAGCAAAATATTATCGTAAATGTATTCTATGGTTTGATTTTTGTATGGCCACATAAATTGGTGTACATTAGGGTGTTTATGTTTTGGGTTCTTTCAAGAGTTTCAAATTGAAATCTCTTGATATTTGTATATTTCTATAAAATAACAGCTATCAACTATAATCTCAGATAAATTGACTTCGTTTGGGGAATGTAATTGAAGCATGAAAAACCCTCTGCAATTTTTGGGGACAACAAATCGCTGAGCATGGCACATTAACGCTCGCCATTGACGGTAACGTAGGTTCCTTGCGTATTTTCGTAGAAAAATTGGCCAATGATTCCGCCATTCCAAACAGTCACTCCTTGTTCTCGACGACGTATGGATTTTTCAAACCCCAAATGCGACAATTTTGTCTCTAACGCAGACCCTGAGGCGAAAATGAGCTTCATCGCCTAATACAATTTATCGGTGAAATTGCTAATCTTTCGCCAAGCGATTTTCAGCCCATTCAGCGGCGCAAAAACGCAACGGATGGTCACAAGGCTTCAGTTCTTAGACTAATTGGACTTAAAAAGCCTTCATAAGGAGGTCTTCATGCAAAAATCTGCACAAAGAAGTGCGAGAAACGTACAATTGCTGCGAACGTTGGCGAGTTGTTGTTGATGGCCCGGTCTATCGAATGCAGCGTAATTGTTAACAAAGAGATGATAGATATCGATTAACATCTTCTATAGACAGGGAAAAAGATTAGTTAGAAATCAATTCAGGCATTGGCAATTCCATGCTAAAACCTATATTTTGTTTAAAATTCACAATTGTCATACATCAGAAATATTTATCGATTTCATTGATAGATTACAAATAGGTTTTACCAAATACACGTTGCTACTACCGAACTTAAGTCGTATTAACCAGTTTGAGTACTTCTAAAACCTCATTCATCTCACATGGAAGATACAGCTCCTAAACAGTACAATATTCTAATTCGTTTTCAAATATCAGCCACTGTAATCATAATTTAGTTTCTGTTAGAAAGTTCGATTTTTCATCAGAGGCTTTACTGTAAAAGAGAAACTACATATATTTGCATGTTACACCAGGACTACAACTAGACTCGACTAAATAATATTATTATTTTAAAAGTGAGGAACAAATTTGTGAAAATACAATAAAGTGTGTACACTCAGAAAAATCTGTACGTTTTTGTTGTTTGGATGCAAATATAACGTGTTTGTAGCTTGTCTCAAATATACTACACTTGTGCTCAAACACATTGTGTTTGCTATTCAATATATGTAACATGTTTGAGACACAATGACTAAAAGGCTATAATTTGTGTTTTTGAGACCCAGATGAGTTTTTTATTGTTGAAAACCGCTCAAACAAAAACGATGCAGGTAACAAGAGACAAAAGTTCAGAAGATCTTCAATTCATGAAAACAATGCTTTCAAACAGGTACATGTTTCCTGCAGTATGTTGCTGGGACCATTATTTTTCAGCGTGTAGTCATCATCCACCGAAAAATATACTTTAGTAAGTATCCATATTCAAATTTACGCCGCATAGACCTACAATTTATTATGCTATGAACAATGTGTAACCCATACACAACCCATGCCAATTGTTGGTCGAAAAAAATGTCTATGTAATTTGTGGGGGTTTCTAAAGGGTTTCCATAAAGTGGTCCAATTCGTATGGACTTTTGTAAAAAAAAATCGTCAAAATAAGAAATTCGCCAAAAAAAAAAATACCTATAAATCGGAAATGGCGCCTCCAAACGCAAAATTAATAATTTTTTTTTACTGATATATGAGGCTTTAACCCATGGATGTCTTTCCTATGGCATCACTTTTTTTTTTTTTAAAATATCGCTAAAACTAAAACTTTTGAAATAAAAATTTGGGACTCAGAAAATCCTCATGCAATCCATGAGAAATAAATGCACCCACAACGAGCAACTGTCTGGTGGGGATTGTGGTCAGGCGGCCTTATTTTTTGAAGGTGAGGCCAATATTGCAGTGACTGAGAACAACATTTGTACCAGGAAGATGATAACGAAATTATTGTGGCCTCAAATAGACGGCATGGATCTGGACATGTGGTTTCTGAAAAACGGAAGAAATTCAAGAAGAAGATTCAAGGGAGAAATTCAAGAAATTCTGATGTCAACAAGTCACCAAGATCATGCGATTTAATGCTGTGCAATTGCTTGCTTTGGGGTTTTGTGAAATCTGCGAATAAACCAGAATCAATTCCTGAGCTCAAATCCGAGATTCAACGCGTCATTGGTGAGAAACATTTTTGCGAAAAAGTCCTGGAAAATTTCATGAATAGATTATTGGCCTGTCATTAGAGCCGTGGGGGCCATTTGACGGATATATTGCTCCACACTTAATCGGAACATATCTTCTTTACAATCCAATCAAAAAATCACATCTATCGCAAAAAAATACGTGTTTTTATTTTAAATGAAGAAATCCACTCTTACTTAGACACACTTTATTTGCATTTAAATATAAAACAAATAATTTTAATAAAAAATATATTTTTTCCTATAAAATTCATAATGGGGTATGGATGTCATCAACAAATGGTTGTGACAGCCATTAAATTCAAGTAATTAATTGAGAATACCAATACCATATTTGGTACAACCGAATTACCGTACCACTGATTCATACTGATCTATTGTACTGACATGGCTTAGCCAGCGTAAACGGGCTATTATGATACTTATAAATACGTCGATATCGGCATACAGATTATACAGCTCGTGGTCAATCCATCGTCGATATTCACCTTTTTCTATTGGACCATATATTTTTTTCCTCTCGAAGACTCCCAGTAATCTCTCATCAGCATGCGATATGACCCAGTATTCTGCGTCAAAATGCAAGACGGGTTGTATGAGAGTCTGATATATTTGGATCTTCGTTTCTCCAGAGTGGGTATTATCTCTGAAGAGATTGCCTAGTCCGAAATAACTCCTGTTTTGCAAGCACAGTTTCTGTTCACGGCAGTTCATCCACTACTTCGAAATTATGATGGTTATCAACGTTCACCCTTTCATTCAATCGTTTGGATATTCTGCTTTTCGAAACCATTAATTTTGTTTTGTCTCGTTTACTGCCAAGTCCACCTTTTCTGATTCCTTCTCAATTCTCGAAAATACTGCAGCAACTTCGCGCTTATTTCGCCCAATAATGGGTAAATCATCAGCATACGAGCAGCATGTGACTTTTGCTGCTGATAGTTTTATTCGTGTTGACTGCAGCTTTTCTCTCGATGATCTCGATTAATATCTTGAAGAGAGGCCTTGCGTTATAATAAATGGTTCGGTGAAATCTTTAGCAATCTTTACTGATGATTTCATGTTCGTCAGTGTCATTGCACACAGGCATGTCGGCTTAGCATGAGTACCAAGCTCCGACATAGCTTGTTACGTTTGTCCCCGTATCGGGCAATCGAAGGTAGCCTTATAATCTACAAAGAGCTGATAGCTGTCGATTGGTTTTTCGTGTGGTTTCTCCAGGATTTGCCGTAATGTGAATATCTGGACGATAGTTGACTTACCAGGCCTAAAGCCACACTGATCAAGTCTGCAACAAACGGCTTTAATCTTTTGCACATTACGCTCGAGAGGACCTTGTATCCGATGGAGAAATGGCTTATTCCACGACAGTTTGAACATCAGATCAGATCACCCTTTTTCAAAACAGTACACATAATGCTAAGACTCCAGTCGTCGGGCATTCATTCGTCTAGCCATATTTGGCAAATAATCCGATACATGCACCTTTCAAACTCGTATCCGCCAGCCTTAAACAGCTCAGCCGGTAATCCACCAGCACCAGCGGCTTTGTTATTATAAAGCCGGGAAATTTCAGTACGAACTTCGCTTTGGCTAGGAAGGGTATAGTTGACGCCATCGTGCCATATGTGATCAATACCCTCATCTATATCGGAGTTTCATTCGTCTCATTCAAACTCGTAGCCGCCAGCCTTAAACAGCTCAGCCGATAGTTCATCAGCACCAGCGGCTTTGTTGTTCTTATGCAAGGAAATTGCAGTCCAAACTTCGCTTTAGCTAGGAAGGGTATAGTCGACGCCATCGTGCCGTATATGGTCAACACCCTCATCTATATTGCAGTCTCCTGAGACAAGTAAAGCAGAAAAGCACAGGGTTGTTATGCAAAAGTTATTTCGCACGAAATCAATTGTTTGATAACACTGTGTAACAAGATGAAACTTTTTCGAAAGAATCAAGGTTCTAACAAAGGATTCTGGTACAGAGGGTACAAAAATACACATGTTTCCACAGTTTACTTACTTTTATTGACTATTTACAACCTCATGAGGTCAGACGTCTTACACATATTAATTAAACAAACAAATTAAACTAATTTCAACATATTCTTCCAACTGGCTCTATCCTTCGCCTTTTCTCGCCAGTTGGTAACACCAAGGATACGGAGGGATTCTTCTGCCTGGTATTCCCAGCGGACCATATATTTTACGGAGAATTGTTGTCTCGAATAATCCCAGGTGTTTTTCACTCGCTTGCGATATTATGACCCAAGTTTCGGAGCCATATGTCAAGACAGGTAAAATGAGAGTCTGATATAGCTGGACTTTTGTCCGTCGAGAGAGAACTTTGTACCTAAACTAGTTGCTGAGCCCAAAATAGCATCTATTTGCAAGCATAATTCTCCTATCTGTCTACAGGCTGACTTTGTTGTCCTTGTTCACGGTGGATCTAAGGTAGACAAATTCATCTACAACTTCAAATTTAGATCGGTTGTCAACGTTCAAGTGCGGACCAAGTCAAGAGGTTTCTCTAGTCGTTGACACCATCAATTTTGTCTTGCCCTCATTAACAGCAAGACCCACCTTCGCTGATTCCTTTTCAATTCTTGAAAATATTGCAGTAACCTTTCGTAAGTTTCGCCCATACGCCACCAACATATGGCTTTTCGTGTGAATGGTCTTGTTCGTATTCACTGGAGCCTTTCTCATTATTATCTCCATTAAGATGTTGAAGAGATTGCACGAAAGTGTGTGGCCTTGTCTAAGTTCTCGCTTGGTACAGAATGTTTCACTGAGGTCTTTCTCCACTTGCACTGCTGATTTGGTGTCGGTCAGCGTCATTCTGCAGAGGCAGATCAGTTTTGCCGGAGTCCCAAGTTCAGACATAGTTTCGTACAGTTTTCCCCGTATGGGGCTGTTGAAAGCAACTTTGTAATCGATAAAAAGGTGGTATGTATCGTCGGTGGTGCAATGGGTAGTGTGGACGGCTCTTGTAAATGAGATCCTGGGTTCGAACCCTGCTCTGACCACCTTGAAATTTCTTTCGGCGGCGGTCACCTCGCATAGTGACGGCGACACTATCAAGTATATAGCCATGAAAAAGCTTCTCAAAATACCGTTCGGAATCGGTGTAAAACTGTAGGTCCCAATCAGTGAGTGAAAACTAGTGATTGTGAGAAGTTCTCCCCCGTCCCTTCATGGGATGTAATGGGAAACCATTTATTTTTTTATTTATGTATCGATTTGCTTTTCGTGGGTCTTTTCCAGGATTTCGCGTAGCGTGAATATTTGGTCAGTCGTGGAATTGCCTGGACTAAAACCACACTGATAACGTCCAATCAGTTTTTCAATAATTGGCTTTAGTCTTTCACATAATACGCTCGACAAGACCAAATTCGCTATGGATAAAATACTGATACCGCGATAGTTGGAACACACACACGGATCACCCTTTTTGAATACAGGACATAATACACTGAGACTCCAATCGTCGGGCATAGATTCCCCCAGTCATATACCGCATATAAGTCGATGATTCGCCACCTGCTTAAAAAAGTTAAGCGGGTAGGCCATCAGCACCAGCGGCTTTATTATTCTTAAGGCGTGAGATCGCCGTTCTAACCTCGTCTTGGTTGGGGGATACAATCTACACTATCTTCCACTATTATTACTTCCTGATCTTCAGTGGAAGAATCTGAGTGGAGTAGTGCTGAAAAGTGGTCTCTCCACATTTTGAGCACACACTGCTTCTCAGTCACCAGATTCCCATTTACGTTCTTGCAGGAGGGCAGCCCATTATTAGGTCCGTTATTCGACCTTCTTACCCTCTGGAAAAACTTTCGGGGTTCACCGTCCTTCCTGCAGATTTCGGTTATTTCACTCTCTCTCTGCTCCCACTGCCATTTTTCCGCCTAAATAGTTAGTTTTGCTCCCTTCTTAGCCTCTTGTACTACTCAGTCGCAGCACGCGTTGTAACTGACTGTTTCGTTGCCATATGTGCAGCGTCTTTTTCATCAGTTGCAATGCGACATTCTTCGTCGTGCCATGGCTTATCCTTCTGGGGCTTTTGATAGCCAAGTTCAGTATTTGCAGCGGTTTCCAAAGAATGGGAGATGTATTTCCACTGCGCATCTGGGTCTTCGGGAAGGGGGTATGCTGCTTTAGCAGGAGAGAGAGCTTCTGTCGATAGGACATTGATATCTCCGGTATTTGTAGCTTGTCAATATCCAACTTTTCCTGTGTTCGTCTTCGTACGTTTTTCGCCCTGCTCAGTCTTGTGCGAACTTTCGCAGCCACCAGGTAATGATCCGAGTCGATATTGGCACCTCGAATCACACGTTCATCCATTACACTAGAAGAGAACCTGCCATGTATTTCCGAGTGGTCAATCTGGTTCTTCGTCCGCTGATCAGGAGATACCCAGGTCGCCGTATGAATGTTCTTATGCTGGAATCGTGTGCTACTAACTACCATGTTCTTTGCAGCGGCGAAGTCTATCAGTCTTACTCCATTATCGGAGGTGGTATCATGTAGACTGTGATTACCGGTGGTTGGTCGAAAGACACTTTCCTTTCCTAATTTGGCATTAAAATCGCTTAGAATAATCTTAATGTCGTGGTCAGGGCAGCTTTCATATACTTCCTCCAGGCGCTCATTAAATGTTTCTTTGACCTCATCATCTTTATCCTCTGTCGGTGCGTGCACACAAATTAACGAGATGTTGAAATATTTCATTTTGATGCGAATTGTGGCTATGCGGTCACTCACTGGGTTGAACCTTGAAACTAGGTGTCGCAGTCTCTTGCCAACTATAAATCCGCACTGAGAAATTCGTGCTTACGCTCATGGCAGCTGTAGTAAATATCGAAGTTTTTCTGTCTGGTGCTACCATTTCCTGTCCATCGCATTTCCTGGATCGCTGTGATGTCAGCTTTATATTTTCGGACAACATCCGCCAGTTGGAATGTGGCACCAGTCCTGTATAGCGTTCGCACATTCCAGGTACATATCCTTAAATCATGGTCCTTATAACGTTTGCGAGGGTCGTCAACATTTGGGGGTTGTCATTGTTCATTAGTTTCCTTGTGTATTTTCATTGCCAATATAACAGTGGCCCACCGTGGTTTGCATTTTTCCTACTGCCAGGATGATTATGTTTCAGCCGCCCTTTATTGATCAGACGCTGACCAGAATGCAGTGTGGCGAAACTGGATTTTGGTTTCTTCAATTTTGTTCCGCCGTTGGCCAGTGGTGTTGGCTTATCCGCCTTCAAAGGACAGAAGAATATATCCACTAATTCGAAGAGCTTCAGTGCCAGGGTTATCTAGTATGCCTGAGATGTATCAGTGATTTCATAACCAATCAGGCTGCTCATTCTTTTCGCCTTCTCACTTTAGCTAGCTAACGGAGGTTGCCGATAAGCCATTGCCCAGGACATACTGCGTGGAAGTAGTGAGCTGCTTGGACTGCCCAATGATGGAATCATTGTTGGCCACTCTCAAGTGAATGGCTATCAGAAACTTTCTATCTCCCAGGACAGTCCCATTTACCGTTTTCTAAAGTTTACGTCAGAATTTTTTAAGGGGGATGAAATTTTCCCCCTTTTCCCACATTATTAGGATGAATCGGCATAGGAAATCATGTTATCCTTACATTTTAAGTATAGGATGTGTTCATAAATTTTATGCAAAAATTTACGAAAAACATTTTTGTGGAATACGTTAACCATCAACCGGCTCAATATATGGGTCTTTTTTTTTCTTTTTGCGGAAAGGGGTAAAAAAAAGGGTTAAAACGTACCACAAAAAT